>OY982554.1:10000000-10337592 GCA_963859965.1 Ceramica pisi
TTTACTGAAAAAATCTAATTAGTCCGTCAGTGAGATAACCAAAAATATTTTAACCGTATTTTTTCTTTTCTTACGGGAACTAAAATTGACGAAGTAACGACACTTTTAAAATTCTCAATTATGTCACACCGTGGCATAATTTTTAGCGGGTAGTGACGTCACGAGCCCCCGCTCTCGAGTTTTGATGCGTTTTATCTTTGTCAATATTCATTGATTTACAAAAACAAAAAATTTGTGTCCATTAATTTTTAATACTCTAACTGACGGACTAAATAGTTTTGCATTTTGTGGATGATGGAAACTAGCCTATTGTAGTTGTGCCTATTGTAGCATATTGTGTAGTTAATAAGGATCTAATTCTGGGAAGTAATAATACATGGCAAACTAAAGGAAAGAGCTCATTTTTAACAAAAAACCTTTTTTAAATTTTACAAAGAAAAAAATATCGACTATTTTTTTTTCTTCTAAAAACAAAGATGCAGGTTTAGTTTTAATCAATATCAGGCCCGATAATCTAAACTGCGTCTTTTTTTTTTAATGCAAAACGGTGAAACTCTTGGCCCAAATCTCACCTGATGGAAAGTGATGATTAGGCCGAAGATGGAAGCGAGTTTCACCCGGAATCCTCTTACACAGAGGAACTGGCTATCATATCTCTAATTGCCGGAACACAGCAATGCTGTTAACATTGTTGTTAGGGCGACAGACTTAGACATGATGGTGGTAGCTTGCCAGGCGGACTTAGAAGTCCTACCACCAACCAAACCGAGCAAAAAATTTGCCCCCACTGGGAATTGAACCCGGGACCTCTGGGTCTGAATCGAGTGGTGTAACCACTAGACCACGGAGGCGGTTAGGATTTAAAAAAATATCAGTTAGTGGATACTTTTGCTCTGTTCCGTTGCGAGATGCGGCAAATGTGAATAGCCCGTGAAAGTTAGTGCAAACCGTTACTAATATAAGTTCTGTTACAGCTGATAACGGGCCTCCAAACAGTCCGTCAAAAAGTGAACATCGTGGGCGAGGAGATCCGCACGCTGCAAGCGAACATCGAGTCATTCTCGCTGCAGTATCACGAGTGCCTCAAGAATAAAGGTAACGCCTCGTTCTGCGGCTCTGAAAAGGCCATTTTAGCAGAATTAAAAAGCACATCATGCTACCCGTCACTGTCAATTTTTTGAACCAAGTTCCTTAACGCGCGCTGCGAAAGGGCGCTCTAGACAGAAACAATTGAGACCAAAAGTTGTAACGACACTTTCGACACTTTTTGCTGTTTTTGAATATCGAAAAGCAAAAAGATTTAGACAAATTTTAAAATCCTATTACTTTCGTTAGTCGATTTCAAAACCCAAAAGCCAAAGTCAAAGAGGAAGTCAAAGTCAGAAGTCAAATTCAGAAGTCCAAGTCAGCATTCAAATTCGTTAGCCAAATTCAGAATCAAAGTCTGAAGTCAAAGTCAAGGAAATTCATAGGATATCAGATACTAATGTGTTTTGAGTGTATACAGGTTTTTTGTACATAATAAATAAAAGGAACTTCGTTCCATCCCGGTGTCCTTTGACACCTCTCAAGTTTTTTTGACTTCCATAAAAGGTTCTCAATTCTGCGAATTTTTTTATTTATGTATAGCGATTACTTCAAGATTTCTGATCCGATTTTGTGTGATTATATAGTTCGATCCGTCGGAAAAAAACAACGGGTTGCACTCCGGGAGTGCCGGCAGAAGTGAAAACTTGAACATTAGCGTTGTGCATTTTTGAATCATCCGTCTTACGAATTTTCGATCAGGCCACATGTTCTGACGCGAGTTTAACATTTATACCCATTCCAAAAATAGTGCTCAACGCGGCTAAAGAAGTTTTCACTTAAAAAAACAAAAAAAAAACCTTTTTTAAATCGGTTGGAAATGTTCGGTAATGTGGCAAAAACAAGCGGCGACTGTGCGTCGACCGTAGCATCCAGTCTAAGAAAACCACTGGTATTTAATATACCAATGAAGTAGAGATTTTGAAGCAAACATTTTGCTTGCAGGTCACATGAACTACCTTCAGCAGTCGATGACCAACGAGCGCCGCGACTTGGTCGCCTGCCTTCGAGTGCAGATCGAAGAAACGGAGAGGAAGCTGAATGCTTTGGTAGGTACACCCCTTGTCTGGGTATATTCCTCGTTTAGAGTCGTGTCAATGGAGTTTCTTGCACGTTCTTCTACAAAACGCGAGTTGAGACAATACCTCCTTTTTAACTGACTTCCAAAAAAGGAGGAGGTTCTCAATTCCGCGGCTATTTTTTTTTTATGTATGTATGTATGTATTGCCATGCTATTTGGTCCCTTAATTTAATTTAGTTTGGATCAGTTCTTTTTATTTTATGAGCATTTTTTCTGCGTAGACGAAGACGTCGTCCAAGTATCACCACCTAAAAATAGAAATAAAAAAAGTTTATTCCCTTTTGGTGATTGTTTAGTTGTATTTTATTTTTGAACGGGTAGTATTTAATCCTACAACTGTAAATACAATTTTTTCCATTCAAATTTTCGAAGTTACCACCAAAAATACTGAATTGCACACTAAATTGGCTCATCAAATAAATCAAATCTATTATACGGTTTGATCTATAAAGCTAAACTGTTTTACTGAATGACTATCTGTTAACTAAAAATTAGGTATCTAACGCCTCGTGACGTCGACCGTCTAGGGTTAGCGTTTCCGTCAGCAGGTCGACCTATTTCTGTCTGCAGGGTTTAAAGGAACATAACTTACCGAACCTTGGGGTGCCCCTGACGCTGACCGTCATTATTTAGTGTCATCGTAATTTAGAGTGCAAATCAGTGTTTTTGTTATACAGTGTGTAATTAGTTGGGAGATTTAGTTTGCTTGAATTTTAAATAGAGGTTCAATTAAAAAATCCCCTTTTTAAAACTGAGTTTTAAATAAAAAAGATTAAAAGTCACATCAAACTTGTCAACCTTTTTTTAACAACCTAATCCTAAACCTTTCTAAGTTATATAATCGAGATGCTATGACATAAATGGCAAAAGGCCTTATTCTTCGATCGAACAGTCAAATTATTTAAAATGCTTCTTTGATTCTAGGTGGCACAGATAAGCCAGTCGCAAATGGAACTGGTAGACCACATGAAGGAGAATATCGCCAACTTGCGCCAGCTTCAGAGCCAGGTGTTGGATGAGGAGTTGATCAAGTGAGTATTGTTGGTGTGGGTAGACAGGCAAAATGTTCGTGATAGTGGCCAATATTGGAGAGGTTGGCCCATGTTGGATACAAATTCGTTTGAAATTTTAGTCTTGCGCGCTGCAATTTTCTTAAGGATCCCTATTTTTTTCTAGTAATAAAAAAGCTTACGTTACTCATGGATAATGTAGCATTCTAAGGGTGCGTGTCCGTTTGTACGGAGCGAGGCGCGAAGCGGAGACACGGAGAAATGTAAACCAATCATGTCAGTCAAAATGTCAGTGATTCACGTGGTGCGGAGATTTTATGCAATTCCATTGGTTAACATTTCTCCGTTTCTCCACTCCGCTGTAATGGAGAAATAAATTTAAAAAATCGGTCCAGTAGTTTTTAAGTTTATTCATTACAAACATACAAATCTTTCCTCTTTATTATATAAATTGAGAAATTTCACCATCTAGGTGATTATATTCCCCAATTTTTCTGCCAAAAAAACAACAAACCTATAAATATCTATCAATCCCTAGATGGAAACGCGAGCAACAACTCAGCGGCAACGGAGTCCCAATGCAGTCCAACCTGAACACCATACAAGAGTGGTGCGAACTGCTGGCCGACCTCATCTGGCTCACCAGGCAGCAAGTGAACAATGTAGCGCGCATCAACACCAAAACTATCGTCGAGCTACGGCAGCCGCATCTCGCCGAGATGTTGGACGACATGAGCAAGCAGGTGAGTGAAGTGGGCCAATGTTGGTCACCAACAACATGGCGCGCGTCAACACCTAGGCCAAAAATCTGCCATTTAAATTGTAATATACCCAGTATTACTCATAATCAAGACAAATCTAATGACATATCTCAAGCCGTTAAGGCTACAGAGTGTGCCAAAGAAGTATACCTTTGTACATACTAACAAACACTCATTGAGCACCCTCCATCTAGCGCAGTCGCAAGTCCAATAATTTTTGAAAATGTCACAGATAGAAAATATAATAATTTTAGATATTACCCTATCTTTATAATATATTACATCTTTAACGTATTTATTTTCCTCTGCAGGTAACCGGGCTACTGTCGACCCTGGTTACTTCCACCTTCGTCATTGAGAAGCAACCACCGCAGGTCATGAAGACCAACACACGGTGAGTCATATTGACCTTTTTTTACTGTCTTCTCTCCAGGGACTGTGCTTTTTAGGGTTCCTAACGGGAGGTGCTCGTGCCTAAATAATAACAGCCGCATGGGTCGATCTTTACGGTTAAGCAACGCATTAAGGTTGATCTGTGGATGGGTGATCATCTTAACATACCAAGTTTCCTCCGTGCTTCAGAAAGCACGTTAAGCCGTTGGTATCGGCTGCCATTTGTAGTTCTTTGGCAGTCGTTACGGATTGTCAGAAGCCGGTTAATCTGACTCCAGTCTTACCCAGCAGTGCTATGCAGCCGCTCCACGTAATACACTGGTATTCAGCTGAATCCGATTTGACTGGAAGCCGACCCCAATATAGTTGGGACAAGGTTAGGCAGACAATGTACCCGAAGAGCAACGCAACCACTAGCAACACCGCGATCTAGCGGCCGGCCACATCATAGTCAAAAGCCAAAATCAAATGATTTATTTGAACTTAGACCATTAAAGGCACTTTTGACCGTCAAATAAAAATAAAATATTATAGTGACTCTAGTCGTCCGTTCACAAACGGTAGATTCTGGTGGAGAAGAACGGAAAAGAAACTCCATAGTTACTCTTACTTGAGATGGGTTTGCTCTTGACTCTAGTCTACGTCAACGCAACCGCAAGAGGCCATTACTGCAGCGGCCAGCAAAAGAGGCATTGATGGACGAACGTGTAAATGTGAGCCGAGGCTTAGCCGAAGCACACATACGTAAGTCCGTCAATGCCTAGTTGTGGTCAAGGCTTATCTAGTACTTTTCTCAAATAATGCGCAGATCTTTTCAAATTCAATGTTGATCAACCAACAACAATCATAAAATATTCCCGCGTAAAAGTGTTCATTTTAGATTTAAATAAACAGCTTTCTATTTGCAAGCCAGTTCGAAGTTTAAATAAAACCTTTGATAAGTTAGCTCCTTGGTTGCCATGCTTCGGAGTAAAAAATCGTTCCATTTTTAAATTACACGACAGATTTGAGTTTACTACGTAATTTATTTGGCAGCAAAACACGAGAGATATGGATTTTCATACAGCTTTTGCAAGTACAGCAATTTCGATTTATCTCGAAGAAGATTGTCAGATTAATGCTCACATTTCCAACTTTGAGAAAACACAGTTTTACCACCTTTTGTCGCGACGGTATGGTGTGGTTGTGGTATGTGTGAAAAAAGTGTTAACTCCTCTGAACTAAACCGTTGTCTTTGTTCCAGCTTCACCGCTACTGTCCGGTTACTGGTCGGGGGTCAGCTAAACGTATACATGACGCCGCCTCGAGTCAGCGTGAGTATGACTAATATTTATTACTTTGTACAGTCGCCAGAACATCAAGCTACCCGAAAATGTCAAATTTTCCCAATCAAACTTGAACCTAACGCTGCAGAGATAAAGTTGAAAATCTATTAAAGAAATTTGATAGATTTTTTGTAGCATAATGTGTTGGCGTCTGTACTTCCGTAAACCATTGTTTTCTTTTTAACTCGTAGAGTTAATTGCTAACACGAGGTTAAATAAAAAATCCCTCGTATTAATATTATAAATGCGTAAAAAACTGTCTGTCTGTCTCTTCTTCATGCCTTAACCACTTAACCGATTTGGATGAAATATTGTACAAAGATAGTTAGAGACCCGAGAAAGGACATAGGGTAGTTTTTGTCCCGGAAATCTCACGGGAACGGGAACTATGCGGGTAAAACGGGAGCGAAGTCGCGAGGGACATCTAGTATTTCATAAGAATTCATAGAAATCGCCGCGTGGCGTCCACTCGCAACTCAGTGTCCGTGACATGTTATGTTTTCGTGACAGCCACCAACCACCTTCTTTTTCGCGGTACCATCATCGGACCACAAGACGTAAGGCAATGTGCCACCGGTATAATCCGCGCGCGATCAAAAAGGGAGGGAACCTTATCAAAGTAAATAGAAAATTACAGTTCTCAAGACAAGTAGCGTTAGCGAAAAAACTCTGAATTAATTATAAATTAGTTATTTCTACGATCTATCATAGGGTTATGTAAATATACAGAAAAGTTTCATGGTTGCAATCCTTTTAATAATAATGTTTAGATATACGAGTATATTATGTACCTACATTAAAAATCGAAATTCATTGACCATCTTCGATACTTTTCTTTTCCAATTATATGGACAAAACATGTTTGAATGAATGTAAGTGATTACAAATAACAGCTATAATAAAAACAATTTTATTTTAAGAATAAGGAGGACTAAGTTGAACTTCAAAAATAACAATTTGAATCGATTTGTAAATAATTATTTACAAAATATAGGTACGATTAATTGTTGGAAACTGGCAACACTGAAGGACGAGTTATGTAAATAATATGTCGAAGAATAAAACAATTTATTTATTTATTAAATACACATCGTAAGCGCAAGTTGATACAAAAGTATTGAATAAATATGCGATAAAAACAAAACATGATTTTTTATTTATTTGTATCTTTTCGAGCACCGTGTCCACGATAAGCCGAGAGTGGACAAATCCTTTGATAGTTTCGGGTAGTATGAATTGCTGGTTGGTTCTGCTAAGTGGCCTTTTTAAACCCGCTGGCAACTTTTGCCGACGCTACGGCTGGCCGGCGGACCGCGCGCGTCTCAGTTCCAAAAGGTCGCATCCCATTCTGATCGCGCGCGAGTTATACATGTTAGACATCCCACCAACACGCACAAAACGTTTTGGGAACACATTCATAGAGCGTACAGCTAAGGAGTGGAATTCCCTGCCGGAGTTTGTGTTTCATGATAGCTACATCGGGGCAGTCTTTATGTGAAGAGTGAATAGGTTACTTCTAGGCAAGCGTGCTACATCTACGACCACATCATCGCTTACCATCAGGTGAGATAGTGGTCAAACGCGTGCCAATCAATAGTTTAAAAAAAATCCAGGACGTGGCCCTCGACAGCCACCGCTGCGATCAGTGGCCCCTTTGCGTGAACCCTTAAAAAATCTCTGCTTATACTCCATTGCATTGACAGGTCGTGATAATATCGGAGCAACAAGCCCAACTGCTCCTAAAAAGCGAGACCCAGGCCGGTAAAGGGAAGCAGCCTGTCGAGTGTGGCGATATCCTCAACAACACGGGCACCATGGAGTACCAGCCCACCAGTCGACAGCTCAGCGTCAGCTTCCGGTAAGCAATGGACCGTCCTAACTCGACAGACTAAGGAGTGAGTTTACCTTCAAACATCTCAGCAATGTGACACTTTAGGGCACCATGTTCTAAACATTTTTTGTTTGTTTAAATTCTACTTCTATTCATGAGGAGGTCGTGGCTAAAAAACAACAGCCGCACCGGTCGATCTTCAAGGTTAAGCAACGCTTACCAAGGTTTGTCTGTGGATGGGTGACCATGTTAACATATCGAGTTTCCTCCGTGCCTCGGAAAGCACGTCATTTGTAGATCTTTGGCAGTAGTTACGGATTGTCAGAAGCCAGTAAATCTGACTCCAGTCTTGCCAAGAAATACCGTCGCCAAGACATGCCTTAGTGATAAAGTTGAAAATCTATCAAAGAAATTTGACGGATTATTGTTATTTGATGTGCTGGCGTCACAATTTTTCAGGAATCATTTTGTACTCCATAATCGTTTCTAGTTTAAATACTTTATATAATAGAATTACCTCATTGTCCACAGGAACATGCAGCTTCGCAAGATCAAGCGTGCCGAGAAGAAGGGCACGGAAAGCGTCATGGACGAGAAATTGACGCTGTTGTTCCAGTCACAGTTTAATGTGGGTGGAGGGGAGCTGGTGTTCCAAGTAAGTTAGCAAGGAAGTCATGAGGTCCCACAAACCTCCATTGAAAAGGGAAAATACGGTTGTTGTGACCGGTGGGCAAATGCCCTATAGATGATATTCGAACTATTGTATATGTTCAAATCGCACGATAATCTATGATACCGCGATGCAGGATTTCATTGTAGACTTAGTTCGCTCCTTGTTGGATAGATGGTGGTGTGGATCTTTTTGTTGCGATGTAGATTTCGCTACGATGGTTTATTCCTTCGCTTTAAAAATGATATGAACAACACAATAATACTCTTCCATTCCCCAGGTGTGGACACTATCCCTGCCCGTGGTAGTGATAGTGCACGGCAATCAAGAGCCGCACGGCTGGGCCACGGTGACGTGGGACAACGCCTTCAGCCCGCCCGGCCGCGTGCCCTTCGCCGTGCCCGACAAGGTAAGTGCTGGCCGGTGTGGACTCTCCCTGTGTAGTGATAGTAATACAATCAAGAGCCGCACGGCTGGGCCACGGTGACGTGGGACAACGCCTTCAGCCCGCCCGGCCGCGTGCCCTTCGCCGTGCCCGACAAGGTAAGTGCTGGCCGGTGTGGACTCTCCCTGTGTAGTGATAGTAATACAATCAAGAGCCGCACGGCTGGGCCACGGTGACGTGGGACAACGCCTTCAGCCCGCCCGGCCGCGTGCCCTTCGCCGTGCCCGACAAGGTAAGTGCTGGCCGGTGTGGACTCTCCCTGTGTAGTGATAGTAATACAATCAAGAGCCGCACGGCTGGGCCACGGTGACGTGGGACAACGCCTTCAGCCCGCCCGGCCGCGTGCCCTTCGCCGTGCCCGACAAGGTAAGTGCTGGCCGGTGTGGACTCTCCCTGTGTAGTGATAGTAATACAATCAAGAGCCGCACGGCTGGGCCACGGTGACGTGGGACAACGCCTTCAGCCCGCCCGGCCGCGTGCCCTTCGCCGTGCCCGACAAGGTAAGTGCTGGCCGGTGTGGACTCTCCCTGTGTAGTGATAGTAATACAATCAAGAGCCGCACGGCTGGGCCACGGTGACGTGGGACAACGCCTTCAGCCCGCCCGGCCGCGTGCCCTTCGCCGTGCCCGACAAGGTAAGTGCTGGCCGGTGTGGACTCTCCCTGTGTAGTGATAGTAATACAATCAAGAGCCGCACGGCTGGGCCACGGTGACGTGGGACAACGCCTTCAGCCCGCCCGGCCGCGTGCCCTTCGCCGTGCCCGACAAGGTAAGTGCTGGCCGGTGTGGACTCTCCCTGTGTAGTGATAGTAATACAATCAAGAGCCGCACGGCTGGGCCACGGTGACGTGGGACAACGCCTTCAGCCCGCCCGGCCGCGTGCCCTTCGCCGTGCCCGACAAGGTAAGTGCTGGCCGGTGTGGACTCTCCCTGTGTAGTGATAGTAATACAATCAAGAGCCGCACGGCTGGGCCACGGTGACGTGGGACAACGCCTTCAGCCCGCCCGGCCGCGTGCCCTTCGCCGTGCCCGACAAGGTAAGTGCTGGCCGGTGTGGACTCTCCCTGTGTAGTGATAGTAATACAATCAAGAGCCGCACGGCTGGGCCACGGTGACGTGGGACAACGCCTTCAGCCCGCCCGGCCGCGTGCCCTTCGCCGTGCCCGACAAGGTAAGTGCTGGCCGGTGTGGACTCTCCCTGTGTAGTGATAGTAATACAATCAAGAGCCGCACGGCTGGGCCACGGTGACGTGGGACAACGCCTTCAGCCCGCCCGGCCGCGTGCCCTTCGCCGTGCCCGACAAGGTAAGTGCTGGCCGGTGTGGACTCTCCCTGTGTAGTGATAGTAATACAATCAAGAGCCGCACGGCTGGGCCACGGTGACGTGGGACAACGCCTTCAGCCCGCCCGGCCGCGTGCCCTTCGCCGTGCCCGACAAGGTAAGTGCTGGCCGGTGTGGACTCTCCCTGTGTAGTGATAGTAATACAATCAAGAGCCGCACGGCTGGGCCACGGTGACGTGGGACAACGCCTTCAGCCCGCCCGGCCGCGTGCCCTTCGCCGTGCCCGACAAGGTAAGTGCTGGCCGGTGTGGACTCTCCCTGTGTAGTGATAGTAATACAATCAAGAGCCGCACGGCTGGGCCACGGTGACGTGGGACAACGCCTTCAGCCCGCCCGGCCGCGTGCCCTTCGCCGTGCCCGACAAGGTAAGTGCTGGCCGGTGTGGACTCTCCCTGTGTAGTGATAGTAATACAATCAAGAGCCGCACGGCTGGGCCACGGTGACGTGGGACAACGCCTTCAGCCCGCCCGGCCGCGTGCCCTTCGCCGTGCCCGACAAGGTAAGTGCTGGCCGGTGTGGACTCTCCCTGTGTAGTGATAGTAATACAATCAAGAGCCGCACGGCTGGGCCACGGTGACGTGGGACAACGCCTTCAGCCCGCCCGGCCGCGTGCCCTTCGCCGTGCCCGACAAGGTAAGTGCTGGCCGGTGTGGACTCTCCCTGTGTAGTGATAGTAATACAATCAAGAGCCGCACGGCTGGGCCACGGTGACGTGGGACAACGCCTTCAGCCCGCCCGGCCGCGTGCCCTTCGCCGTGCCCGACAAGGTAAGTGCTGGAACTATTCCCAAAACATTACTCATGATTTCGGTTTCCGCCCCAGGTCTCGTGTCAAAAGCTCACTTTCTGTTTTCTATTTTGTCTCAGGTCACTTGGGGTCAGCTGGCGGAGACTCTCCGCATAAAATTCTGTTCAGCAACTGGAGGGGATCTCTCTGAAGATAACTTGAGGTTCCTGGCCGAGAAGATCTTCAGGTAAGACATCGAGTTTTGAGCGGTTTGAGGATGGTGGAAAAGCTAGATAGAATTAGGAAGGAAAAAAAAAATAGATTACAACACACTACAGCTCGACACAGTCAGAGCCGCAATTGGCTGTTGGACGAAAGCTAATATGAAGTATATGCGCCTTCCACAGGACCTGACTGCCGCTCGTTTGTAATGAATCTTTAGCGCTCAACAACACACTTTAGAACAACAACATACTTAATCTCAACAACACGCTAGCCTACCAACTCACTTTAGCTCAACGCACTCATAGCCACAATTGGCTGTTGGACGTATGCTATATGTAATATGAAGTATATGCGCTGTTCCCAGAACTTGCCTGCCTATCAACACTATGGAGCTAAACGCTATGCCCGTCTCCTGGACACAGTTTTGTAAAGACGCTCTTCCTGAGAGGAACTTTACTTTCTGGGAATGGTTCTACATGGTGGTTAAAGTCACCAGGGATTATCTGAGGACCTTGTGGTGCGATCAGTAAGTGTTTATAATTTTTCAAGCTTTTACGATTTTTTTTACCTTGTTATACAGGTAAAAAAAAGTGGTAATAGGGTAGATGACTACAAATCTAGAAAGATAGATATAATACTCTTTATGGATGAAGAAAACATTACGTAGGGTGACACAATGGGCGGCCTTATCGCTAAGAGCCATCTAATTAGTCCCGCAGATAGATTTCCATTCTTTTTTTAAATTTTTCACTTTAAAAAAAATTAAGACGATACAGTGCGTTGAAAACTCGTGTGACGTCACATGTAAGTACACTTTTTACTAAATAGTGACGTCAAAGCCTTCACTCCTGATCTTTCATGCGTTTTCTCTTCGTCATTTTTTATTGATTTGATGAAGAAAAAAATACGTGTACCATGTTTTCGATAATCTAACTGACAGACTAAATATAATCTTATTTTTTGCACTCAGGATCTTTCCTATTGAGTAGTACTCGATAACTTTAACAACCCTATTTCCCCCCTAGTTGCATTGTGCCCTAGAAAATCCCATTTGAATTTAGAGAACCGCTGATTCTAGTTTTTAAATAATTTAAAGATGATACTAATACATACACGCAAATCTTTATGTTATTTTGGCCGGTACTTCTGTATACGTTTATATGTCTCTTAAATTCCATGCTCTTATAATGTAAGGGTCATAATTATGAGAACCATGTAGGTACTTTAAGAGGTAATCTTTTAATGAAAGCACCATCAAACAGATTTGATTGGACCTATCCATGCAGTGCAAGTATTTGTCAGTTATCGTGCAGCTTAACTTAAAACTTTAAGCAGCTCAACGATAGAATCATATTAATTGGCCGCTCTGAGGTTGAATTTTGATAAAAGCATCACTCAGATATAAGTAGACATAGCCGGACTTGCATTTGTCGTGTAGCTCAAATCAAAACTTTAGCTCAACAATTGAATCATGTTAATTGGCAGTTCTGAGGTAGTATTTTGGGGTAAGCATCTTTCAGATTTTTGCCTGTTTGTCAGTTATCGTGTAGCTCAACTCAAAACTTAACAGAGCTCAACGATTTAATCGTATCTTCTTTCGTTACACAACGTGTAACATAATAAATGCAATATCTGAAAAGGGTTTATTGTACTCATCATTATAAACAACTATGGGACCAACAGTGAACTCGCAAAAAATTTCATCGACTGCTGCATGCCTGTGTATTACTTTTTTAACCGACTTTCCAAAAAGGAGGAGGTTATCAATTCGGTTGTATGTTTTTTTTTTTTTTTTTTATGTTTGTTACCTCATAACTCCGACAATTATGAACCGATTTGAAAAATTTTTGTTTTATCTGAAAGGATATACTTGCAGATTGGTCCCATTTAAATTTTATCAAAATCGGTTACGAACTTTGGGTTTTAAATCGAAATAGCTGGAATTTGACTATTTAGATGATTCTTTGATAATCGAAATTGCGTATTTTGCTTTTCTGCGATTTTGCAGTGGTGTTGTTAGGTGTGGGGCACCACTAAAAAGTGAAAAATAAAAAACTTTTTACAAAAAAACACAACCGACTTCCAAATAAAAAAACACTACAAAGTAAAAAATAACTTTAATTTCGGAAGTCGGTGTCAAAATACGAAGAAACTAACAAAAACACCGACTTCCGAAATTAAAGTTATTTTTTACTTTGTAGTGTTTTTTTTATTTGGAAGTCGGTTGTATTTTTTTTACATTTAACATTTTCAAACATTATTCACATTTTACATTTCTGTGCGAATAACTCGACAAAATTTACTAAGCAGCTGATTTTTTCTGCGATTTTGGTATTGGTCCCGTAATACATGTTTTATCATAATGATGAGTACAATAACCCCTAAAGAGGTATTACGTATTTCTCAAACTTTAGTTGTACATTACATCAATCAATGTGGTCTCGACCCCTGAACTAGCCCCTACTATTGTGTTATACATTGTATTATGTTTTTTTTTTAAATATTGATAGGCATACGTTTGACCGCTATCTCACCTGATGTTAAGCGATGATGCGGTCTGAGGTGGAGCACGCTTGCCTAGAAGTAACCTATTCACTCTTGACTTAAATACTCCCAGGTTGTAGCTATCAGGAAACACAGACTCAGGCAGGGAATTCCACTCCCTAGCTGTACGCACAATGAATGTATTCCCAAAACGTTTTGTGCGTATAGGTGGGATGTCCACCATGTACCGGTGGCACATCGCCGTACGTCTTGTGGTCCGATGGTGGAACGGGCTTGGCGGAATTAAGTTATGCAATTCCGTCGCACACTCCTCAAAATATAACCAATAGAAAACCGACAGGCCAGCAACTCGGCATCGATGCTCAAGACTAACGCCGCGATATGTATTACAGCTTGATTATGGGCTTCATTCAGAAGAAGCAAGCCGAAGAGATGCTGTCCAAGTGCCCGGCAGGCACCTTCCTTTTGCGCTTCTCCGATTCCGAGCTTGGAGGAATCACCATCGCTTGGGTGGGCGGTAAGTTATACACGATTAGAATTATATCTGTGTTAGATATGGCCTTTATCACATGTGTATGCTATAATGATAGGGATAGCTAGGGAGCGTGCAGGAAATTGTAGTGATTTTTTGTTTTTTAGGGTTTTTAGTAGCCAAATGGCAAAAACGGAACCCTTATAGATTCACACATGTCACACATAGATTCACATATGTCACAGCAACTTTTCTCCGAAACTATTAGAACTATGCTGTTGAAACTTGGTAAGTAGATATTCCGTGAACCGCATAAAGATTTTTACACAAAAATAGAACAAAAAATAATAAATTTTGGCGGTCCCAATACTTAGAACTGAAACTCAATTTTTTTTTTTTTTCATCAAACCCATACGTGTGGGGTATCTATGGATAGGTCTTTGAAAATGATATTGAGGTTTCTAAAATATTTTTTTTCTAAAGTGAATAGTTTGCGCGAGAGACACTTCCAAAGTGGTAAAATGTGTCCCCCCCCTTAACTTCTAAAATAAGGGAATGTAACCTACCAGCGAAAATTGGTTTGAACGAGATCTAGTAAGTAGTTTTTTTTAATACGTCATAAATCGTAAATCGCAAGTTTTGCTTATAATATAATACTAACAGGTTTGTACGGAACCCTCGGTGCGCAAGTCCGACTCGCACTTGTTTTTACTTTTGATAGGCACGCGTTTGACCACTATCAACTCATGGTAAGATGGAGCACGCGTTTCGAATTATTTGATTTTGTGGGTAGGACTTCGCTAAATTTTATCAATATACCGCCATTATAGCCGCCTATTTTTTTTTCATACAGAGGGCAACGAAGTATTCAGCCTGCAGCCCTTCACGTCCCGTGATCTCATGCTGCGTTCGTTGGCTGACCGCGTGCTCGACCTCACCCAGCTGCAGTTCCTGTACCCCAACATCGCGAAAGACGACGTCTTCTCCAAGTACTACACTAAGCCGGGTGAGTCCATCATCGACCTGCCCACTGAAAAGCTCTGCAGTACTTTTTTTTATATCCACTTGTTGTGTAAGAAGAATACGCCTTTGGTTGTGTAGTCCGCCAACATAATTCTTCCTGTATGTATGATAAAAAATTATCATCTATACTAATATTATAAAGCAGAAGAGTTTGTTTGTTTGCTTGAACGCGCTAATCTCAGGAACTACTGGTCCGATTTAAAAATTATTTCAGTGTTAGATAGCCCATTTATCGAGGAAGGTTATAGGCTATATATCATCACGCTAAGACAAATAGGAGCAAAGCACTATTGAAAAATGTGACGCAGACGACGTTGCACAGGTCAGCTAGTGTATAATTATATTAAAAATTCGAACACTGACGTCAGCTTTCGTGTCCTCTCTCTCGCTCAATCTCACTCTCTCTCTCCTTTAAATTCAATGTCCTAATCCTTATTCCCTTGGCAACAGAGAACGAGATGCTCAAGAACGGCTACGTGAAGCCGGTTCTAGTGACCACGCTGCCGCCGTACATGTCTTCTTCGCCAGCGTATGCACACTCCCCTGACTCGCATCGCAACACGCCCAGCGTTCAGAGCAGGTCAGTCGCTTTCTACAGGCATAAATCACTCGCTCTAGAATTTAGAGTAGGTGGGACATCACTCGGTATTGAATTTAGAGTGGGTGGGACATCACTCGGTATTGAATTTAGAGTGGGTGGGACATCACTCGGTGTTGAATTTAGAGTGGGTGGGACATCACTCGGTGTTGAATTAAGAGTGGGTGGAATTCAGTCGGTGTTGAATTTTTGTAAAGTGGACACGTTACTGCACGGTTGGCGCAGTGGTTGAGCGATCGACTTCTGCGTCGCGTGTCGTGGGTTCGATTCCCACACGGAACAAATATTTGTATGGCTTACAGATAGTTGTTCCGCGTCTGGCTGTTTGTGTATGTGACTTTGTATGTTTGTAAACGCACCCACGATACAGGAGGAATTCCAAGTGTGGGGCAACGTTTAAAAAAAAAAATAGAGAGGGTGGGAAATCACTCGCTGTAAAATGTTGAGAGGGTGGGAAATCACTCGCTGTAAAATGTTGAGAGGGTGGGAAATCACTCGCTGTAAAATGTTGAGAGGGTGGGAAATCACTCGCTGTAAAATGTTGAGAGGGTGGGAAATCACTCGCTGTAAAATGTTGAGAGGGTGGGAAATCACTTGCTGTAAAATGTTGAGAGGGTGGGAAATCACTTGCTGTAAAATGTTGAGGAAAAATTCACTCTATCTAGAATTAAGGGTGGCTCAGCTAATTAAAAAACCTCTCTAGAATTTCAACTCAAAAACCATTAACTCTATAATAGAATTAAAAACCAATGCAATATTGAGTGACTCTAAAAACTGAGATGATGGATTTTTACTGTAAAATTTTGACTAAAAAGGCAGTAATTGAATTTACGATAACCAACTCTAAAATTTAGAGCGTTTCAAAAGCCTCGCTTTCTTAAATTTATTTTCATAGTTCTATTTTTGTTTCTTTTTTTTATTTATATTTTTTATTTTTCTTCCCATAGGTACATGATTGATTTTTGAAAATAATTTTTAATATTTTTTTGGATGCCGAACTGAAGTGAAATATAAATTAGTATTAATAATTTTAGTTTATTCTTTTTAATTTTAATAGTCACATCCTGTTTTTTTTATACCTACACTTATGTTTGTATTTTTAAGTTTTTACTGCAATTTTTTTTGTAAGGTCGACGATTTATTTTTACATAGAAGTAACGAATGTAGGCTAGGAATAAAATTTTATTTGTAAGTGTGTAACTTTCTGAGACAATAGGAAGTCTGGCCCAAGTTTGGAATATAGAACACTGAGATAGTTGGGGACTATTGCTAGTGACCCAATATATCATTGCTGTCTCTAGTCACAGCCGGATTTGGCGCTGTGTTCTATGGCCTTAGTGAGAGTTCTTAACTATTCAATCGCGTGATTGAAAATATCAATAATACTAATACTGAATAAGCGCCTGTTGACAAAAACCTTTTTTTCCTACACTATATTTGACATAAGTGAAATTTACATTAACGCGATCGGATAAGTTTAAACCTCGCACTAAGACTTCTGATGTTTTAAGGAATTTAATCTCTTTAAAACATGTGTTACATAACAATAATATAAAAACAAACTAATATAATCTGTTTGGTGCTAATATAATCGTGTGGCAAAAAATAAAAAGGACAGGCCTCCTATAGATTGATCTTCCCCAAAGCGTTAATTTGAGGCTAAAAGAACTTCACTACAGGTATTCGTTTGCCGGGCTATGAACTATGTTTACTAATAACCGTCACAAAATTGACTTTGACTTTGAATTGTAAAGAGAGAGACGAAGCGATATGTGGTCAATTCCTGCAGAGCGATTCTGTTAACAATGTCGAAGTGAAAACTTAGGTGAAGTGAACTTGAAGTGACAAAAATATGAAATGATAGTTCACCTCACGCTCGTTCAGTTAGATGTTTTCAAAATAAACCGGATGTAAACATCTTACCGTATAAACTTACGTGAAGTGGGGCCTTAATCCATACAAACATCTCACTGTACAAACTGACGTGTAGTGAACTTGAAGTGGGGTCTCAATCCATACATACAATATGGAATGACAGTTCACCTCACGCTTGCTCCACCTAAGATAACACAGTGAGATGTTATCAGAGAAACATCTCACTGTATAAACTTACGTGAAGTGAATTTGAAGTGGGGTCTCAATCCTTGTTTGTATAACAATAATTATGGTCTGACAGTTCATCTCACACTAACTCCACCGAAGGATACATGGTGAGATGATTTCAGTACAGACCGAATGTAAACATACCGTCGTATAAACTTACGTGAAGTGAACTTGAACTTTAAGAGACTTTCAACAAACAAAATCAAGACAACCGTTTACACATTGAGATGTTTACAGAATAGATCGGCTGTCTCTTTCCTATAAGTCGTAGCAATGAAGTTGTTAATGATAACCTATAACTTTAACGTCAAGAATACTTGACAATGACGCTTCTGTGCTGCCACCTATAAGTTCCTTCACGTTCCGTTAAGGTGAATGCTCCAACCTGCCCGCGAAATTCAAATATTCTTACGTTTTTTGCAATTTGCACGCCAGTGCTAGGTTGTATGTTGATTAAAATATTATTTGCGGCTGTAAGACATATGTAGTTACAGAATTATAATCATCAAAATCACCAATACAACGCTCTAAGTTCATAAATTTGAATTTCGCGGGCTGGTTGGAGCATTCACCTTAAAGGGATCGTGCTCGAAGTAGACTGCGCCATCTATCGTTGCAATTTTGAAACTTATAAGTAAGGTATACTTGGTAATAACACTTCGGTACTGCTACCTATAGTCCCTGCACGCTCCTATGACGTGGTCCAGTCAGAATTCTAGAAAAAGACAGTAACTGGTCGCACGATCGCTTTGTTCCGCTCGCACTTTTCTGGTTGTATTCACTTAGCCAGACATGAAACGCTTAGGCCAGTCACTTCGTAGTTCTTCAAGATGTAACGGAAAGGCATGGTCATATTATAAACAAAAATACTATGCCTTGGTAAATGAACAACTTTTTCCAAGTCAGAGAATTCTCCAAATAAAAAATAGAAAGATCAGTAGTTTCGACTGAGCGTTGTCTGTCAGTCAGAACTCAGTAACGGAAAAGTTTTTTATATGTCACCGGAAAATTGCAAACGCCGTCAGATTGTAAAATAACTCGAAAATTCGAGACGATTTTTTGATAATAATTCGAGAAATTATAACCTAATAAAGATTTATTGCAATCTCACGGAGTCTACAATTTTCCGGTAACATATATATTGATTCATACTCTTATGGCCACACCTTCACGATACAAACCCAATATTTTAGCCTCAAAGCTATTATATTATTTTTTCTCTTTTTAGCTGCGGCACCACAATTCTTCAACTGTAATCGGATCCATTTTGTACTATAAATTATTTTTAAATCATGACGCGAAGTTTTTCATTCTTAGGTTATAGGTGCAACATCGAAAATTATGTTAAAAAATTGAGTGATTTTTTTTGTTTGTTTTTAATTTGGATCACAATTTTCAGCTAGCGAACTGCAAAATTAAAGTTTTGAAAAAAAAAAGCTAAGAAATACAGTGGCTTCTTTAGTTTTCATAATTAAAATCATTTTTAAATTAGCTGGCGTGTAATCATTTGATTTGATGTGAAACATCTATTGGTGGGCCTTGGCAGTATAACCAACTCGTATGCCGTGACGAAAACGATGACGTCATTTCGTGATGTCCACACTACGCCGCCTGTTACGGACGGCGAACGTTGGGATTACTATGTGTGCATACAGTGTTTACCTCACTTAACGTCAATTAGATTTTTGAAGTGAAAACTTCTTTAGCGGCGTTGAGACACCGTAACACGAGATTTTTATACACGAGAGATGTTTAACATCTGCCGGCCGTTTGTGAGGGCTATATTTTTTTTGTAACCTATTTTCCGTAGCTGTAAATATTTCGTTCCTACTCTGGTCATATTGTAAAATTAACCAAAAAACTAAAAAAAAAATGTTTAGATGGAAACTTGCGATCCAAAATAAAAACGTAACAGGTGCAAATTGGCACAAAAATAAAACAGTATTATGAATTCGACATAGTTTCTGTAGTATTGGCATTTATTTTTAATTAATTATAAGTGTAAGTTTTTCGTCTATGTACAACAGTATTCTTTTTAACCGACTTCAAAAAAGGAGGTTCTTTATTGATAAGTTTTGACTGGCTACTGTAGTATTGTGTGCATCGGACTTAATGCTTAAGATTTTTATTCCAAATTCATGCTTTTATATCATCAAAATAATAATATTACTATTTATATAAAAATTAAATAAATAATGGGGTTTTTCATATCATTTTACAGCGTATTATAAATATTATATAGTTAGAGTTAAAGAATTCAGGAAATATTTCTCTATAAAATTAAAATAATGCCAAAATAAAATTGGCGGGATCACTATTCATACTCGAACGTTTCCATTTAAACCTGTTACTAGCTGCTACACTCAGAAAGTAGAAACTTATTTAAAACTAATCCCTGAATCTGCATGATTTTCAAATACAATTATTTGTTATCTCACTAATATACACAAATAGAATACTAAATTTAGTGAAAACAGAATTAAAATTGACCGAAAAACTAACATGATACTTAAGGTGAAAGCGCCATTGTATTTTGTTTAACATACAGTTTCGCACTGATCGGCAAATTGCAAAAAACATAAAAATATTTAAATTTCGCGGGCTACCCTGGCGCTTTCACCTTAAGTACCAATATTTCTGCCGTAGACCGGCCAAAATATTTGTCTGAAATCCTATTCCGAGTGCAGCGTAAAATATTTAAAATTATCGTTCGGTATTCTTCATAAAAACATATCACGAAGTTTCGACCAAATTTAAGAACGTAGGAGTCAGGGTTCAATAACGAATTTACAAGAAAATTCTCATCGTTTTCTACTGTTAGGTACGTTGCGTTTTTGCATTAAAAAATATTCACGTTGGCTTTATAAAATCATATACAGCGAGTTAGGAATGTAAAAATAATCAATTAAAGACCTGTTTAGGCCTTCCGGTAGTAGTATACCGCGTGTATCTGACATCGACGCACAAACGATTTCCATGGGTCCAGGGCATGATTCTGGACACCCTAGACTTAGAATTTTTCGTCGGCTTTTTTTCTAATTTTTTCATTTTTTTCAAGGTTTTTTTTTACTTTAGACTGCTCATAATCGTTATTCTGACCTAACCCAATGAGATTTATAAAAAAATAATTAATTAACTACTTTCACTAAAAAGAGCAATCTGAATAAAACCACAAATAGATATCTGAGCTGATATAACTATTTGTGGTACTCTTGAAAAAAAATTATTTTTATTTATTTATTAACAGTAGGATATAATTATAATATTAACAGAACCTGTTTCGCAAAGCAAGAGAAAATATACCGTCTGCCTGGCCAATGTGGCGGCGATACTGGTATCCCCCGTTTCGTTCTAGACACGGAACCCTATACAAAATCTCTCGAAACCGCGCAAAATTGATTGCTACCGCCCTAGCGAATACCGTTGGACTAAACATGCCTTTATTTTGAACAAGTATTGTATTTTGCAAATATTAGGTTTGTTAAGATTGTATTCGCTGTTTGTGAGAAAATTTAAATGAATTCGTAGCCTATTAAAAATAAATATTAATTTTTTAAATATTTATAATGTTGCGGTTGACATTTATCGTTAAATATTTAAGAAGTCCCGTTTATATTTAATAAGTAAATGAAATGTACTTATTGTAAATCATTTAATTGGCATTAATTATTATTACCTACTATTTGAATATTATTATACTATATTGAATATTGGCATATTATATTATTACTAAGAGTGCAATAAAAAAATTACTATTTGAGAGGAGAAATAAAAACTAGTGTTACAAGACAAAAAAAAACAAGAATGTTTGCCGTTAAGAAACTCAATATCTCTTACAGTCTAAGAAAAAATATCAATACATATTAAATTTTATGCAAAATATACATAAAAATGACTTTGTCTCAAATTATTTATTACATTCAATTAAAAAATAATATCATTGTCAATGGTTATACCGTCCTTCTCTATGTATTATTTCAAAAACTCTATTTCCATATTTAAAAATATATTCTGAGAAATCGACTGATATTTTCTAAAAAAATCTATCTTTCTTGTAATCTTAAAGATTGATCAAAATTTTTCGATTGACCAATGAAAGTGTATTTGGAAAAATGTTTTTTGTATACAACAACTTGAAATATGTTGATCAGTCCTCAGGGATCATTATTTATTCTATTAAAATATATTTATATAAAAATAACTCTCCTAAAACTTACATGGGGTCCATGAAATTGCATTTTAATTTTTCTCTTTCTATTATTATATAATTTCTTTTGAAATTTAGTTAGAGTTTAGCTAAATATTGTTCTAATCAAGTAACTTCGTGGGAGTTGGGAAATATATATTATTTTTTTAACCACATGTGCCCAAATTAATAAGTTAAATGATAAGTCGCGATAATTTTACTTGATCATTCTTATTTTGATTGATTCAAAATATTGCTTATGGTGCAGTAAAAAGAAAATATAAAACAAAAAAAAACATTTGTGATTAATTTTATTAGTATTTTTCTTTGTATAAATTCGGTGCTAATTTTCTTAAATTAATTCTTTATTTTATTCTTAATTTAAGTACAGTTTTATAAAACATGACATTTTATATTTAAGTTTTATATATAAGTGCTTTTTTAATAATTGTTTGAGACCTAGGCACCTGTGTTTGAAAACTTAAAACTTGAATATTTTCTTTAGATATGAAACTTGAAAAAATATTGTGACAGTTACACATACAATAACTGTCAAACGTCAATTTTATTCTATAATCAAACAAAAGCTGTCTGAAAATAATGCTTAGAAAAATGAATGTAATTTTTGTTAGTTGTTACTTCCCTTGAAGATACATACGTATACAATGACGAAATTTTAAATGAATAAAGTTGGCGCGCTTTTTCAAACTGACAGCTGTCACTTAAGCGTCAAGCAACCAAATAAACGAATAGGCTAGATATATTGAATGTTGTAATTATAAGTATTAAATCGGTCAATTATTGAAACAAATTGAAAATGGTCGCTGACGTGCCGAAGGAATTTTTGGACAAAAAAAAAACATATTTTATTAAATTAAGTTTTGACCAAAATTACAAGAAAAATGTTTTATTTCTTTAGTTTTTTTTTCTTCTTCGTTATTTGGAAACTCCTTCGGATAAGCGCGTCAGGCATGTTAATTTTCTGATCGGTTGGTTAAATAGTTAATAAAATTAACGAATTTATGTGAAAAATATCTTAAATGGATGTGACTATTATCTCTAGTTAGGTGTAATTTGATAGAAAAAAATCAATAAATTTTGTCGGCTCCACACATATCATGATAAATAAACGATCGCTCAAATGATAACTAATTCCACTATTATTAATAAATAATTAATAAGCCTATATTATATTATCCCACTGCTGGGCAAAAGCCGGCACTCTTTCCTTTCTAACTTCATAAGGCTGTTGGCTATTGTGGTCTCCAGTCTTGTAAACATTTATATACTTGTTGACTTATGTCTTTCCTAAATAGACATTGACATAATAAAAAAGATAAGGAGCACACATTTTTCTGATTCCACATTGACCACAATAAACCGAAGTGAACTCGCCTCTTGGTCGACTATTTTCAGGAGTGGTCAACTACGTCTTAACATCGTTTTCTAATAAAAGTACACTTTTTACATAAGGTTCCAATAGTACTGTCCTGATTTCTGTCAAAATATATGTGTGGGGCCAGGCATCCCAGCTTTGGTTAGTCAAAACTTCAAATCTCCTACAAAGTTTTTACTAAAATAGCTACAAAATTAAAAAAAAAACATCCAATGAGATGCTTCATTAGAAAAAAAGTTTAAACGCCCCTTTCGTTTTTTTTTAATAATTAAGCATTTTACAAAAAAAAAAAACATTTCCATTCATTGTTACGTGTTTCAGCAAATAAGAAAAAAAAACTTATCATTTTTTGACAAAATTATAAAAATATGATGTGGAAGTTTTGACCTATCAAAGTAGTTTTTATCTTTACATGACAATGTTACGACGCTGGACGCATGTATGTATGTTTTGAATCGATGTATTTGTAATATTATATGTGACTAAAAAGAATACGAGATTTTTATTTTTTATTAAGAAAAAATGTCTCAATTTAAATTATTTTCACCTGTGTCAAAGTAGCAATGTTAACGAAAAAAATAATTCAGAGACATTTTTTCTTAATAGCGTACCCATCGCGAAAATGCAACACAGACGGTCGTTTTTTTTTTTTTTTGTTTTTAATTTACTTTTTATAATAATAAAATATTTTATATTACCGTATCATAGACTACAACTGCGTCTATCTTGTCTGTGCTGCCTTTTTGGCGACGGTTGTAGGTTTATTTTTTTATTTATTTTTTAACGACCGTCTTCCTCTTAAATAACGTGTTGCATTTTCTCTTTCTTTCCCGATTACCTGATTGGTGCCTGCTGTACAACAAACAACAAAAAAACACAACAAACACTAACAACACAATCAAATGACCCGTGAAAAATAATCACCACTCTGCAAACTCCGGCCGACAAAAATCACCACTCGGCAAACTCCGGTCGACAAAAATCACCACTCTGCAATCTCCGGCCGACAATAATCACCACAGCTACTTCAGCGCGGCTACGCCGGCACAAACTGACAGCTTCATGGACAGTGAGCTGTTTGAGCAAATACGAGCCTTCGAGCCCGATGGTATGGACGAGTTTGACATCTACAGTAACATGAGCATGAAGTAAGAAGGTAAGTTATGCGTTAATCACCACTTGTTTTTAAGTCGACACTGAATAGGTTACTTCTAGACTAGCGTGCTCCATCGTCGGCCTTATACGTAGAAAGCTTCAATAAATCGGTTCATTGATTTCGTACAAGGAATTGAAAGTTTGTATGAATTCTTAAAAGTTCAGGATAAGGGTGCGTTTTGGAAAAGCATCCTTAAGGCTCATTGAACGATTAATAGTTTTTTTCTTTATACTAATTTTTTTTTGTTTTTTCTTTTACAGATGACGAAATTAAAAACGAAAATTTTACCTTTTTTAGTTAATAAGAATAGCTAACGAGTCAATTTTTAAATAATTATTACGATTGGTACTCCTATTTTCAGTTTATATTATGTGCCATAGGAATTATAATGTTACGGGATAGTTATCTTATTATTATTGAACAAATATGCAACGCTATTTTTAATATGTTGGTGATTTTTTTTACTCGCGTGGTATGTGTATGGATATCTTGGTAAAAATAAATATTTATTGAGAAGTCTTGTGTTTCCTGATAGCTACAGGGGGAGGTTATTTATGTCAAGAGTGAACAGCAGCTAAGCAAGCGCGCTCCAACGTTTTGACATTTTATGGAGCCTACTCTCTAAGCCCGAAGTCTATAGTTTCGGGCTTAGTTGCGGGCGTATTCTACTCCGTATCACCTAACCTTTGACAACACGGCTTGATAGTTAGTGTTAAATCGACTCCTTTTCAGGCATTGCGTTTATTCTGATACACGTTGTATAATTATGTTCATATGCATTTAGGGCCGTTCAAGAATAGGGAATATGCACGCTATTTTTTTATTTATAAAATGAATTACTTATAAGCTCCAGTAAACACTCTAGAAAATATTTTTTAAATATCTTCATCAGCGATGAAGTTATAAAGCTTCAAAGATTACTTTTAGAACGAGAAGTCCGACATGGAATTTGACGTCACATTACGTGACGTCTATACATCTGCCATAGAAAAAAGCGTTTTCGCGAGAGGGACAGATATATTTGTTTAAAATAATTATATCTCGTTTGTTTTTCGAGCAATTTTGATTGTATTTCCACTGTTAGTAATATATTTTTGTATATTTTTAGATAAAGTGTTTAGATAATAAATATTTTTTTTATGCATATTCCCTATTACGTAAGCACTAATGGGGGGTGGAGGGGTCTTGACTCTGCTTATTTTTGATGACATGGGGGACGGGGCCTTTAAATGGTGATTACGTCAGCAATATTTACTTACTTTTTTAGTTTGCAAGTCTTAGTAGATTTAGATTTGACAAAATTGATATGATTATGGCTAGTTAGTTATTTTCACTCTCATGCGATGTTTCATAGATAACAGAAGTGGGGATAATAGGTCCCGCGCGAGTAAAAACTATACCTTTATGTAAGCATAGGAGAGAGGGGTATGAGCTTTGATTAATATCGCTGACAAGGGGAGGGGGGGGAGTTAAGAAATTCTAAAATTCTGCTTACGTAATGCTTGAACGGCCCCTTAGTAAGAAGCCGTTTACTCGATATAACAAACAAACAATTTTATAGTTTCCATACACACCACGTTGAAATTTTCGCAAAATTTATTAATATAGCCTTGTATATATTTTATTAATTTGTACCTTTTATTAAATACTTACTGTGTAGACGCTTTTAAATGCAACGTTTTAAATAAATACCAATAGCTATAACTTTTATTATGTTCTATCAAAGTAGTTTTTATAATTGAAATCAATGTCTTCTTTAATTTTAAGTAAACATTTTTTTGTTTTGTATAAAAATATGTATTATGAATATGACATAGATATTTTTAGATTCTGTTAAATGGACATAAAATTGCTTTTATTATGTGTGAAGAATATAAACGGAGAATATGTTTATTTTATAGCAATCATTTATTTGTAATGTTATAGACCTTAAATGCAATTTGAATTCTTGATATTTACTTTTTATATAGCTTAGTAAAGGTGTCATAAAATAATGGTGCCATTAAAAAAAAAACATTTAAAGCACGAACTGAAGGTATACAACACAATAGTCGATGGTCATTTTTCTATTTTTTATTTTATTTTTTACTGACCTATATATGATGGGTATCATTAGTTAAAAAAAGAAAACGAAACTTTATCCTTATACCTTGTCATTGGCGCTCCTGTGCTGCCACCGTTGAATTTTGCTGTATTGTAACATCAGATGAAACAATAGTCAAACGCGAACCAATCGAATTTAATGTTCTCAGAGTTTTGTGCATATTAATAACATTTTTTTTTTTCATTATTCAACTACTGAGATACTTGAAATGTTGAATAATATATACTTGTATAGCTCCGACATCGTTCCGATAATGTCCGTATTTCCACACAAAATTACGTGTGGGTCTACCATGTATTATTCTCTACTGTAAAACAAATTAATCACTATTATTGCTTATGTAGTCTTGAATTTTTGAAGTGTAACAAGAATTATCGGAGTGATAATATTAATTATCGGGGCGATAATATCAATTATCGGGGTGATAATATCAATTATCGGGGCGATAATAACAATTATCGGAGCGATAATAATAATTATCGTTATTATATTGATCCTTTAATGTGAATTTCTTTGTAAAATTTGTCCTTGTGTACTTTAAATTCGGCTTTAATGTTAAATTAGTGTTTGAATGTTGTCAATTGTGATTAACGAGGCCTTACCGTTCAAAATTTAGATTAAACTAGTGTCGCGCCCCGGATTTCCTCGGGTGCAATTTATATAAATACAAACCTTCCTCGTTCAACGCTATTTCTATCAGTGAAAACCGTATCAAAACTCCCTGCGGTAAATTAACTCACACTATTTAGAATAGAGAAGATGGATTGTACTGCACGTTAGTTAAAAATATTGATGTTATATTTTAAAAAGTTTGACAGGGTGATTTTCGTCACAACAGACGTCCAATTATAGAAAATCTGAGGATTAAACAAGTGACATTCTATTGGCGATAGCGTGGCGATGGCGATTATCGTAACGTCGAAACTGTAAACATGTCGAAGTGAAGCCTTGTATGAAGTGATCACGAAGTGAGCTGTCGATCCAAGTAATCTAGATAGAATGAAAGATCACTTCGCGCTTAAGAATCGAACGGCTATATGGAACTGACAAACAAGTCGAAATGTTACGATCGACTCTTCCGTTACTGAGTGACAGTCAACGCACAGCCGAAACTACTGGTCGTAGAATGCTGAAATTTGGCCTGCACTCCGTAACGAAGCACTAAAACAGGATTTCTCGAAACTCCTACGGGAAAAGTAAGGCGGGTTATGCGCTTACGGGCAAAACCTAGTCCTTTATATTTTGGCAATTCAACAATAGGGAATATGCATGCAATTTTTTTATTTGCTAAATTAAATATTTATTAGCTCTAGTTAACAATCATAAAATTATTTTTTAAATACCTTCATCAGTGATAAAGTTATAAAGCTTCAAAGATTACAAGTAGACAGAGAAGTCCGATATGAACTGTGACGTCAAATTACATGACGACTATACAACTGCCATACAAAACAGCGTTTTCGCGAGAGGGACAGATATATTTCTTTATACCTAATAATTATATCTCGTTTGTCTTTCGAGCAATTTAGATTCTAATTTCACTGTTAGTATTATATTTTCGAATACTTTTAGATTAACTTTTCAGATCTTAAATACTTTTTTCATGCATATTCCCTATTGCATTCGCTGATAGAATGAAACTTGCCTAAAGCTTCGTGTCATTCAGTTTCAAAACTTATGTATAACATACATTGTGCTATATTAGATTTAAAATATATTATATTACTTGAATGTTTAGTATTGTTTAGTGTCTTCGTTGTAAAGCCAAGTTTCGGCGAATATACTTAAATTAGCTTAACGGTATCCTTTTCTCGGTAATTATCAGCTGCATTTATTAAATCTTGATTATTCGACCAAGTATTGTGTCTCATTCATTAAAATCTTTGACCTGTTTGGCAGCTATTGAGGAACTTATTAGCTAAAATTTTAATCTAAGGTCACTTTTCCACTTGTAACCAGCCCGCTTGCTAGTTGCAATTAATAAAATTATTATTATCTATACAGTTAAATTAAAAATATACAAAAATAAAATATTAACAGTGAAAATAGAAAAATTGTTCGAAAGACTAACGAGATTTAATTATTTAAACTAATATATCTGTCCCTCTCGCAAAAAAGCTGTTTTATGTGGCAGCTGTATAGGCGTCATGGACTTAGACGTCAAAGTCCATATCGGACTTCTTTTTCTAATTGTACTCTTTGAAGCTTTATTACTTCATCGCTAATGACGGTATTTAAAAAATAATTTCATGATTATTTACTAATAAGTATGCTAATAAGTAATAGTAATCATTTTGCAAATAAAAAAATTGCATGCAATTTCCCTATTTCGGGCTACCGAGGTTTTGTCAATCAAATGGCAATGCGCCACCGGCACATGGTGGACATCCCACCCATACGCACAAAACGTTTAGGGAATACTTGCATTGAGCGTAAAGCTAAGGCGTGGAATGCCCTGACGGGGTCTGTGTTTCTTGACAGCTACAACTTGGGGCTCTTTAAAACAGCAGTGAACGTGCTCCACCGTCAACAATATCATCGCTTTTCATCAGGTGAGATTGTGGTCAAGCGCGATCCGAGCCCATCAATGCAAACTTACATGCGAGTTGCTTTCATGTGGAAATGTGGCCCAAATGGAGAATTTGAAGAATTCTTTAATAGTTGCTATGCAGTTCAGTGGTGTATACAAATAAGACTATATTATGTAACCTGCTATATTCACCTGGCCTAAGAACCTAAATATTTTACGGCAAAACTTTGACTTTGGCTTAATATAAAGCATTTAGTAGTAAGTAAATACTTTGATGGATGTGGAATGTGGTGCTTCTTAAATATGTATGTATATCTATCGTGTACACCTCTTATTCAGAAACGACTAATACTTTCAATGTAACAGGCATATAAAGACTCGCCTGGAAAAAAAATTGTGAAAAAAATGAAAACATTGTTGAGTACGCGCACGATAAGTATGCGCGCTGTTGAAATCAGAACTAAACCGCTAAACGTGTTAATTTTTTTAATCTAGGAAATTAATTGTACCAAGCTTGTTAATTCTTTCAATTGTGAGTTACGTTATATAAATTTTAAATAAAGGAAATCTATATAATTAGGCCTGAAATTTAGTAGCGCCACCGTCTGTGCGCAGATTATCTTGCGCGCACTCTAGTTCTGATTTTCACCGGCCACGTTTTTGCGTTGGATGAAGAAATACAAATTGAAATTTTGACAGCTGAATTCAATAGATTCACCCATAACTACTTGTTGTGAATAAGAGGTTTCTAGTTTTAAATCGCCACTCTGTTCAAATGAAAAACTTTCAGTGTTTATGTGTAGTAAACCGAAGTTTTTAGTCTAAGATTCTAGAGTCCCCAGACCTTACTTATTTACTCAGTAACAAAATGTGTGGCGTAGTTACCGCCGTATTCAAGAAACTTGCTCTTGAACTACAAGGGCTCCGAAGACGTTGTCGAAAAACATTTAGTTTCGCCGTCTCCTTCGTGGGCTGCCAAGACAGTTCTGACCTAGGCCTATTTTTAACCGACTTCCAAAAAGGAGGAGGTTCTCAATTCGGTGGGTATTTTTTTTATGTATGTACACCGATTACTCCTAGGTTTCTGATCTGATTTATGTGATTCTTTAGTTCGATACTTGCCATTTGGTCCCGTAAAAATTTAATTCAGTTTGAGTAGTTTATTTTATAAGCATTTTTGATATTTAAAATTTGATTTAACAACATGATATTAAAATTTTGTTTAAAAAATGGAGCCCCAATAACGTTCGATACAGAGCTCCTTTGAGACTAGCTACGCCACTTGATAGAATAGTTGTACAGATACCGGCACGGATCTTGAGCGCTCGGCGGAAGAGTGGGGATCGCTTTGCGCATTGTAAACTTATGACAAATAAAACGTCGTCGTGAGGTCCGTGCAGCAAGAGTAAAGAACAAATCCCGAGTGACGGCTATGACGCGCGATGCGCTACGGGCCGATCACTGCACTTTCCCTGCCCCCGCGCCTCCGCGCCTCACTTCATACCACCAAAGGGACCCAATAACTCACTTGCGCAGGTGAAGGTCAGCGCCCAAGATCCGTGCCGATTATTGTAAGTACTGGGAAAACTGTTACTGAGAAAATAAGTAGTCTATTGGCTCTGGGAGCTAATGTTACTCTATTTGACTATTGGTATTTGACAAATTACTATCAAGTGTACGTAAATTCCACTTCTTTTAAAAGAAATAATCATTCACGCACATTTTGATCTCTTTAGATATCCCAGAGCCTTCAGAGGTTACTTAATTGCTCAGTAACAAAATGTGTGGGATATACTAGTGTTTGTATGTATTTTGAACCAAACCTGCTAGCTTAGACCGACGGCTAAAGTGTGTTCGTCACAAACACAACAGCAACCAATTGTTAATTGGTTTTTGTTAACAAAAGCTAATAATGGATCAGAAACAACACTACTGCACTAGAATATCAACGTCAAATCTAGCCAACACCGCCATCTGTAGAAACGAATTATAGCTAAAACTATACCTTACTGATGTCTTTGCAAACTATGTTATATAACTTCGATTCTGCTATAAAACCGATATAACCATCAATAGCATATCTTCCTAGAAAGAAAAATAATATTTCTATTTAGTCCGTCCCTTACAATTTAGAAAAATATTCGACTCGTATATTTTGCCTACTATTAAAGACGACGACATACGCCGACGACCTTGAGGAAAAAAAACGCGCACTCGTTTCACAACCTGCGCGATCCAAAATTCAGTAGTTTTTTAGTACTTTCTTTATTATTCTATGACTTTAAAAAGAAATTGCCGTATATCAAAATGTAGATATTTAAATTGTCTTTGAGATAGTAAAAATTTCATTAACATAAGCGGTGGTTTTGATCTGATTGTCGTTTTTATGTCCGGGTTAGACAACATTTTATGAATTAATTAGATACACTATGTTGAACGAATAAAACTAAATATTTTCATAGATCAAATTGTTAAAAAAAAATTAAATTGTAACCATATATTTTTTCCAAAAAAATAAGACTAGCCTATTACAAGTAATAAAATTCTCATTTTAAAATCAGCTACTGAGGGGTATCTGCGCCAAAAGTAATAAGGCATCAAAGTTCAGCAGCGGGGGTTGATGACGTCACCTTTTGGTGATTACTGAACAGTCACGCGAGTTTTAAGCGCACTGCATCGCCTACATTGTTTTTACGTGTAAATAGAAAAAATACGCGTCCAATATTTTTTTGTTGACTAACTAACGGGCTAAGTAGGTGTTTTCAGGAAAATATCAATATTATCATTCCGATAAAATATTACCATGTGGTTACCAATTTAATATCGGAGTGATAATGTCCCGATTGAGTAGGTATTATCGGTACCGTAGTTTATCTTAAGCTTTATTGTGGTTATATTTCACTGTAGAATCTATGTTTAGAAACAAATATAATGATTGTTGATTATTTTGTTTGTTTTATTTGATTTACCTTTGTTCAGCCATGGGCCGTAGAGGTGGATTTGGATTTGTTCAGTGGCGGCTGGTACGGAGTGCGGGAAAAGGATACCTGTCAGGACTTGGATTGGATTACCAAAGGCGTCGGCCGAGGGGGACAAACGCCCTTTTCAGGCCCCGCTAATTGGGTCATCATTAAGACCAAAGGTAACGCTTATCGTTCCTCGCGCGCCCTTCTCAGTTTCCACGGGGTTAGATAAACACCACATTCACCCTGCTTGACCAGACGCAGGCAGAACAAGGCCAGTACCTATGGGCAAATAAAAAAGAAGCCGTAGGTGGCCAATGTAAAACTTTTGGACGGTTTTATACTCGCTCAATAACTATCATCATCATCATTCAGCCAATTGCAGTCCACTACAGAACGTAAGCCAAAGCCGAAGAGCGCCAACCATCCCGATCTTGAGCAGTCCGCATCCATCCGCTGCCAGCTACCTTTAAATCATCGATCCATTGTGCCGCAGGGCTCAATAGCTCCCCTCTAGGGTATAATATACCTATGTTCTGTGCAATAGCTAGGCCTAATCTTTTATAGGTTTTCACAAGTTCCTTATAATATACTAGCTGACCCACGCAACTTCGTCTGCGTCACATTTTCCGTTACTGCTCCGCTCCTATTTGTCTTAGCGTGATGATATATAGCCTATAACCTTCCTCGATAAATGGGCTATCTAACACTGAAATAGTTTTTCAAATCGGACCCGTAGTTCCTGAGATCACCCCCTACATACAAACTTACAAACAAATGTTACCTCTTTATAATATTATATTAATACTAGCTTCTTCCCGCGACTTCGTCTGCGTAGACTTTAGAACTGCCGCGAAACTTTTTTGCCTCGTTGTCTCATCCTTGGAACTGCAACTTCATGATTCAGGTATTCAGATATTGTGAGTCTTCTCGGTGCGCTGAAAATATTATTTCAGCCCCGAAATTACATTGACATGTTTGTGATCTCCTGGTAGGTACTTAAACTTAATCTTAAGCGCTCACGATTCCTGTCGAAATAATACTTTGAAATGTTTCTGGTCTCCCGGTAGGTACTTTAAAATCCTATCCGCTCACAATTCGAGCCCCAGAAATGTTGCGACATGTTTCTGGTCTCCTGGTAGGTAATTGTTAATCTTAAACACTTATAATTCCAGCCCGGAAAAAACTTCGGCATGTTCCTGTTCTCCTGTTACTTTTGAATCCTAACTGCTCACAATTCCAGCCCCGAAAACACTTCGACATGTGTCTGCTTTTTTGGTACTTGTAATTCTATAGCGTTCACAATTCCAGCCCAGAAAAACTTCAACACGTTTCTGTCATATTTTAAGCGACAAAATTACTTAACATGTTTCTGTTTTCCTGGTACTTGTGATTCTTTAGCGCTCATATTTGCAGCCTCAAAATTATTTCAACATGTTTTGGTTCTTCTGGTAGTTATTAATCCCAACCGCTCACAATTTCAGGCCCAAAAATACTTGACGTGTGTCTGTTCTTCTGGTACCTACTTTTGTATCATAACTGCTCAAAATTCCGGCGCCGGCAATACTTCAACATGTTTCTGGTTCTCTGGAACTTTTGAATCCTAACGGTCTGCAATTAAACCTCCAGAAAAACTTTGACATGTTTCTGATCTCCTGGTAATTTTGATTTGTTCAGCGCTCATAATACCGGCCCCGAAAATACATCGACATGTTTCTGCTCTCCGGGTACTTGTGAACAGTTTCTAGCCCTGAAAAAACTTGGGCATGTTTCTAATCTCCTAGTAGTTACTTGAGAATCTATAGCATTCACAATTTCCAGCCCCGAAAATACTCGACATGTTTCGGCTCCCTGGTATTTGTGAATCTGTATAGCTCGTAATTATGGCCCCGGAATACTTCGACATGTTTCTGCTCTCCTAGTACCTACTTGTGAAAATATAGCGTTCACAATTCCAGCGCGGAAAATCTTTCGACATATTTCTGATCTCCTGGTACTTGTGAATCTAAAGCGCTCATAATTTAAGCCCCAAAAAAGCGTCTGAGATGTTTCTGCTCTCCTGGTACTCGTGAATCTGTAGCGCTTGACATTCCGGCCTCGGAATACCTCGACATGTTTCTGCTCTCCTAGTACTTGTAAATCTGTAGCGCTCGGAATTGCAATCCCGAAAATACTTCGACACGTTTCTGCTCTCCTGGTACTTGAGAATCTATAGCGTTCACAATTTTCAGCCCCGAAAATACTTTGACATGTTTCTGCTCTCCTGGTTATTTTCGGGAATCTATAGCGTTCACAATTTCCAGCCCAGAAAATACTTCGACATGTTTCTGCTCTCCTAGTACTTGTGAAAATATAGCGTTCACAATTCCAGCGCGGAAAATGCTTCGATATAATTCTGATCTCCTGGTACTTGTGAATCTAAAACGCTCATAGTTTAAGCCCAAATACAACTTCCGAGATATTTCTGCTCTCCTGGTACTTGTGAATCTGTAGCGCTTGTAATTACGGCCCCGGAATACCTCGACATGTTTCTGCTCTCCTGGTACTTGTGAATCTGTTGCGCTCGGAATTCCAGTCTCGAAAATACCCTCCGACACGTTTCTGCTCTGCTAATAAAAAAAAATCTTTCCCAAAAATAAATTGACATGTTGCTGGTCTTCTAGTACTTGTGAATCTTTTAGCACTCGTTACAAAATTCTAGCCCGGTAAAAACATTTCGACATGTTTCTGTACTCTTGGTACTTTTGAATCTAAAGTACTAAGGTAGCAGAAACTTTGGACTTCCACTTCTTCCTCTGTCTCCATTAGGTCATGTATTTTACCGGGATAAAAAGTAGCCTATGTGTTATTCTAGGATGTGACCTACATATGTGCCAAATTTCATCCAAATCTCTTCAGCCGTTTTTTCGTGATTGACGGACAAACACCAAACATACAAACTTTCACATTTATAATATTAGTAGGATTATTAGTATAGATAAGGCACTTGTGTGTATAGATGCGTGCCATGCAAAGTATGTATTTCTATAGGTACCTGTTTTTTTAAAGCCCCTAGGTCATGTCAAAAGGAAAGGAAACCTCACGCCAAGTCCAGGTTTTGTCAACCGATGTCTTCGTCGCATAGGTACTTGGAATTTACTGGCCCGAAACCATCTTAACGTAGAGCTGTTAGAGAAATACCACGAGTCCGATCAAGCGTGGAGGTAGATTGGTCAAGCTCTGGAGGGATCCCAAACAGGCTATGGACTGGAATTTTCAAGGGAGAAGGAAGCGTGCCCGTCAAGCCTAGCGACGCACCGTGTTGGCAGAATAATGAAGCTCAAGACCGTTCACGATGGAAGACTACTATGGACGCCCTCTGCCCCAGAATTTACAAAGATTGAAGACAATTTGAATGAAACTTGTTGACTTTGTTAATTAAAACATCTCGGAACTACACAGTTTGTCAATTTTTGCCACTTGTATTGATATTATGCATTCGTTCGTTCGCTCGGTCAGTGGTATGTAGGTACTGTACCCGGCACCAAAATACGTAGTATCTCTATGTAGTCTGTGGCACCAAAAGAAGCTTGCCTTTATAATCTAAGAAGCTTGCTATGCATTCACCACACTGATTCACCACGTTTTGCCTTTGTAGAAAAAGAGAAGTGTTTGGTGCTGGGAAAATTCTACAATATTATCTACTAGCTTCTTCCCGCGACTTCGTCTGCGTAGACATTAGAACTGCCGCGCAACTTTTTTGCCTCATTGTCTCATCCTTGGAACTGCAACTTCATGATTCAGGTTTCCAGATATTGTGAGTCTTTGCGGTGCGCTGAAAGTAATATTTCAGCCTCAAAATTACATTGACATGTTTGTGATCTCCTGGTAGGTACTTGTGAATCTTAAGCGCTCACGATTCCTGTCGAAAAAATAGTTTGAAATGTTTCTGGTCTCCCGGTACTTTAGAATCCTATCCGCTCACAATGTTACTGTTCTCCTGGTAATTGTTAATCTTTAGCGCTTATAATTCCAGCCCGGAAAAAACTTCGGCATGTCCCTGTTCTCCTGTTACTTTTGAATCCTAACTGCTCACAATTCCAGCCCCCGAAAAAAACTTCGACATGTGTCTGCTCTCTTGGTACTTGTAATTCTATAGCGTTCACAATTCCAGCCCAGAAAAACTTCGACACGTTTCTGTCATATTTTTAGCCTCAAAATTACTCAACATGTTTCTGTTTTCCTGGTACTTGTGATTCTTTAGCGCTCATATTTGCAGCATCAAAATTACTTCAACATGTTTTGGTTCTTCTGGTACTTATTAATCCCAACCGCTCACAATTTCAGCCCCAAAAATACTTGACGTGTTTCTGTTCTTCTGGTACCTACTTTTGTATCTTAACCGCTTTAAATTCCGGCGCTGGCAATACTTCAACATGTTTATGATCTCCTGGTAATTTTGAATTTTTTCAGCGCTCTTAATACCGGCCCCGAAAATACCTCGACATGTTTCTGCTCTCCGGGTACTTTTGAACAGTTTCCAGCCCTGAAAAAACTTGGGCATGTTTCCGGTCTCCTGTTACTTGTGAATCTGTAGCGCTCGTAATTATGGCCACGGAATACCTCGACATGTTTCAGCTCTCGTAGCACTTGAAAATATATAGAGTTCACGATTTCCAGCCCCGAAAATAATTTGACATGTTCCTGCTCCCTGGTATTTGTGAATCTGTGTATAGCTCGTAATTATGCCCCCGGAATACCTCTACATGTTTCTACACTCCTGGTATTTTTTGAACTTAACCGCTCACAATTCCGGCCCTGAAAATAAAATCGACATGTTTCTGCTCCCCTGGTTATTTCCGGGAATCTATAGCGTTCACAATTTCCAGCCCAGAAAATACTTCGACATGTTTCTGCTCTCCTGGTACTTGTGAATCTGTAGCGCTTGACATTCCTGCCTCGAAATACCTTGATATGTTTCTGCTCTCCTAGTACTTGTGAATCTGTAGCGCTCGGAATTCCATTCCCGAAAATACTATAACACGTTTCTGCTCTCCTGCTACTTGAGAATCTTTAGAGTTCACAATTTCCAGCCCCGAAAATACTTCGACATGTTTCTGCTCTCCACTCGTGAATTTTTAGAATTCATTAATTTAGCCCGAAAATAAACTTCGACATGTTTCTGTTCTCTTGGTATTTTTTAAACTTAACCGCTCACAGTTCCGGCCCCTAAAATAAAATCGACATGTTTCTGCTCTCCTGGTTCTTGAGGATATTATTTTTCTTTATTGATTTTAAGGGATTTTTGTACATAACAATGACGATGACAATCCCATCACTTGTCAATTTTTAGAATTCATTAATGTGGCCCGAAAATAAAATCGTCATGTTTCTGCTCTCCTGGTACTAGATAATCTATAGTGTTCACAATTTCCAGCCCAGAAAATACTTAGACATGTTTCTGCTCTCCTAGTATGTAAAAATGTAGCGTTCACAATTCCAGCGCGGAAAATGCTTTGACATATTTCTGATCTCCTGGTACTTGTGAATCTAAAGCGCTCATAATTTAAGCCCCAATAAAACTTCCGAAATATTTCTGCTCTCCTGGTACTTGTGAATCTGTAGCGCTTGTAATTCCGGCCCCGGAATACCTCGACATGTTTTTGCTCTCCTGGTACTTGTGAATCTGTAGAACTCGGAATTCCAGTCTCGAAAATACTTCGACACCTTTCTACTCTGCTAATAAAAAAAATGTTTCCCAAAAATAATTTGACACGTTACTGGTCTCCAAGTACTTGTGAATCTTTTAGCACTCGTATTAAAACTCTAGCCCAGTAAAAAATTTCGACATTTTTCTGTACTCCTGGTACTTTTGAATCTGAAGTACTAAGGTAGCAGAAACTTTAGACTTCCACTTCTTCCTCTGTCTCCATTAGGTCATGTATGTTACCGGGATAAAAAGTAGCCTATGTGTTATTCCAGGATGTGACCTAAATATGTGCCAAATTTCATCCAAATCCCCTTCAGCCGTTTTTGCGTGATTGACGGACAAACATCCAAACATACAAACATACAAACTTTCACATTTATAATATTAGTAGGATTACGTATTTAGTTTTTGTTTGGTTGATTTGTTTTGAACTGTCCAGCCAGGACTGTCAGTGTCAGTGTCATAATCACAGTCATAATTTGACACTGACGTATAAATGTGTTATTTGATGCTTTATTTGTTGTATCCGCAGTCAAAGTCAATTTTCGAGGTTAATTAAAGTTTAAATACCAGTAGGTGTAGTAATTGTTAAAGGGCTAGATCGATATAAAAACATTTGAATCAATCTTATGTATGACTCCGACTACCCCTGCTCTTAGAGAAATAATGGTGTTGCTCTATTTGGCTTCTGGACCTGGTTTCTTACCAAAGGACATGCACACCATTTTCGCAAAAAAGTTCGTAGATTACTAGAAGTCGCCAAATAGTTGTATATTAACCACGCCAGGTTGCTGTGCACAGTGTGCACTTTAATGTTAGGTACTTACCTACTTAGAACTCACTAGGAGATACTGTTGAGTTAAAAATGGAAAAAATGCAAATGTGTAGGTTATGTTTTGTGGAGAATGTTCGCATGTATGTGGTGGTCAATAAGAACTTGCATGAACTCTATGAGAAGCTGACTGATATTCCAGTAAGTTGATACTGATTTTTATTATTTGGGCCTCTGGTACACAAGAACCATTAAAATAGATGGTCAGTGGGTCGTCTTAGGGGACGGATGTGGTTGATATGCCTGAAGCAAGCACGGTGATCCATGGATCAGACAGTAACACTAGCTGCTGTCACCATTTGCTGGTCTGGACAGAATCTCTATATATTTGTAAGATCGGAACAAAATAGTATAATATAAGTTTTCTTGCAGTTTGTAACTGAGGACAGTAGACCAATGCTCGCTTGTTTTATTTGTTGCACCAAACTAAGGCAATGTTGGCAATTTCGGAGAAAATGTCTGGAATCAGAAGAGTTGTTTGCTCAGATGATGAATGAGGATTATAAGGTGAGCTATTCTTTAATAAGGCTTTGATCATCAGTGTGTTTTACCTAACAATATGTTCATCCTTTTACAGCGTGATCCTTTAATAAGCCAAGGGCAGCTATCGTTTTATAATGGGTTTATGAAAAGTCCGACAGAGAACATAAATATAGATGGTGTTTATCAAATTGAAAGCATAGTTATTAAAGAAGAATTACCAGAAGTTTGTGAGGAGATAGAGCAGGAACATAAAAGTGAGGGTATTTTTTCTAAACTTATTTTATAAAGAGGATAGATTTTATTATTAGTTTGTTTCCATGTACTATTTAACTCTAAAATTTAAACCATTTTTTTAAATTGTTTCATCACTATAAAGTTGCATTTTTTTTAGCATTATATTTAAAAAAAAATGTTGTTCTTAAGAAACAATAATGTAAATGAAAGTAGAAAAATTTAGCCTATGAAGTTTAATATGGTCTGATTTGAAAAAATCATTCAGTGTTAGATAGCCCATTTATCGAGGAAGGTTATAGACTATATATCATCAAACTAAGATAAATAGGAGCGGAGCATTCATGGAAAATGTGACGCAGATGAAGTTGCGCGGGTCAGCTAGTGGTAGCTATATAGGCTTTATGAACTTTGATGTCAAAGTTCATATCAGACTTCTCTTTCTAATTGTAATCTTTGAAGCTTTATTAGTTCGTTGCTGATGAAGGTATTTAAAAAAAACCGGCCAAGTGCGAGTCGGACTCGCGCACCGAGGGTTCCGTACAAACCTGTAGGTATATATTATAGCAAAAGTTGCGATTTACGATTTATGACGTATTAAACTACCAGCGAAAATTGGTTTGAACATAATCTAGTAAGTAGTTTTTTACTTACTAGATCGTGTTCAAACCAATTTTCGCTGGTAGTTTACATGGTAATATACATCATAATATAATATATTTTTTTTAGATTTATCATTCCCATAATTTAGAAGTTACGGGGGGGGGGGACACATTTTACCACTTTGGAAGTGTCTCTCTCGCAAACTGTTCAGTTTCGAAAAAAACTATATCAGAAACCTCAATATCATTTTTGAAGACCTATCCATAGATACCCCACACATATGGGATTGATGAAAAAAAGTTCTAAGTATGGGAATTTATTGTTATTTTTCTATTTTTGTGTGAAAATCTTAGAGCGATCAAAATTCAAATAAAAAATATTTAATAATTAAGGTGGCATTGCTAAATTGCTTGAAAAAAAAATTGGTCTAATTAAAAGTAAAGTACATATTTTTAAATAATTGTCGAAAATCAATATAATCTTGTGACGCGCGGTATTCAACTTTAGTCAACCTGAGCAATTCGATTTTGTAAGAGCGCTTTAACAAAACTGTCTTAGGCATATTTTTTTTTTTTTTAAGGCTATATCTAAAGCAAAATCACACATCAAAATTCGAATAAAACGCTAAAATTCAAGAAAAAATGTGAAAGCCCTCCTAATGCGGTTCACAGAGTACATCTACTTACCAAGTTTCAACAGCATAGTTCTTATAGTTTCGGAGAAAAGTGGCTGTGACATACGGACGGACGGACAGACAGTCATGACGAATCTATAAGGATTCCGTTTTTGCCATTTGGCTACGGAACCCTAAAAATCATTTCATGACTGTTATAAAACTAGAGCTAATAAGTATTTAATTTTGCAAATAGAAAAATCGCAGGCACATTCCTTATTAAAGTATTCTAGCTCTTTATTACCTATAAAAAAGGCCATGAGGGTATATCTCTAACATGGTTGCTTTTTTGTTTTAAGTTCATGAAGTACCTACTAAACACGCGTGAACTAAGTCGCGGGCGAAGTGCTAGTTATGAAATAAAAATATTTTATACTAGCTGACCCGTGCAACGTCGTCTGCGTAACATTTTACATCACTGCTCCGCTCCTATTGGTCTTAGTGTGATGATATAAAGCCTATAGCCTTCCTCGATAAATGGGCTATCTAACACTGAAAGAATTTTTCAAATCGGACTAGTAGTTCCTGAGACTAGCGCGTTCAACCAAACAAACTCTTCTGCTTTATAATATTAGTATAGATATATACCAGCTGAACCGCGCAACTTGTCTGCGTCAAATTTTCCTTTACTGCTCCGCTCCTATTTGTCTTAGCGTGATGATATATAGCCTATAACCTTCCTCGATAAATGGACTATCTAACACTGAAATGTTTTTTCAAATCGGACCAGTAGTTCCTGAGATTAGCGCGTTCAACCAACCAAACAAACAAACAAACAAACTCTTCTACTTTATAATATTAGTATAGATAGTTATTCATATTTATTAATAACCCTAACCACGTTAACCTTTGTTTACTCACAGAACTAAAACTGGAAAAAGTAGATAAGAACTATCCTGTTTTAAAAAATGCAGCACACTTTTCTGAGCGAGTTTCAGAATGTGAAGTATCTATTATGGATATCAAAATCGAAGTGGAAGATGAAGGAGAATCGACAGGTAAGTGCGCAGGCCGACGGTCCTTCAGATCCGCAGCGTTAGCTTAAGGTGGAAGCGCCAGGGTAGCCCGCGAAATTCAAATATTTTGATGTTTTTTGCAATTTGCCGGTCAGTGTGAAGCTGTATGTTGAACAAAATACCATTCGCGGCTGTAACGCATATTTATCTAAAGAATTATACCCATTTTAATTATCAATATAACCTTCTAAGTTCATACAACTCGATTGAATGACTTTTTCACGAAATCACATTCAATCGAGTTATATGAACTTAGAGGGTTATATTGATGATTCAAATGGTTATAATCCTTTAGATAAATGCTCTTTACGATCGCGAATTGTATTCTGTTCAACATACAGCTTCAATGACCTGCAAATTGCAAAAAACATAAAAAATATTTGAATTTCGCGGGCTACCCTGGAGCATATCCACCTAAGGTACACCAAGACCGCCGACAGCCCGACAGCACAGGTCAAGGGCCAACCCTACTAATATTATAAATCTAAATGTATGTAGGTTTGTTTGTTACGCTTTCACGCGAAAACTACCTAACCGATCATAATTAAACTTTGTACACATATTCTTGGAGGTACTAAAAGTAACATAGGATAGGAGGATATTGTATTAATAAAAAAAAAATTACACGCGCACGAAGTCGCGGGCAACAGCTAGTAATACCATTAAAAAATCGGCCAAGTGCAAATCGGACTATCACACGTAGGGTTCCATTTTTTTTTTATTTTTTTTTTATGCAAAACGGTGAAACTCTTGGCCCAAATCTCACCTGATGGAAAGTGATGATTAGGCCGAAGATGGAAGCGAGTTTCACTCGGAATCCTCTTACACAGAGGAACTGGCTATCATACCTCTAACTGCCGGAACACAACAATGCTGTTTACATTGTTGTTATGGCGACAGACTTAGACATGATGGTGGTAGCTTGCCAGGCGGACTTAGAAAAAGTCCTACCACCAACCAAACCGAGCAAAAATTTGCCCCCGCTGGGAATCGAACCCGGGACCTCTGGGTCTGAATCAGGTGGTTTAACCACTAGACCACGGAGGCGGTTAGTGTCACCTGTTGAGCACCACCCGGGGACCACGTGTAGGGATTCGCTGAAGGGTATTCTCCTACGGACGCGGGTGACTCGGCCCCCAAAAATCCATAAATAAACCGAAAAAAAAAACACGTGTCTTGTATGATCCCCCTTTAATGAGGGTTCCGAACCCAAAGGGTAAACAACGGAACACTGCTACTAAGTCTCCGTTGTCAGTGGGCTGTATCTCAAAAACCGTAATTAGTAAACAGTTGTTTGACGGCACGGTTGGCGCAGTGGTTGAGCGATTGACTGCTGCGCAGCATGTCGCGGGTTCGATTCCCGCACGGAACAAATATTTGTAAGACCTACAAGTATTTGTTCCGAGTCTGGGTGTTTTTCTATCTATAATATGTATGTATTTACAAAAAAAAAAAATGTATATAAGTAGTTTATCAGCCATATCGTTACCATAACACAAGCATTAGGTTGCTTAGCTTGGGACTATATGGCGTTGTGTGAAATGTCCAAGGATATTATTATTATTATATTATTAGTTGTAATTTTCACCGAGTGTGTTACATTTCTATTGACGGTATAACAACAAATAATATAAAAATTACATTAATTAAGGGCTGATTTTTCAATAGTCAGATATTTTTTAACTGAAGAATAAATATGGCCGTTCGACATAATTATTTTCTATGCAAAAGCTGTAAATGTTTACTCCTCTGATAAAATTTATCTGACTATTGAAAAATCAGCCCTAAATCAAACAAAAATCCAGCCAGATTTGGAGATAAGGAGGGGTCAATTTTCGTAACATCGGAACGGAATTTTTAAAATTTAAAAAAATATTTTTGATTTGATATGTCGCTACTTTGGAAGAATACTGTATTATTATAAAATACCACAATTTCAAGTACCTACTGTGGCGCCACAGTACGGCGTCGTGTAACGCTGCATGGTGTCGCGCAGCCGGCCGCGGAAACGCTGATACAGGACATGGTGTTATAGCGCGCCTCCATCCAATTTATCCACCCTCATGGCCCAGTTGGTCTTCACCTGTATGTAGTCTATGAATACGATGTTCTCAGTCTTCGTAAAGTGGTGCAAACGGGACACGTACAGCTGCGTCATCGGTACTGCAGGACGTAGCAGCATGTTAGATCCTGCCGGCACTGTCAAACACTGGTTGACAGTAGGCTTCCTCTTCTTTCTCTCCACATTGTTGAAGCCGTCCTCAGCATGTGTTCTTCGGTGGATCCTGTTTGTTATCCATCACAGCGCCTTTAATGCGTGTGAATGCATTCTCCCAAAGTGGAAAATTGTGCTTAATACTTGCCTTAAGCGGCGTTACTGCAAAAAAATCTTTGTTGTGAAAAAGATATATTGCTTTATATGTATCATTACGATATTGAGTTAGTATACGCCATAAAATTACCGAATATGTTCTAAAGTACGATACAAATCTTTTCTGTTTTTATTTAATTTTCATCAATAAAAGTGCAATATGTCAAAAGTAATAACAGTTTGAAACAACTTCTATCAGCTGCCTTGACAAAAAAATACATTTTCGAATTGCAACAGTATTTTTCCAAGGCAGTGACATTTACTCGTACATACCTCTGTGCATCCCCCAATTTTCTTAAAACATTAAACTTACCAGATTTATTATCACAGGAACGCCAGTCGTGAAGAAACCAAAACAGGACACGCTAAAATCAAAACTAGAAGGTGCAGTCTCAGCAGAGCAAAAGAAAATCGAGAAAAATCGAAAATTAATTTTCGTCTCTCCAATGATTCAGAAAACTCAAAATCGTTTGTCCAATTGTGTGACTGAATTGAAATTCAAAGAGCCTATCACTAACACAATACCAGGAGTTCAAAACAGTACAAGTTGTCGTAATAATAGTAACAAAGATAATATTATATGTAAACCATCGAAGGAAGGAATTTACAGTGACGATATAAATGGCCATCAAAAAGAAAAAAATTATCAATGTGATATTTGTCATCGTTATTTTCGTAGAAGGTACAATTTAACGAGACACACTCGTATACATGCTGGTCAGAAACCTTTTAAATGCAATATATGTCAGCGTACTTTTAATGACAGAAGTCATTTGACAAATCATATTCGTACACACACTGGTGAGAAACCTTTTAAATGTGATATATGTCAGCGTAGCTATAAGCAAAAGAGCCATTTAAATAGTCATATTCTTGGTCACTCTAGTGAAGAACGTTTTAAATGTGACATATGTCAACGCGGTTTTAATCAAAAGTGTCATTTAAGAAGACATATTCGTATACACACTGGTGAAAAACCTTATAAATGTAATATATGTCAACATCGTTTTAGTAATAATAGTCAGTTAACGATTCATATGCGTACCCACACTGGTGAGAGACCTTTCAAATGTGATGTATGTCAGCGTGGTTTTAATCAAAGAGTTCATTTAAGAAATCATGCATGTGTTCACACTGGTGAAAAACCGCACAAATGTCAAATTTGTCAACGTAGTTTTAGTTTGAAGTCTGTATTATCCAATCACATTAACACACACACACGCACTGGTGAAAATTCGTTCAGCTTTATCTTAGGAACTTAAAAAGTTGTAGTAACAAAATAAGTAAGGTCTGGCAGACCTGGGATCTTGGAATAGTACGACTCGTTCCTAGTGGGGATGCACAAGTTCCTGCATATATAAATGAATGTAGTTTTACACTGCTTTATCCCTCGGTGCACAATCTATTATTATGTCATAGATATAGAAGCATTAATCCTGATAATCTCTTATAAAGTGAATGGAACAGATCTTTGTAGATCCGGAGCTCATTTTTTTTGTGGAAGTGTAATCATCAGACGTCTCCTATCTACCTATCTACTCAATATTGTTAAGTACTTGCCAAATGTGTTAGTATGAAATTAAATAATTTTTACTGCAAGTTTGACTTTTACTTTCTGGTTTTTTATTGCAATTAAAACACTTTAATTATAACAATTGGATTATTAAGCGTAGGTACAGCACTATTGTTTGTGTTTTCTTTGAGATCGAGAATTATAGTGGGGTTGCATATATTTTCGCCTTAACTCACAGCCTTCACTTCACTTCACTTCATCTCTTGTCAGTTTCTGCAAGTTCACTGACGGAAGTGAGTTTTTGGGCGGGATTTAACGAGTGAAGTTTAGCGGCTGTTTTAACTACTCGCAAATCTATACTAGATTATAATAATAAAAAGCAGAAGAGTTTGTTTGTTTGGTTGAACGCGCTAATCTCAGGAACTACCGATTTGAAAAATTATTTCAGTGTGTTTTGGGAATAATGTTCCCAATACAATCAAAATTCTTATTTTTCGCAAGTATTATATTACACATTAAAGAAAATAGTATTTTCTAGGAACTTATACGAAACCAGAGTTGTGTCAAAAATATATCAAATTCGATACTCTAATTAAATTTTAAAAAATCGACTATAGATAAAGATATTTTTATGAAAAAAAAAAACGATATTTTTGCCCATCTCTATGTAACACTGACAGATGGGAGAAGCCAAGTGTTGTTAATTTGTTGTTATTCTCGTAGTGTTCCGCAGCTTAGTAAATACTATCTTAGATTGAATCGCGTCTTTGCTCGCGTAGCCGTAGATAGTGTAAAAAATAGTAACTGACCAACATAATATTACAAATAACAAGACAGTAGTGTTAAGTAACAATAAACTAACACAAACAAACAAACAATTTTACCTGTAATATTCTATTGGAAAATCAAGAAAATAAAAGTTTACCCTACCTAGAAACCACAACATAAAAGAGGTACAAAAACCAATAATTTACAGTCTCCAAAGATTTAACTATGGAGGTATATAAGCTGCAAATGTGCAGGATATGTTTAGTGGACAATGTTCGTATGTATGAGCTTAACAACACGAGCCTGCAGGAAATGTTTGAGAAGCTGACTAATATTCCAGTAAGTAAATAATCTAGAAATATAAAGAGCATGTTTATAATAGCTTAGCAGTAGAAATAAATGTTTAAACTTCTCTCCCTTGTCATCCAAGTAAGTAAATAATCTAGAAATATAAAGAGCATGTTTCTAATAGCTTAGCAGTAGAAATAAATGTTTAAGCTTCTATCCCTTGTCATCCAAGTAAGTAAATAATCTAGAAATATAAAGAGCATGTTTTTAATAGCTTAGCAGTAGAAATAAATGTTTAAGCTTCTCTCCCTTGTCACCCAAGTAAGTAAATAATCTAGAAATATAAAGAGCATGTTTATAATAGCTTAGCAGTAGAAATAAATGTGGCTTCTCTCCCTTGTCACCCACTATTTCCAAAAATTCCTTCTAAGCCAACATAAATATAATATGCAACCACTTGTCATTTAATGCTTGTTAAGTGCATACAATCACTAGCAGTTGCATATTATACTGGAAAAGTGGCCAGCCACATGGTGCACACAAATAGGCTTGGTGCTTACCAACATCATAAGGAAGATTTGTGCAAAATTTCATGTTGCTAGTACTTTTGTCTGTACTTATGATATATCAGGCAGTCTGCTTCCATTTTATTATCGTCATCACCATAGCAGCCTGCAGATGTCTGCACTACTGGACATAGGCCTCTATTGGCCACCCGCGACCCTAACCAGGTCATCGGTCCACCTTGTAGTAGGCCTTCCCTAGGTATCACCACAACAACTGGCCCTGTGCGACTCGTATCCATGAGCTAACCGCAACCCTTTCCCTTTTATAGGTAAAGATAAACAAGCTTTCTGTTGCAGTTAGTGACTGAAGACATTAGACCGATGCTGGCTTGTTACATCTGCTACGCTAAACTGAAGCAATGCTGCCGATTCAAGAGAAAATGTCTGGAAGGAGACCAGCTGTTTGCTCAGATGATGACAGAGGACTATGAGGTGAGAATCAACACATTATTAAGGTTCCAAACATCTGTAAGAAAACGAAACCCTTACAGGATCACTCTGGTGTCTGCAGACGCATTACGTAATTATTTTTTTTTGTATGGGAGTCACTTTTGGGCTTCAAACTAGAAAATTTCCATTCCCCCTCCCTTAATTCCCAAACTTCTGAGCACTAAATTTTAAAAAAGAAGTGCAGATTATAGTTCTAAACCTAAAAATTACAGGAAAACCTATAAGAAGTGTAATATTAAAAAATCAAATTGGTTTGGAACGTTTTGCATACGAGTCTGACTCACATGCAAAGCCAGTTTTTTTTTCTATGCTGAGTAAAACAATGGCTCGAATTTCCTTTATAGCCCGCTGCTTTGGAAGTTCGTAATTTTTTTGTAGATAGTACTCACAAATAGAAAGCTTTTTACAAAGTTTTAAGATGCGGAGAATCACGATTTACGAGATAAAATTCATTAAAGTTTCAAAAAAGTACGAAAATAGTACGCCATTTGCAAATTTTTAGGTTAGATAATTGTCATAGTAGACGTCAAAGTTGACATTTCACGTTCCGTTGACGTCAGAAGTGTTTTTTGTTCAATTTTATGTCTTGTTTTTTTTTCATAAATATAATATTTTTATATATTCACATACTTAAAGTACGGATTAAATGTGAACCAAGTGAAGTGCTCAAGTGCCATTGGATGCAAGAGCGAGCGAAGCGAGCTCTGGACTTGTGGGCACCCCGACTCGGACAGGTTAGGTTAGAAGGGAATGGCGGGGTCGAGTGAGCGAGCGAAGCGAGCGAATAGACCCCGCCATTCCCTTCGTGGTTATTTTTTTATAAACTTCTCAGAAGTAGGAGCCCCGCCAAGCGGGGCTCCGTCGACTGGATCTCCGGACTGAATATAAAACTTTTTGAGGTTAGGTTACTATAATTAGTTTTTCTCAAGAACGGTCTGTCGCCTTTACATGGGAGTGGTGCTAGGGCATAGGGGACACCTCCCCGTCCCTCCTCCTGCTAAACGATACTCAATTTTACCTGTTTTTCTAACTCAAATGCTAATCTAACCTCAAAACTTTAACCATGGATATCTCCATAACCGTGGGGCTCCGGGGGGTGGGGGTGGTGCAGAGGGCACCCCCTCCCCCCCACCTCCCCCCTCCACCCCCTCCCGACCCTTAAATCAGCGGGCTATAAAGTAAATTTTAACCAAAACAATAACTAACAAATGCTTGCATCGTTTGAACAGGTCTACTCGAACGTGTAGCTAACCTAATCTTTTACAGGCAAAACCTTTAACCAATCAGAACCAGTTAGAATCCAGTGGGTATGTGATAACTCCAACGCACCTCGTAAGCTTTCTTGATGACTGTCCGACAATAAGCATTGTTATCAAAGAAGAAGCAGCTGATCGTGAGGGACATGAGAAGAAAACCGGTAAGTTCTTATTATATAACATCCTCCACACTGATCGAACTTGAGCAAATACGAACTAACCGAACGATCGCAGGTTTGCGAGCACCCTTACGCCGCCTTTGCGAGCAATATACACACAGACTACATAGAGATACTACGTATCAGACGACCCACTCCCATAGAAAAAAAGTGGTAAGTAGAGGTTGTCAAAAGTTGGAAGGTTCGAACATGACAGTTTGTTTTTTTTTTAATTTACGTGTTGAGTTTTAGGCAAAGGCCCACACACAAAGCCTCAATTACCCCGTTGTACTGTTTGTAGATCTAATTCAGACCTCAATTTTTTTTGCTGGTAGCAGCAAAACATGTTCATGAAATATCTAAGTGGGAACTACTGAGAAATATGTAAATAAAACACAACAAATACTTATTTAGATTTTTATTTAGTTTTAAATTTAACGAATGCTTTAGATTGCATTCTCGGAAGATATTTACCGATTAGTCGGGATACATCTGTGCCTTTCATAATTTTATGTATCGTACAACACCAGTTAAAAATTACTAAATTTACCCCATGCTCAATGAATTTTCTATTTCTTTTTTATGAGTTTCACAAAAAAGGAAGTCGAATGAGTACTTAGACATAATTTTGCTTTTAATTCTTTTTGAAATATTATTTTTCGCTGGACAATGCTCTAAGTACTCATTTGCTTCCTCTGTGACTACTCCGAACGCTCTCACTGCATTTTCAGAAGGGTAGTCAATCTCATTTTTTTGTTGGTATTAAACTTTTTTTTTTTTGCACCCAATTATGTACAGCACTGACCTCGCGCGTAGTTAGATCGGCAACGCAATCGCCACATTTTATTTTTGAAAAAATTTCCTTGTGACCCACCCTGCTGTGTATGCTCTTGCATGAACATTGAGGCGTTCTTGAGCAACAGATCGCGGCACCGTTCCTGACGTATGGGGTTCTACATTAATTTCACTCAGATTTTTTGGAAGGTACAAATAGCTGTGGGATCATGTTCACAAGTATCTGAGTGAAATTTTATAAATCTCGTTATTAGATATGAAGGTGTTGACAAAGGTGTGGCAATTCGGGTTATTATTTCTGCAATTATACGCCCGCACTTGTCCAAAAAAGTATTCCATTGGATCAGAGGTGAAATAGTACGGGCGCATTAATTTAACATTTTTCTTTTGGAGGAATTGCCACAGCCATAACTTTATAGAATTACAATCCAATTTTTTAATGAAGGCACAGTTGTCTCCCTACCTTTGACGTCCACAAAACGTATTTCTTTTAATTTTTTAATGGATTCTTGCCAAAATCTTTGGTGCGGTGACCCTGTTGTACAAGCTGCGCGTAAGGGTTTCCCTCTTGCCGTCTTACTATATAAACTCGCACCATTCACTGAGTCGAACAGGTTGTCAAAAAATGATCTTGTTTCAGCAGTGTTTTCGAGGGTGGACCTAACTCTTCTCCCATCAGCATATTGAGCTGGAACAATTGACACTTAAATTAAAATTGGTATACTATAGTAAATTAATAAACAAAATTGATTTGAGTTTAAGTTCAAGATTCGGAAAAATATATAAGAAATTTTAGACTGGTATAAAGAAATAATCAAAATGGCTTGATTTTATTATTATTACTAGCTGAACTGGCAAACTTTGTTTTGCCAAATAAATAAAACAAAATAGCCAACAACCTATTCTCTGACCTAATAAATATACACAAAAAAAAATATATACATTAGTCAAGGCGTTTTGGAGGAGTTCGATAACAAACACTGTGACACGATAGTTTTATAAATTAGAAGATTAGATTATAAACAAATATTAAAGGGAATGCCAACCAAAGTATGTATTTTAGGCACTGTTGGTCATAGTTAGTTAATTTTTCATCAATTTAATTATTATTATGAAAGTAAACTCCTAAATAAACATTTTAAACATCAAGCAAGCAAGATTTTTGACATACTAATTTTTAAAGTATAATGTTAACATGGGTAACTTGTACTGATTCAGACAGGATGCATAAAAGGAATAAAAATATTTGAATTTGATACATACCAATAATACCCAATTCATTGTCTTTGTTTGTTGTACCAGAAACACTTGATATAACATCATCATTATACCTCGCTATCTACGATGTTGAAGGCATTGTTAATGACTGATCTGTAAATATATTACATCAATTAGAACTATGCACAAATTTCGATAGGGAATTGAAACTAAGGACCATAAGTACCGTAAGTACATACCTGTTACATTCCCAATGTTTTCTGTATTGAAAATTGACTACAATTCAACAATAATAGTTGTATTTTCTGATGACAAGGGCACTGGAAGTGAGTTATCTGAAATAAAGTTCATTTTATTTTTTTATTGGTTTGGTAAAAAAAAAATACTTTAGTTTCATTATAATAATCAATATGTTCACAGGAATTTATTTTAAACTTTGAATAGTTTATGAAAATAACAGTCTTACCAGGGAGACGGGCATAATAGTATGGTCATCATGTTTCCTTTTCCGAGAATAATATTGTGATCATGATTCTGATATACTTCTGAAAAAAGAAATGCATAGGTACATGAGTTTTCTATATTATGTTTACCATTATGCGCTTATGCGCTATAACTTGGGTAAGTGGGTCGTCTCAGGTTGAGTGGGTTATTATGGAATTTACTTATTTTACATGATCAGCAGATATTTATTTAATACGTACTAACCTTGCTCAACTTTTATGGGTATTCCAGAAGCAATTTCACCGGCCGAGAACAATGATGGATAAGAACCAACTAGCCGATGCTTCTCACTGATGAACCTTTTTTCAAAGTGTTTCTGGCTCACACATAGTTTTTGAAGTGCTTGCGCGCTTAAGCTGCGCAAATAATCACTATTAATGCTCAGAACCCACATGTCCTTCCGTTTAGTACCACAATTTTCGATTCAACACTTTGTTGTACACCTTGTACTACCAATGCAAAATATAACATCACTGTATACAATAGTTTAAAATCACTGAGAGGATAAGTAAGGAAAATAATCTAATATGAAATTAAACTAATATTTTTTTTTTTTTTTTTTTTTTATATTTATGGCAACTGAGCCGGTTCCGACTATTCTGCCAGTGTCACGTGGTGACGGTAGCACAGAGAGGCAGTCCGTCAAACTTTTTCCATTTTACTTCGTGGTAGGTGTTAGTATAGCTGAAACGAACACATGGGTTAGTAAAACATATAGTCTAATTTACAAGCACACTACAACACTACTAGTTTATACTATATACAGACTATTTACACACACGTTACGCACTAATTAAAATTTTAAGTCATTCTCGTTTATGAAAGTGGCCAAAAAGTTGATTAGTTTAAGGGAGAAGTGGGAAAGGAGGGTATGAAATTTGGTTGGGAGGGGAATGTTAAGTTTGGAAATTTTATTATATAGGTCAAAGGATTTATTATTTAGGGAGCAACAGAAGAAAATATGGTCTAAAGTACCATCCGCAAGGCCGCACTCGCACAGGGAATTATCTCGGACATGGATTTTGTTCAGGAACACAGGGCTACAACAATGTCCGAGTCGGAGTCTACAGAGGGACGAAACAGTTCTCTTCGACAATTTAGGATATTTAAAAAACCAAGGCCTACGCTGGATTTCAGGCTGTATGGCAGCGTAGTAGAGGCCCTTGGTTTTAGAAGTCGTCTTCCATGTTTCAGTCCACGAGTTAAATAACTTGGGTTTGGCACCATTCCGCAAATCGTAGTTATGCGCTACGTAGTGCTTTTGATCAACCGGATTCGATGTGGCATACTTTGCTAACGAATCAGCGCACTCATTGCCAACAATACCCGAGTGACCGGGGATCCAGGTTATCTCGATGTCCAAGCCGTTTTGGGAGCAATCAAATAACAAGTTCTTTATATCTATAATGATTTGACTATTAATTTTACTGTGAAGTTGATTTTGTTTAAGGGCCTGAATGCTACTACGGGAATCTGAGAAAATGACTGACCTTGTTATCTGATGAGATTTAATATAGTGTATGGCTTCTAAAATACCAATACACTCTCCTGTAAAGACTGATGCTTCTGGTGGGCATTGAAAAAGTAAAGCTATTTTGGAATTTTGAAAATAAACTGCCACACAAGTACATTCGGTTTCAGAGAATTTTGAAGCATCCGTGAAAAAGAAATTCCATCCTTCCCAATAACGCTTGACAGCTGACTCAAAGTCATGTCCAGCGTCTTGAGAATTCCTAGATAAACCTAATCCCAAAACGACTTTTGGTTCGAAATGAATCGCCTCGTATGCGGCGGAGAAGACCGGAAGAGTAGGGTATTGGCAAATAGGCGCAGAGAGCTGTTTAAGCTCTCTGTACCTATTTAACAATAGGGGAACCACTTTATGGTTCCAATAGGAAGAATTATTAAAAGAGAGGTCAATTAGTTCTAAAATTGGAAGCAAGGGATGGGATGAGAGGGAAAATACCTTAGTTAGGAAGCGATCTGCCAAGTACTGTCTCCTAAGGTGTAGGGGTGGGTCTGCACATTCCACTTGCAGCGCATTTATGGGAGATGATTTCATAGCCCCAACTACAATTCTTAGGCATTTAGACTGGATGCTGTCTAATTGTTTAAGCGCTTCTTTGTTACAGGGCTCAAGAAGATAGCTGCAGTAATCCATAGCACTTCTGGTCAGCGCATTATAGACCAGTTTAAGGGTGTAGGGGTGAGCTCCCCACCATACCCCAGCCAAAGCCTTAAGGATCGACACAGAACGTTCACATTTTTTGACCGTGTTGTTGATGTGGTCGACCCCAGACAATCTTGAGTCTAATGTTACTCCCAGAAACCTAGCCTTATCTTCGACCGGAATGCTTTGACCATTGATGTTAATATCTATTGGAGGCACAGAACGCTTGCGTGTAAAAATGACAGCTTTACTCTTTGGAGCACTTAAGGACAAACCATTGTCAAGCAGCCATTGGTTTAATGAGGCCAGAGAGACATTCATCGAAAGAGCGGCATCCTGAATGGAACTGCCACATACCATTAGTGCAATATCGTCAGCATACTGAAGGATTTTACAGTCAAAATTAAGGGAAGAGGGCAAGTTGGCTGTATAAATGTTATATAATGGGGGACTGAGAACTGATCCTTGGGGTAATCCTCTCCAGGCCGATCTTTGTTCAGAGTCACCCCCTGGTATTCTCAATTGAATTGTGCGATTGGTAAAAATGCTACCAATAATACGACAAATCCTAGCCGGGACTCTCAGCTCATGCAGCTTTTGCCTGAGATTAGGGAGGAGAACCGAATCATAGGCAGCTGATATATCCAGAAAGACAGCAACCACAGACTCATTCCTACTAAGGGCCAGCCGGACCTCTGACGTGAGGATACCCACACTATCAGCTGTGCCCAGACCTTTCCTAAAGCCGAATTGAGTCGTTGGGAGCAGTTTCCTGTTTTCCACCAACCACACTAATCGATTTTTAATTAAGTGTTCCAAAAGTTTGATGAGTATGGACGATAAGGCAATAGGTCTGTATGAGCAATGATCACTAGGATCTTTGCCTGGTTTTAGGATCGGAATGACAACTTGAACCTTCCACTCTGTGGGAATGTAGCCAGAAATAAAACAGAAATTAGCCAGGTCCAGGTAATATTTGTGAGTTTTTGGACCAGCTTTAGAAATAAAGGAGTACGGGAATCCATCCACTCCCGGCGCGGAGTCCTTGACGTGGGACAGCACAGTTTTTAGCTCCTCTAAGCTAAAAGGCATGTTCATTGGTTCGTCAATGTTGTCTGCATCATAAATGTCAACACTGGTTTCCTCAACACTTGGAACATAAGCTGGAGCGATTTTTGAGAAAAACTGGTGTCTCAGTTCTTCCGTGAGGTTGTTAGAGGAGGAGGCAGGTGCTAAACTGCTCCTAAAACGTCTCACCTTTCGCCAAACCACGGAAACCGGGGTGGAGGGACTCAGCGAACTACAATATTTTGACCAACCTTCGCGTTTTTTCCTTTTAAGGAATTTCCTGGACTTAGCTAGTATCCGTTTGAAGGCAATAAGGTTATCCAGGTTCATATTGCCGTTGACTGTCTTTTCAGCCTCATTCCTGGCCTTGACCATGTTAGTGCATTCCCTATCCCACCATGGCGGGGAAGGAAGTTTACCAGAATGGGGTTTTTTGGACGGGAAGCAATCATCAGCAGTGGAGGCAATGGTGGAGGAGAAGGACAAGAAACAATCCTGGGCGTTATCCCTGTTAACTTCTGGAAGGGAAGATATTCTTAGGTCCAGAATTTTAGCATATAAATCCCAGTCTGCAGAGTTCAATTGGTGTTTTAAAAGAGGGGGGGAAACTTTAAAAGGGATATTCTTGGTAGGAAATTCAATCATGATGGGGTAGTGATCACTTCCATAGGTCATATCCAAGCGACGCCAAATGAGAAGGCTAGCTATATTGGATGAGCAGAATGTTAAATCAATGCAGCTATTATTCTGACCAGGTGCAGATCTACGCGTAGCACTGCCATCGTTGATAAGAGAAAGATTGAGTTCATCCAATATATCCAGCAAGCCAATGCCAAAGTTATCACAAGTATCTGATCCCCAACGATAATGGTGACAATTAAAATCACCCATGACAAGCATTGGACCGCTAACACTGCATAATAAATTCCTAATAACTGAAAGATATTCTAGTTGTGGGTGCGCAATATAAAAAGAAAAAATATTTATACCCTCAGCCTTCACAGCAACAACATTTATGTCATCGCCAACAAAGGTTAGAGGAATCTGAGAGAATGATACCTTGCTATTGATGAGCAAGGCACATCCTCCGTATCCATCAGATCTATCATGGCGTACACTGGCAAAACACGGCAACCTGAAATTGCTTCCAGGCAAGAGCCATGTCTCAGCAATGCCGCAGATTGATGGTTTAAACTTATTAATTAAAAAAGAAAGATCAGGCTTTCTGGGAGTAATACTCCTCACGTTCCACTGGAGAAATGTCAGGGGATGGAATGTTGTGGATATAGTTTAGGATAGTGGTCAATTTTGATGCAACGTGGTCAGGTATAGCTTGGGATGGGTTTGCAAGAGCAGACATTAGCATGTCAGTAATTAAATTTAAAATATTTGTTGAGGTATTCTGTCTGTGAAGCATTGGCTCTGGAGCTTCCAATGGAAGAGCACAGCCGTTTTGTGATGGGGAAAAGGAGTAATTTTGGGTGAGGTTCAGGTGAGCTTGTCTATCATAACCGGGTGAAAGGGAGATATGGGGTTTGGGTTTCAAAAATACCGTTTTACGGTATGAATTTTGGGTTACTGGGATGGGACTTGAGGACTGAGATTGCGATTTATTTGCAGTTACTTTGTTCCGTGGGAAAGACTTGGAGACTTCAGCATATGATCTGGAAACAGGTGGGAAGACCCGACTTGCCTCCGCATACGAGATCGATTTATCCGCCATCAGAGCTTTTATGCTCTTCTGTCGGCCCAATTCAGGACAAGCACTGTCATTTGCGAAATGGTTGCCACTACACGAAACACAGAAACTCAATTCACGGGTGACTTCACATCCATCACCTGGATGATCTTCACCACACTTAAAACACCTAGGTTTCGATCTGCAAAGTGTGCGGGTATGTCCATAGCGACAACAATGATAACACTGAACCATTGGGTAAGTGTAACGCTCAACTGGGAGAGCCGAATAGAAGCTGTACACACGCTTAGGTAGTATTTGTCCGTCAAAAGTTAATACAACAGTCTGTGTGGGCTTCCACTCAGTCACACCAGAAGAGGACACCTTCCGGTTCATCCTTCTGGCTTTGATAACCGAGCCACATCCCTCTGGAACCTGGATATTTTTAATGATTTCCTCTTCTGACCACTCAACTGGTATATCCCTAACAATTCCCATTCTTGTTATGTTGTATTGTGGAATGGCAGCCATGTAATTGTGTTGGGAAATAATTTTATTGTTGAGAAAACTGTTTGCATCCTGGTGCGACTTGAACTCAACTGACACACGATTTCTGCCTATACGTTTGATCCCATCGAGACGTACGTTATTCACGTTATTTATTCAGATTCAGATTCAGATTCAGATTCAGATTCATTTATTTGTAAACATAGGTTACAGGTACACAGGTGTGTGAGATGTTACATTTTTTGTAAGTGCTCTATGCTTTGCCATTATGCGTACAAATGTTTATGTCAAATTTAATTTTTGTTTCCTTATTAATTTAACAAAATCAAATATAGAGAAATAATGAGAAATGATTAAAATATAACGATCAATAAAATTTATATAAAAAACTGCAATAAATATTTAAAATTAATGAATTATTTCAAAATGTCAACAATAAAATTTTAATATGAATCACAAATGTCAAAGAAAAAAATAGGATGATGTCAACTAATTTAGTCAATACAAGAATTAGCCAAGTTATTATCAGAATGTCAAAATAAGCAGTAAGTCAATTATACACCCATTTAGTGTTATCAATAAAATCTAAAACAGTACAAAAATTAATTTAGAAAAAATATTTAAAATAAAGGAAGTATTGGATAATGTCAAATAATGTAATTAAAAAGCGAGTCCAAATTTAATAAATATGTCCAGAATGTCAACAGTATAACGGTAGAATGTTAAAATAAAATAAAAATGCTTGACCTAATGCTTATCATTTGAAGGAGGAATTATAGAACTGTTATCGTCAAAAACATACCAAACTTGATAGGTTGTAGCACAGTGCCTGAGGTTTGTTCGTCTTTGAGCGAAACATTTATAATATATGGTGGATTGTCTCTAGCTGTGTAAGAAAGCCTGCCTAATACATTTTTCGCAATCTTGGGTTTGACATTGGAAGAAACTGGGGGCGAACTAGCGGCCCTCTTGCGACTAGGGGTATCCGTATCCATAATCGGGTCCTGTGGGGTTATTACGATGTCATGGGGGAGGGTAATTGTTAGTCCGGGGGAGAGATCAAATAATTCATCCGGGGGGTCAGGATCGGGGGGCTTTTTTGAGTTCATCTCGAATAATTATTGTTAAAAAGGACACTTACAACGAAAAACAAACCTTACACCAAGAACACAAACACAAGGAACACTTTCGATTGAGTTTCACACCAGAAAAGTTAACTAAAAATCGAAAATATTCGTAGCACTGACAAAAGCACGTGTTATACCTTTACCACTACCAACGAAAGTCAAAACTAATATGGTGGCAACAGAAAAGTTCTAATTTTGACAGTGACATTTGTCAATAATATCTATGGATTTGGCAACGGGCGTTAGCGGGGTGAAGAATGACAGAAGGGGGCGAGGCGATCTGTTATGTTCAAAACTTCCAACCATAGAGTATACGGTTGAAATTTTTTGTTCTAAGTTTGCGTGCCGTGAATATACAGTACGAATATTCTAACTTTACCCATGCGAAGTTGGCTGTTAGTGACGACCGCGCAGGTCCCATCGCGTAGAAAAGTGTTACGTTCGTAAATTACGTTTTTTTTGTGTAAGGTGTTATATTTGAATTTTGAAAAAATGCATGCAATAACAATAACACGATCACAAAGTAACACAACAAACACATACACTACAAGAAAACACAAAATACAAGTCAAACAGTAAGAAAAAACCAGAATAATTAATTAAAACAATAACAACGTTTAACACTTTTCGCACCAACAGTCGTATTGCATTGAGGAAGCGAGGCACAAGTATGCATCAAACGTATACGAGTGACTGAGACGGCATACGCGACGTACCCGCGCATGCGCTTTTCTTTGTTTCTTGTCAAATTGACATCCTGCGCAATCGATTGCGACGTACTTCGCATGGGTAAACTTAGATTATTCCACTGACGTATAAATAAAAATACGTCAGTGGATTATTCGTACTGTAATAAGAATTTTAGTAACATTGACATATTCGCTGCTTCATCAGGACAATTTAGACGCCTTGTTTGTGACATTATTGATACTGCCGATATTCTCAATTAGTTGACTTTTTGCTTGTTTTTAATTTCTACATTAGCTGTTTTTAATTTTTTGTTTTTATATAATCTCCTTTTTTTTTCTCTCACTTTGCATGCCTGTTTAGTTTTAGTTTTGCCTTCAACACTTTTTTTTTATGATTTATTATTGTAACTACTTATTGAGAGCGCCCGTCGTATTTGTTTTTATAAAATAAGTTTATATTAGGTGGAAAATACGTTTTGCATTTGTTTCGCTTCTGCTAATATTGTTTGTTATTTAAAATGTGTAACCGTTTATTTTCCGAAATAAATAAAAATAAAATAAAATACGATGAATACGAATAGAAAAAGACACATCAAGATTACTTACTTTATTTAACTACTTAAACCTGACTAGTAATATATTGTTTTATTTTGTTCACAGACTCAGAATACGAATATAAAGTCTCTGTAGAAAGATCACCAGATACACCGCCACACCATTCCAACTACGATTCAGAAGATGACCTGCCATTGATGGAATTTAAAATTGAAGAACAAGAAGTATCTCGGAACACCCGTAGAGCAAGGAATACCAGTAAGTTATTTCAATAATGAATAGGTATAAGTAAAACGGGGTTCAATAGAAACACGGGTGAATAGGCAAGCGTGCTCCATCTTCGACCGCATCATCGCTTACCATCAGGTAGGAGTGAGGCGTATTTATCGAAACAGTAAAAAAAAACAGGTATTTCAAAGTAACAACGTGAAACAGGTATCTCAGAACCGAAATAACAGCTCCTACCTATTTCGTCTGTTCCTCAAACAACCGTAGTAGCCGTAACTCGACATACAAAACGAAACGACCTGGAACAGCCATGTGAAACAGTTTCAAATGGAACATGCTCCATTCTCTTCTGACTTATTATAATAGAAAGAGACAACATCTGTTCTTTGGAACAAGCTCTTTGCTCCTCTGGTTCATTGTAATAGAAAGAAATAGAACCTGTTCCCTGCCTGTCACTGTTTCTGACCTTTTCAGTAGCAGGATTATCTATGGTAGCAGGTACTGTTTCTGTATCTGTTGCAATCAATGAGTCTTTAGTTCCAGTCGTTCCAGTGGAACAGGCTTTTTTTTTGGAACAGGTTTTTGGAACTGAAACAGGTTTCTAATTTTATCTGTTCCAACTCACTCCTACCATCAGGTGAGATAGTGGTCAAACGTTTGCTTCCTAGTAGTAAAAAGAAAGAGGAAAAAAAAAGATGCCTGCCAGAGTTGAAGAATTTGTTCGAAAGAGTCACCGCGACCCTGACGTAACCGGTAGGTATTAAGAGGAACGCGAATGGATTTAGTCAGTAAGAGTCTGAGACTCCCTTCTGCTTCACCCAGAGCGGGAGGAATCATTTGATAAGTTTCCCATCACTAAAAAAGAGGAAAAAAAGAAAGAAAATACATTTATTCCGCCAGAAACGACACACAAAAACACAAAATTAAAAGAAAATAATTACCTACTAAAATCTAACTTTGAATGGTATTTTCACTTGAATGACGCATTATTGTTTTAAAAAAATATATCAATCTTTTAAAACTAATATTTATTCAATGAGCTCGAGTTTTAAATGCAAACGTCTTTGATGCAAACAGAATTTAAATCGCCTTCAAAGTTTTTTTACCGTTCACTCCGTCTCACGGTACCTAAGCTCTAGACAAGTGTCATCTTGTCAGTGGAAGCGTGGTGGGTGAAGGCGGTTGTCCAAACGTCAAAAAAGCCGACTGTTTTGGGTTCCGTACTGTCAATATGGAAAACGGAACCCGTCGCTCGTGCGACTGTCTGTCTGTCCGTCTATCAAAGCGGATTTTCTCCGGATCTACTTTACTAATTCTGTTGAACTTTGTGGTAGGTATCATATCAACTTCTGTGAATAAATAATTAGGAAAATGAGGTTACGTTTTGGAGGGAACAATAAAAAGAGATTTTCCAACTGTATCGTGAGGCATATCAAATGAAAGGATTATTTATCAATGCAAAGGCTATTTATAATTTTAAAATAATATTTTGTTCTGAAATTATTAAACAAAATAGATACAATTTGACAATTCAACCCTTTATCTCCGATACTACTGAGCCAATTATTAAAAAATAAAAAGAAAATACAGATAATAGGTCTGCACCTATAGATTACAGGAAAACCTATAAGAAGTATATGGCTTTACAGTAACATGTTGCAATAATGACATTCGTTTGAACCCTTTTCACGCGAGTCCGATTCGCGCTTGTTTCTGTCTTCCTCTATGTCTCTTCCCATTTCGGGGGTACTACCATTGCGATACTCTTCTCGTCCCTTTCTCTGTTTTTGTTCTCCTGAATCTTTAGCAGTAACCAAGTATATGTCACAGGTACGTCCGGCGGGAAGAAAACAAAATTAGAAGACAGTATTACAACTCGAGAAAACAATGCTGAGCGACCAGACTCTCAAACTTTCGGTATCATTCAAAATTTTACGCCCGCAGCAGTCCCTGAATTCAAAGAGCCTTTTACGCCCGTAGTTACTAACGGTATTAATATTACAGTTACTAATAAGAATGGTTCTAAAAAAGGATATAATTATTGTTTTTATTGTAAGCTTAGTTTTAGTACTTCCCTAGATTTAATCAAACATATTCGTATACACACTATTGACAATCACAAGTGTAAAATATGCCAGCGAAGTTTTGATAGTGACATGAATTTAAAAACACATCTAATATCGCACACTCATCAAATTATTAGTGATATTTGTCTAGGTGGTTCTAGTGATACTCAGTTAAAACCTAATCGACTAAATAGCACTGACAAACGTTATGAATGTGATATTTGCAAGCGTAGTTTTAAAGGAAAGAACGAATTAAGAAAACATATACAAAAGCACACGAGTGTAAACCTCTATAAATGTGGAATATGTCGGCGTTGTTTTAGTAATAAGAATGATTTATCAAAACATTTTCGAATACACAACGGTGGGAAACCTTATAAATGTGAAAATTGTCCGCGTTGTTATAGTCGAAAGAGTGGTTTAAGAAGACATATGCTTTTGCACACTGGTGAAAAACCTTTCAGCTGTAATAAATGTGAGCTAAGTTTTAACCGAAGTGATCATTTAAAAAAACATATTTCGAGCCACAACAATGAAAAACCTTTTCAATGTGATTACTGTGGGCGATTTTTCGTATATAAGGCTAGTTTGAAGCATCATATTCAAATACACAATGGTGAAAAACCCTACAAGTGTGAAATATGTCAGCGTTTATTTAGAAATAAAATTTCTAAATCTCACATGGTAAAATGTTCTGAAGAAAAATCTATAAAACTACCTATTGGAACACTCTCTAATGTAAAATCCTTCAAATGTGATGTATGTGAGCGAAGTTATGCTACTAAGAGTATTTTAAAATTTCATATGAAAACACACGCCGTTGAAAAACCTTACAAATGTGATGTATGTCAGCGTAGTTTTAGTTACTCTCATCATTTAAAAGATCACAGTCTTATACACACGGGTCAGAAGCCCCACAAATGTGGAATATGTCAGAGTGGTTTTAATAAGTCTAGTTATTTAAAAGTACATATGAGAGTGCACACTGGTGAAAAACCTTATCAATGTGATATATGTCAGCGTTTCTTCACTCGAGCCGATAATCTGAAACAACATATTCGAACTCATACTGGTGAAGCGCCTGTTAGACGTGTAAAACGATGAGTTATTTAAAACAGCAGACTATTTTGACTTTATAACGATAAGAACGAAGCTATAAAAAAACTAGTGTGAGCGAGACTTGCGTGTAAACGAATTTCGAATATCTACTCGTATTTTTCTTTAAGATTATCCATGACTTGGTAGAAAGGTTTAGGTAGTAAAATAAGGGTAAACAATCTTGATGTGACTTTTTTACGAACACATATTAAACAAAAAACTACTGCTTCAACTCGTGGTTCAGTTGATTTAGTATAATCGTTATTGTTGTTTAACATTGGTTTTTAGTTGTATTTTATTTTTAAATGTGAGTTTTTTAATAAAATGACGTCAAGCTTATTTACCTTTATTTAACTACTTCCTTTCTAGTAGGTATAGATGACCCGCGCAACTTCGTCTGCGTCACATTTTTCATTAATGCTCCGCTCCTATTGGTCAAAAAAATTTGTAGGGAAGCCAAAATTCTTCGTAGAGGACAAGGAGAGGAAGCGAATGGGTGGGCAGAGACAAATACAAAAGCTCGGCCATACTTCCCTTGTGTTGCGGATGTAAAAACGTGTGAAAAAAAATTGCCGTTCAGAAAAATAATGTAAACTTAGTATAACCCATAGCAAGGCTGATTACGTTGTTAATTTAAAATTATTATAATTCGAGATAGACTAGTCACCAGTGCAGACCAAACCTAAAATTTAAATTGAGTTAGTAATGTTCCTTCAGGCGCCACAAGGCTGAACGTTTAAAGGCTTTTGCACAAATGAAACTCGTAAAACATGCTCGCAGCATGCGTGGGCGCATGACAGATCCATAAATCGTATAGATTTCTTTAGCGCTTTCATATCGATGTTTCCGCAGGATACGACTTTTTTATGGCGTTGTATAAAATTGTTTGATAGGGACTTTTTAGAATTTTAAGCAACAAAATTATATAATGATGTTATAATAGTCTATAGTATAGACTATTATAACATCACGCTACGACCATGACCACGGATAGCCCATTTATCGTTGAACGCGCTAATCTCAAAACTTCTGGTTCGAAATGAAAAATTATCGAGGATGGCTATAGACTCTATAGCCATTAGCCATCCTCGATAAATGCTATCCATCACTAAAATAATTTTTCATTTAGAACCAGAAGTTTTTGATATTAGCGCGTTCAACCAAATAAAGAAACTCTTCAGTTTTATGATTTTTTATTTATCGGTACATAGATTTAAGTACCTACCTATGTATTTTTGTTAAATATAATCTCATAATAAATAATTTATATTTCAAAATGTCACGCTCTTTCATTTCATATCCCAGTATACCAATCGGTTTATATCTAGAAATGTACTAGTCTCCAGACAGGTATTCACTAGTGATGTCCCTGATATCCGTATCCGTATCCGCGGATATCCGAGGGAGGAAAAAGATCTGTGTCCGTTACTTTTCTCGCGGATATTTTGCAAATCTTTTACCTTATTAATTTTCAATTGATAGGATGAAACGCTAATGTAGATGATTAGGTAGAATTAAAAAATATTAAATTCCATTCAGTTAATTTGTTTCCTAAAATCAAATATTTTCAATAATAGATCATACCTACTCTGCAGGATGGTTTTCTCTGTATTTTTTGAGAAGTTATGCCTTCACCCTTACGGGAATATTTTCCTTCACATGATAAAAAAAGTGAAGTACTTTTTTATCATTTCACACAGCAGAATCATTTATTATCTCAAAATAATTCCAAATTACACTAGAAAACTTCTTTGTATACCTTGTTTTAACTCTTGAACAAAAACCATACACAACCATGATCTACGCGGCCCAGTGTAGTGTCTTGAATTTGGGATAGGACGGACATATTATAGGATCTTCTTATTTTTTTCAAATGCTTGATAAGCAAAAATTACAATGACGAATAATTATAACTTAACATTATTTAAGGTGATGAATCTCCTATACATTTATATACAGGAAGACTATTTGTAAAAAGTAAAGAAAGTATTGAGGTAGGAAAAGGAATATCAAGTGATAAGAGGTCACTGAAGAAGGAAGAACGATCGTATAAGGAAGGGACCTGTGCCACACAAGCAGATAGGGTCGTCGATACTTAATATGAAATCTGGCAAGATGGGCTGGAGAACAAAGGTGACCCACTCTCATCCGTATTAAAATAGAGGTCTCCATCTTGCCATATTTTGCCCGGAAAAACCATGGCTTTTCTGGAATCTCGGGCTGAAGAAGGGGAAAGTAATATCCCAAGCTTTCTTCCAGGTGTCCCGAAGAAATTTCTTAGGCATCATGACGAGGTCATAGGAAAAAAAAATTTGGGACTAAGTCCCCACTATGCACCGCATCCGCATCACCGGCCAGAGCGTCAGCCATTTCATTGCCATGAATTCCAGCATGGGCCGGAATACATGCAATTTTTTTAAAAGCCAGAACACTACCCGGGTCCAGGTAACAATCCGTAATCCATAGTGCTTCTAATGGTTGCATTATAAATAATTCCTTACAAGTTTACAGTGTACTAATGGCATTGTTGACACAAGATTTTTGAATTTGCCGCCTTTTTCATGGGACACTACTCGCTTGACTGACTAATGGAAATGATATACCTAAGGATCGTTGGCGTTCATAATGTTTATGTACTTAGGTACTATTTTGCCACATCCAGTGAGACTTTTACATTATTTTGAATGTAATCTTCTGACCATTTTGTGGGAATGCCCCTGATAATGTCCTTACGGGTTGCCAACGATTTTTTTTTTTAAGAAATGGTTAGGTATATTTTACTCGACTTTTTGCTTTTAAATACCTACTCAAAAAATTATGAGAATGTTTTACATTCGCATTTTAATCCAAAACAAAGTAGCTTCATAATAAAACCAAAGACAGACAGTGTTCCCTCGCTGACGACACCGCAGTCCTTAGTAGCTATCAAGAACCAAATAAATCGTCGCGAATAATTCAGATACACTTTTAACAAAATACTTGGATGGAGTAACGGCGTTTTCAAAGCGAGTGCCAGTAAATCAGCATAATTTGTAACTCTGAAAGGCAAATTGTGCACCAGTAAAACTTGGTTTGCATCTGGACAGGAAACAGACGTGGAAACAACACATAGGTACAGAAAAAACGAGATGAGCTTCTAGGAAGAAATTCACAAGTATCACTTGATACTGAAGTTATCTACACTAATATTATAAAGAGGAAAACTTTGTTTGTTTGTTTGTTTGATTGTAATGAATAGGCTCAAAAACTACTGGACCGATTTTAAAAATTCTTTCACCATTCGAAAGCTACATTATCCACGAGTAACATAGGCTATATTTTATTTTGGAAAAAAATAGGGTTCCGTAAGATATTTGGGTTTTTCGGACACAAGATGTAAAAATCAACCAGAAAAGTAACTTATTTTGTGTACGCTGCCTAAACTATAAAAGATAGAACCATACATTGTTCTAATTAATTGTAGATCTTATAAATATCTACAAAAAAGTCCGCGACACTATACCTATCTATGTCGAGTGAGGCACAACAACCATTTTTTTAATTTAAAAATCTTGTTTTTTTTTTGGACTACATTTAAACACGTTTATTTTACTCATGCTATTAATCTTTATCAAAATAAAGTATTTCATCACTAAGTACAGTTTATGTAGATAATATTTGGTCTTTGAATGATAAAAATAGGACGTTTGGTTTTGAAGTTATGGCGAAATTAAAATATTACGATTTCTGCTGCACGACCCGTTGCGAAGTGGACGTCACCACCCACGCAACTTCGTCTGCGTCACATTTTCCATTAATTCTGCGCTCCTTTTTGACTTAGCTTAATGATATAGCCTATAGCCTTCCTCGATAAATGGGCTATCTAACACTGAAAGTTCCTGAGATTAGCGTGCTCAACCAAACAAACAAACAAACTCTTCTGCTTTATAATATTATTATAACTCAGAGGTTCTCAGATTTTGTTGTGCAAGGCGTTGCGAACGTTCAGGTGAAGATTCTCCCATACGGCGGCGTATTCTTGCTGCCCGTGCTTGAGAACTATGTTTAGTAAGTTGAGACATGGCTCTCTTTAGGCATTTTCAAATGTTTAAGAAAATGTTAATAGCGTGTAATATTCTAGCTCTGAAAAGAACTGTTGTGTAGCCCTGAAAAGAACTGTTGGTTAGCCCCTGAAAAGAACTGTTGTTTGGCTCTGAGAAGAACTTTTGCGTAGGTGTAGTTTTAAGAACGAAATCTAAAGAAAATCGCACGAAAATTATTAGACTTCGCGCACGACCGCTGCGTAGTGAGCCGACGTACTTACCTATACTTATCTATGGAGCCGACCTCGCGGCTGAGCCGCGCACAGGAACTCGTTAATGCTGTAGTATGCTTTTTTTACTAAATATGTCTTAAGTTTTCTTTTCAACTGTAGGTACGTTTTGAAGACAGCAAGTTACATAATATCTATAGGTACCTAGTATACCTACATAATTATAATAAAATCGTCATCAATAAATAGACAGTGTTATCAAACTTGAAGAATTCGATGAAGCAAGATCGGTTTCTTGCCTATGCAGTTTTTTGTTTCAATATGTTAGTCTCAGGAAAACCCGCAAACGTTACCAGATATACCTATTTTAGGTGAAAAAAAAAATATAAATAAAAAAAACTGCCAAGTGCGCGTCGGACTCGCACACTAAGGGTTTCGTACTATAAAAATCAGTTTTCATTATTTGTTGTTGTAACGGCAATAGAAATACACAATCTGTGACATTGTAGAACTAACAGCCAAGCCAAGCCAAGAACCAACAGCGGAGGCTTAGTAATAGGGTTCCATTAGTCACCCTTCGGGTACGGAACCCTAAAAAAGGGACAAAGACTTCGAAAAGATCTCCTGATCCGGAGTTCTATATACAGGGTGTAAGGGACAGCCTTCCACAAATTAACAGGGTGCAATCAGCTCCTTATTTTGAATCATATTCCAGTGGAAATTTCCTCAGGATTTTTTTTATTTTTTTTTTCGATTTTTCATTTTTCTTGCTTTATTTCAATGTAAAGTTACATTATCTGTATGCAGAACTCCATTAATGTAAATAACACAGGTATAATTAAAAAATTAAAAAAAAATCAAAAAAATCTCATGAACGACGCATGAAATCAGCTGTTAAAATGTAGCGCGGGCGCAGCTATCCTTTCGAAAGCTCGCTGCGCTGCCGTTCGCTGCGTGCGTTCGTCATGATTAAGTTTCAACACCCGTGTTGATAGAATTTTGCCGTATTTAAAATTCTATCACATTAATTGTATCAAAGCGTTAAATGGGTAGGTATAGCAAGATCCAATTGTAATAAGCATAACATTACTTATTTTAACTTGTTTATTTATTTAACAATTTTTTTACAAACATTTTATCAGAACATAAGAAAAAGGAAACAGAAAACAAAGCATTATTATGGTTTATGAAACGCGCTACTAGTAAGAAAAAAAAAGCTTATTTTCTCAGTCGAGTATCATCATGACTCCACGCTCCAATAAACGCTTAATAAAAAGCGTTTTACCGGTTACACCCAAATACGGCCCTGGCGTCGTCGGCGTTCGTCAAAGGTCAAAGAGCGCGCGCTACGCGTTGCCGCCGCAATCAGAAAATGGGTTTTATCGACACCAAACGAAGTAACCGATTTTCAACCTTAGCCGATTACGTTAATGTTGGAAATCGGCTACTTCGTTTTGCTGTGATACGGTTCATTTTCTTTTGACGGCAATCTTAGCGGCATGCTTTTGACAAATCATACACGCGTGACACATATGCACACTCGTTAGTGTGAGGGCAGCTACTATGCATTGCGTTGACCTTTCGTTTGTACTTTAGCACAGCTGAGCTGATACCTATTTGTGGTTTTATTTACATTGCTCTTTTTAGTGAAACTAGTTAATTCATATTTTTTTTTATAAAAATCTCATTGCGTTAGGTCAGAATAACGATTATGAGAAGTCTAAAGTAAAAAAAAACTCTTGAAAAAACTGAAAAAATGAGAAAAAAGCCGATGAAAAATTCTAACTCTGGGTCTGGGTGTCCAGAATCATGCCCTGGACCCATGGAACTCGTTTGTGCGTCGATTTCAGATACACCGTGTATTTTACCTAGTGTTTACGAGTGTTTTTAGTTAAATTACCCTTTTGAGTACGTGTGTGAACGCGAATATGACTGGCTAAATTTATTTTTTGAGTAAAACTACGCTGACATATATCACATTTGAAAGGTTTCTCACCAGTGTGGGTACGAGTATGACTTACTAAATTACACTTTACACTAAAACTACGCTGACATATTTCACATTTAAAAGGTTTCTCTCCAGTGTGAACATGAATATGATTTGCTAACTGAGGCTTTAGCGCAAAACTGCGTTGACATATATCACATTTGAAAGGCTTTTCACCAGTGTGAACACGCTTGTGTTTTGTCAGACCACATTTGGAATTAAAAAAACGCTGACAAAGGTCACATTTGAAACGTTTCTGAACGGAGTGTGTACGAATATGTCTTATTAGATTAGACTTCATACTAAAACTACGCTGACAAATATCACATTTTAAAGGTTTTTCACCAGTATGAGTACGAATATGAATAGCTAAATAACTTTTTTGGTTGAAACTGCGCTGACATATTTTACATTTGAACGGTTTCTCACTAGTGTGAACTCGGACATGACTTTTTAAATCATCCTGTCGAGTAAAACTACGCTGACATATTTCACATTTATAAGGTTTCACACCAGTGTGAACACGAATATGAATTGCTAAACTATGCTTATGATTAAAACTACTCGGACATATATCACATTGGAAAGGTTTCACACCAGTGTGAACAAGAATATGATTTACTAAATAACTCTTTTGAATGAAACTACGCTGACATATATCACATTTGAAAGGTTTCTTACCCGTGTGTGTACAAATATGGTTTGTTAGATCGCGCTTTATATTAAAACTACGCGGACAAATATCACATTTGAATCGCTTTTCGCTGTTAATACCTTTGTTCGATGTTATACATTCACTTTTATTACGGCTACTATTATTTAAAGCATCATTCTGAACACTGCTAATATATTCATTTTTTGTTTTAGTGATAGGCTCTTTAAGGTAAGCCATTTGATTGGAGGCAAGATTCTGAGTTTTGTTAACTATTTTCGAGACACATGATAATTTTTGATTTTTCTTAAGGTTGGCTGAGATTTTATCTCCTAGATTTGATCTTCGCACGTCCAGTTTTGGCATCTTCGCGACGGGCGCTCCTGTAAAGAAATGTGGTAACTTTTAATGTTCAAAGAAAATTTGGGCATGCATAGAGGCATACGTATCAAACAGTAATCTGAACTATTTAGTAGGTTATTTACGGCCCTGCCGGAGTCGCGGGATTATTCGCAAGAGACACCGTGGCTCCGGAACACAAAGGGCAATGAAGGAACATGGATGGGTTTTAGTCAGTAGAAGTCTAACACTCCCTCCCGCTACACCCAGAGCGGGAGGAGTCATTGGATGATTTCTCATCCCTATAAAAAAAAAAAAAAAAAAGTTATTTACGGCCGCAAATGGGTCTTGCTGGTGATATATAGTAGAACACTTTATCGCTAATTTTATAAAGTAAACTAAATACGCGTAGTGCGTAACCTAGACGTGAACAAGGTTAGTGGCCCCGATGGGATTCCGGCAATTGTACAGACTTGTGTGCCTGAGTTGTTTCGATCTTGACACGCCTATTTCACCTTTCCTTTGGTACCGGGAAAGTAATGATGGCTTGGAAGCAAGCTAACGTGCAGCCCGTGCCCAAGAAGGGTAGTCGAGCAGACCCTTAGAATTATAGACCCATTGCGGTTACGTTCATACTCTGTAAGAGTACGCGAGCTGAATCGTAAGCTCATGGAATACCAAGAAGCGAAAGATATCCTTAGTGAACGACAATACGGCTTTCGCCGTAAACGGTCAGCTGGGGATTTTCTAACGTATGCTATTGATATCTGGAGTGAGGCAATGATAGGCTCTTCGAGACGAAGCTTCAAAGTCTTGACCTATCGGTTTTCTATCGGTTGCATTTTGGGGAGTGTGTGACGGAATTGCATAATTCTATTCCGCCAAGCGGAAAAGAAAACGGCGGTTTGCCACCGGTAAATGGTGGACATTTCAGGATTTGGGAACACATTCATAGTGCAGTGCAGTGTTCAGCTAAGGAGTGGAAGTCTTGAAATCAAGAAAATAAGTTACTTCAAGGCAAACATGCTCCATCTTTCGACCGCAACATCGCTTACCATCAGGTGAGATATTGGTCAAACGTATCCCTAGCAGTGATAAAAAAAGATGGACCGCCGGCCCTGCTTGCTAACCTGTTGAATTTTGTTCATCATCGACTTCGGTTTTAATGTCCATTAAAGGTTTATCTTCTTCTGAATCTGACTTAGCATGGAATTCTGGTATATCTTTTACATGTGTATAGCTATGGTCTACATTTCCCAGTTCCAATCCTGTAAAACAAAGTCCTACTGCTTGTTTATAAATCAATGTCTCGCCAAGCTTTAGTCTGTCTTTCTGAACGAGGAGCTAATCTCAAGAATAGCTGAACTAGGTCATTAATGTTTGCCTTCCCTGCAGATACTAATCTTCTGGAAGAGTCTTTTGTAATATTTATTGCCCCATCACATCTTGTGTGTAGCCCTAACATTATTGGCATTAGAGAATCACGTCAAAAATTCACAATAAATAGTTTAAAATTAAAAATTCTAGCTTTAAATTAATTCATAACAAGGTATTTTATCGGCTAAAAAATCTGTTCCAAAATAACAAAATTTGTTTTTAGGTATCTAACGCCAAGACCAATAGGAGCGGAGCAGTAATGAAAAATGTTACGCAGACGACGTTGTGCGGATCAGCTAGTAGTATTTAATGTTGAACAAAATTGCCATTGACATTATCTAATTTCTATGAATATCTTGAGAGATATCATCGTTTTAAAATAACTCCGCAACAAAATATTATACAGATACTCGGTGCGCGGGCGGAGCGTGAGGCGGAGGGCGCCTGACGCCCGCCGATTCTTGTTTGTTATTATTATGAGAAGGTTTTAATGTAAAAAAAAGTAGCCAGTTGAAGGGGCGAAGCCACGGGGGACAGCTAGTTAAATATAAGATTAATAATTATTTCTTATAATTTCGGAGAAACGGAGTGGCTGTGACATACGGACAGACAGACAGACAGACGGACAGACATGACGAATCTATAAGGGTTCCGTTTTTGCCATTTGGCTACGGAACCCTACTACATCCGGGCGGAGGAGGGGGGGGGGGGGCATTATTCTACTTTCGTTACTGAGTAAATGACTGACATACAACGCACGCCCAAAACTGCTAATCGTAAGAAGCTCCTTGGCGAGTTTAAGGGAGCATTATGAGAGGATTCCAACGGGAACAGAATAAAAACGGGAACAGATATGTGCGTACAAGGTAGCGGTCAAAAGCTAATATAATGATTTATTCCTAGGACTTACCACCAATTCGAAGCTCCTCTTCTTGATCCATAATATCATCAAGTCTCTCACCAACATCTGGTAATTCCTCTTTGATAGCATCACTTTCTGTTTGTCCACCATCAACTATACTAATGAGCTCTATTTGACTATTACTAAACCCATTGAAATACTCTAAGTGTCCTGGATTTATTGAAGTATCTGGCTGTAAAAAGATTAATGTTAGTGCCATGTAAAATAATAATGCTGATGATCAAAGCCTCATTGAAGAACACCTCACCTCATAATCCTCATTCAACATCTCAGCGAACAACTCTTCTGCTTCCTGACATTTTCGCAAGAATCCATAGCATTGCTTTAGTTTAGTGCAGCAGAAGTAACAAGCGAGCATCGGTCTTCTGTCTTTAGTTACAAACTGCAAGAATAAAATAATATCCTCTAAGACTGTTCCTATCCTACAAATATTTACTATCTATCTACCTTATGTGAAGCTGAAATCCAAATATGTTTGGCTGACAGACTTCACATTTATATTTAGTCAGGATACTGTTCAAACCAGTTGCTACTGTTTGCCTCTTTGTCTACAGAGAAGGGATGAGTATTATTCAAAAGTTGCGGTTCCTCTCAAACTCACTATTACTTCACTTGATGATTTTTAATCTTCCTTAGTACCTATGACCCTCTATACAAAAGTTTCTTTTAATTTTTTTCATTATGTGTGTATCAGAAGAATTAAAAACCTATTGATATAAATTGTTATTATGATAACAACTTACTGGAACATCAGTCAGCTTCTCATACAGTTCATGCAGGTTCTTGTTGACCACCACAAACATGCGAACATCCTCCACTAAACATATCCTACACATTGGCAATTTTTCCATCTTCTATTGATAAGGGTTAGCCAGCCAATAGGCGAGGTCTAAGATGTAACTAGTGAGCCCAGAAGATGTCTGTTACTATGAAGGCTGATGGAATATAGGTGTTACAGAATACGGAGTACCACACTTTCGCTGTGCACACCAAATGAGGAGAAAGAACCGCTGAGTACGACTAGTCGGGACGGGATACCTCTACAATTACGTACTGATGGCAAGTCTTTTACTGGAAGTCATTCTAGTTTACTAGGTACAACATATTGGACGATTTGTTGTAACGTTGTGTTTGTTGTAAAGACACTAGTGTGTACAATTAACAGCGACGCTAGTAAGTAATCTTTGCAGTTTTTTCGAGTCAATGCTTGTAAATTGCGTGTTTTCTTTCTTTCTGAATCACAGTAAGAGACGGCAGCAGCCGGAGAGAGCTACCCTGGTATTTCAATCAGGGGAAGTCCAAGCAGCACAGTCACAGAACACATTAACCTAGCGGAGCACAGTGCTGCGACAGCTCCTTATTCGGAGCGAGGATTAAGCGGAGCGTCCTTATTACTTCTAAAACACCGTTATATTTTATTTCGATTGTTCGCTAATTACAAACCACAACAAAGAACAGCTGACTGACACGACGCTTGGCGTTGGCTGACACGGCTGACTATGATTTATACGTCAGTGGCTGACACTGACAATGACATCACCATTCGAGTTTTTTTTTTTAAATACTAGCAAGGTGCTATTTGCGCAATGCCAGCCACACACAAAAACGAGGAACTTGGTGCCTATGTAGTTTACACAGACATGTAGTTTATATTATAATTTATTTTGGATACGGAATTTAGAAGGTCTACTCAATTTTTGTATCAACCTATAACTTCTTCTATCACTATAACTTCGAGTACTAATTTTTGGGTAGAAATCACAGAGTAAAAGTGGAATCTTGAAATGTTTTTTTTATCATTTCAAGATTATTTATTTCACTTTATTTTATTTATTTTCAATGGCATGGTGTGTCTGGTAAACTACTGGAGTACCTACTAATTTTGCATACTTTTTATCTCGCAGGTACGTCGCAGGTCGTACTCATTTTCTAATAGTTTTGAGGAAAGTGGCAAGTTCCTCTAGCATGGAATCAACATTCTAAATCGTGGTCCTGCTGACCGACCGCGACGCGCAAGTTATCATCATTGATTTCTCGGTAAATACAAATGTTTCAGTTTCGGAACTAATTATTTGCATATCTAGAAAGCTGTAGCATGCCCTCTTTTTTGGCGCTCGTGATGATCCTGCTGAAAACAGCGTGACTACCGCGGGACCACCTTCAAAGTCGATTTTCTCAAAAACTACGATATTAAATATTTTTTTGTTAGACTACTACAATAGTAGTACCATTTGAGTAGTAATTATGTAGCAAATATGGGAGTAATTGGCGTCGGTGGTCCCGCGATAGTCACGGACATAAAAATAAAGTGTTAAGGAGGCGGAGGCTTAGTAACAGCCAGGGTTCCGTTGGTGACCCTTTTGGTACGGAACCCTAAAACAATAATGAAACACATTTTTTTATACTGAAAGTATAAAGTTCATTTATTATTTAGTCATGAGCTCTATTCGTCCGCATAAAGCAAAAAATAAATAAAAACAAAGCTGGTCCTTACATTAGATCATAGTTTAGACCCACTGTGCCTGTGCTCCGGACGCGAACTTAATACATAGCCACGGAACACTAGCGTATTATGTAGCTCTCTCGGCGGCTGCGTGATGCGTCTCGTACTCTCGTACAATTGTATATAATATATATATACAATTGTATATGTATATATCACTAGGGACGCTAATAGTGGTGCGTCGTTGTCGTATTTTTGACGGAAGAAACGCAACCGATTTCGCGACGACGAAAACGGTTGCCAAAAACTTCTTTGCAACTAGATTCAAGAAAGGTTGACTGGTAGAGAATGCTTGCTGCATTAAGTCCGCCAATGTACCAATAGTGGTACATAAAGTTTAAAAATAAATAAATAAATAAGACGGGCTAGAATAACTATTTTGTAAACGAACGAAGAACGCTAAGGACGACACGTTCGCGACGATTCGTCGACGTGTGTTGTTTAGTTGATCAATTCGCTTTCGACTATATTTTATTAGGCGTAAAATTAGAAAAACGCACCAAGTTATTCGAAGAGGTGGTTTGTGCAACGAAGACTGTTTTACCCAGAACATAAGACGGTTTAACCGTCGCAGAACGGTTAAACGGTTCGTCGTCGCAACGTCCACCACTAGCCGCTAGCTAGATTTAGTTGGAGTAGTGTTGTGCATACTGCATATAGCGTATAATAATCAGTGTTGCCAGAAGGTTACATTTCTTACATTTTTCGTAACTTTTGACCCCCTCGCGTAACATGTAAGTAATTTTGGTATTTAAGGCAATTTCCGTAACTTTTGAGAACAACTAGATTTATATCACTAGATTTTTATTGCAAACAGTTTACGAACGCAATTCAATTAACGCATCAAAATTGAACGCACCTAAAACTGCGCATCTAAAAAGTATTTCACTCCATATTACACTCAGAGATGGGTGGGTCTGAACGGAAAGCGCCACGACAAAATCAATCGTAACGTCTATGATTTAAAACTTGATTTTGCTTGAGCGTGTGCGCGCACTTTTCGTACTTCGCAAGTTCCCGCCTTACGCGCTTTCGTAGCTACCAGAAATGACTGATTGTGATTTGTTTTGTTTCCTTGCGTTTTGTTGTATTATGTCCGTGAGTGAAGTTCTGATGAATACATTTATTTCGAACTAAAATTTTATTTTGTTGGCAAACTGCATGTCAAAGTTTGCAACTTCTATACTATTATCTATACTAATATTATAAAGCAGAAGACTTTGTTTGTTTGTTTGTTTGGTTGAACGCGCTAATCTCAGGAACTACGGGTCCGATTTGAAAAATTCTTTCAGTGTTAGATAGCCCATTTATCGAGGAAGGCTATAGGCTATAATTATCATCACGCTAAGACCAATAGGAGTGGAGCAGTAATGAAAAATGTTACGCAGACGACGTTGCACGGGTCAGCTAGTTTACTAATAAAAATACAACATCTGTATTTAAGGCGGGGTTGCAGTACTTTTTAAGATTTTTGAACGTCTGAAAATCTAATTAATTGTGAGTTTTTTAATAAATAAAAATCATTACATAAAAATTGAACATACCCTCAAGTAAATCGTAAAGATAGAAACGTGATTTAGAATGATTGGCTAAATTACAATTTTAAACGTGTAGGTACTGCTAAGATCACGAAAGTTATATCAATAGATAGAGCTTTTTATTTTGAAGTAAATGTTGAAACCATATTGTATTATTTCTTTATCAGTTTTCGCCAAGAAGAAAAAACAATCAAAATTTATGCATTATTTTGCTCGCCGGACAGTCGCTGTTGTTCGTCAAAACACACAGTACTGCAACCTCGCCTTAATTGCAGATGCAAACAAGTAAAATATCTAAACAGAAACAAATAACTGTGATTGAAACCTCAACGAGTATTACATTACAATATTAAAAATAAAACTGATGCCAGGTTTAGGTTGGCGAACCACAGAGATCACCAGTATTTAATACACAACATAGAGAGATGACAAAGTTTTATCCTAAGGTTAAATACACCATAACACATCATAGATTCTATTATATTTCGCCACTACAAAGTAAAAAATAACTTTAATTTCGGAAGTCGGTGTTTTTGTTAGTTTCTTCGTAATTTGACACCGACTTCCGAAAGTTATTTTTTACTTTGTAGTGTTTTTTTTTTTTTTGGAGTCAGTTGTATTTTTTTGTAAAATGTTTTTTATTTTTCACTTTTTAGTGGTACCTACTAACAACACCACTGCAAAATCGCAAAAAAGCAAAATACGCTATTTCGATTACTTGGATGACATAAAACCATCATCCAAGTAGACGAATTCCAGCTATTCCGATTTAAAATCCAAAGTTCGTAACCGATTTTGATAAAATTTAAATGGGACCAATCTGTAAGTATATCCTTTCAGATAAAACGAATTGAGAACCTGCTCCTTTTTGGGAAGTCTGTTAAAACAATTCAATAATGTAACATTTGGAGCAAAAATGTAACATTTTAGGAATCGAAAAGTAACTTACGACTGAAGGGCCCTGGCAACACTGATAATAATACATTATGTATGTTGTGCCGTTGTGCCGGTCGGTTGTGCCTGTCGTTTTCGATCGTTACCGTGCTGCAGAAAGGAAGCGCGCACAATATTTACAAGCCTTGATTTGATTATCGAAGTGTGCGAAGTTTATTTGCACTAAAGATGGAAAAACTGGCAATGTGCAGGATATGCTTAGTGGTGAATGTTCGCATGTATGTGGTGGTCAACAAGAACTTGCGGGAGCTGTATGAGAAGCTGACGGATATTCCTGTAAGTTGATAGTAATAACAATTAAATTCGACAGACACATTGGTGAAGGAATAGGGTTTGAGAGAACCGGTCAGTGGGTCGTCTTAGGAACCTGCAAAAAGATCCAGTTCCAATGTGAGAAATCGTGGTGATCAATACTGATTACTGATCCCTTCTCTGTAGGTAGACATAGAGGAAAACAGAAGCAATACCTTCTGACAACCGACTGTTGATTTTGGACAACCCTAAGACGACCCACTGACCCAAAATCAGTCATCATCTGCCTAGCGTTTTCCCAATTATATTGGCGTCGGCTTCCGGTCAAGCAAGCCCGGTTGAGCGGTCTCCACCCTTAGAGAGGTGAAGCGCGATTGGTCCGACCTTAAAAAAAGAAACCAGTCACTTTGGATTCAGCTGAATACCATTAGGTAACAAGTACCTAGTAAGTAAGAAAACTGCTGATCTGGACGGAAGTTGGGTGGTTGGAGTGACAGCTGCCATGGCTCACATACAATCCCCAAAACCCCCTAATAGAATATATACTATTGGTTACTTTACATTGAGTGGCTTCCTATCAGTACTCATACAGTACTTCCCCAAGATGTGTCAGATTTTCTGGCTTCTTTTTTTTATACTATCGATAGGCATATATGTTAGATTGTTATCTGACAATCTATTGATGACCAACTGTCTACAAATGTGAAAATCTGTATATTAAATTGAACACTCCTCAACAGCCAAACATATTCGGATTTCGATTTTTACTATAAGGTTCTGCAAGCCACTGGCACAAACTAGTTGCAAATATTTGTAAGAGCAGTCTCTGAGGATAGTTTTTCTTGCAGTTTGTAACTGAAGACAGTAGACCGATGCTCGCTTGTTTCTTCTGCTGCACTAAACTAAAGCAATGTTACCGATTTATGAGAACATGTCTGGAAGCAGAAGAGTTGTTCGCTCAGATGTTGAATGAGGATTATAAGGTGAGGTGTTCTTCAATGAGGCCCTGATCATCAAGTTATTAATATTATGTAATACTAAGTACATTCATCTTTTTACAGCCTGATCCTTCAATAAACCCAGGATTGGAGTTTTTTAAAGGGTTTAGTTATAGCCCATTAGAGCTCATTAGTATAGTTGATGATGGACAAACAGAGAGAGAAGCTATCAAGATAGAATTACCAGATATTAGTGAGAGACTTAATAATATTATTGAACCAAAGGAGGAACATTATACTGACAGTAAGTTTTAAGAAAGTAGTGTCCTGAAACCATGCCAAACCCATTTTCGTTTGGAACTCCTAAGGAAAGTACCTACAGCCATAGGTAGTGAAAATAATTAAGATTACTTACAAACGGAGCCCACTTCATACAAATGTTTATGTTGCAGCAAAAGTAATAAATCTGGATATTATTGAAATTATCCAGCCAGCCATTATGTATAAAATCTACTCAATTAGGCCAATGTGATTATTGACACAGAATTTATTTAATTATCTAGCCAATTTAAATAATGCTCATGTGGCCTTCGGGCTGCAGATTGCCCTCCAAGCTTTTATTAAGTTTTGTTTCCATTTTCTGGTCAGGGGATGAGGAAACAGGGCACTAAAAAGGCAGACTTGTTTCTGATGTTGTGCCAATGAATTGGTAATCCAAGTTTGTGGCCTTGAGTGCCGAACACAACTTTGACTCAGACTCTGATGCATAAGGGCGTTTTTCAAAAAAAATGGCCCGTTACTTATGTGGAAACCTTATTTCTAATGAACGGAATCTACACGTAATTGATGGTAAACCTACAGATAATGAAATAAATTAACTAAATTTAATAAAAATTATATTAAATATATGAAAATAAACACAAAAATATCATTCTTGTTTCAGAAGTTATGCACAATTCGTTCCATTATGTAACTTTTTAACTTGGCATTTAGACAATTACAGCGATTTGTTTATAATCACTAACTTGTTTAATTCAACTAATAGCATATTAATATTTAAAAAACAGAACAAAGAATTGAAGATTAATCATAAATTGGCGAGTAATTTTCGGAATAACATCCATTACGTCACTTTGGTGCCGGTAACACCATACAAAATATCTTTTATCTAACACAACAGTAAGTTTATAAAGTTTTAAGGTAACACAAAATGAAATTTGGAGAATTAAAACAATATTATAATTGTAATTTAGAGCTCTAAGCTAATACAATTAAAAGAAATCTTAAAATTTAAATCACATTTTAATAGGACAGTTACTTAGGTGGAACACAAAGTTACTAATAGGGAAAATTAGGCTACGTGTACAATGTACATAATAATAATTAATAATCTTAGTCCGTCATCATTAGTCTTGGTTTTTTATTTACTTTCAAACTGGATAGCTTACCGGACCGGGATTAGAACTATGGAAATCCTCTTTTCTGGTTTCCACTATATGTAGTTGCATTTTCTGCTGCTACAATTAATTGTGACTCAATATTAGATTGCTCTAAAAGTATTTTATCATCAATTATACGGCATTATCCGTAATGTTTTCATGGAGAACATGAAGTGCATCATCGCCGAGGATATTCTGTGAGCTGCTGGCCATTACAGCGTTGTCAATTTTAACGGCAGTATCCGTCATGTTTTAGACAGATAGATCACATAACGCGCGTCCGCTCCCCGTCGGCTCTAAAATGCAAAAACTGTATAATATTTTCGCAATCCAAAACGTGTCCTCTCCACCACATAATCAGATATCAGAATGAACCAATCGAAAATTCTAAAATTTACAATATAGATCTGTATTGTTCTCCATTTGACACATAAATTTACACACGGGCGAAACCGCGGGCCGTAGCTAGTAAAAAAAACTATTATGCACACGTCCTTATTATTCCATTAAGTAACGTATTCGGTCCGCTTATACGTAACGTTACTTAATGGATGTTACGAATCATAACCTCATCCTATTGTTGGCAATAATTTTATATGAAACATCATAAATATTCCTAATTTGTATTATAAAAATTATTCACGGATAATTAAAAAGCAAATAAAGAATAAGTACATATTAATAAACTGATTACTTACCAGTAAAAAAGCCGTTCTTAGTGGATAATATTTTAGCACCATGCTACCACACAACACAACGTAACGGAATGCGTCAAAAACAAGCTGGAAGAAGAGGACGGGGTATTCTGAATGGAAATAATGTTGCAATCACTAAAAATTACCACAGAATGGTAGTATTTTTTTTGTTTTGTAATCCTAGTTTTTGGCGTTACTTAGGCGGAAATTCCGCCACTTCCGTTTTTAAGGACAAACTTTAAACTGATATTGTTTATTCAAATTCCTTTTTATAGTATTATATTAAACTTGTAATTAAAATACTAACATTGAGGCTTCCATTGCAAACAATTTCATTAAATAAATTTAATTTGGAAGTATTCTAATGAACCTGCAAAGTTAACAAGCTGTAGGGTGGACATGTTAAATTGTGTTTTTTTGTATTACATTTTTGACAATATTTAATTTTTACAATGTGTTTCAGTAACTTATTGTATTTAAACATAATTCTTCATAATTTCTGTATTAGAAAAATAACTCTAACTAATGAAATGTGTTAAGGTTGCTGAGAAATTTACTGTCAAATATGGTGGACAACACATTTCTGGGGTGCTCATTTTTTTTGAAAAACGCCCATAAACTGTACTATATTACACAATCAATGCTTTGTTTAATTACAGAATCACAACTTCATAATGTAGACAACAGCTATTCAGATGTGAAACATACACCAGCACAGCAAGCTCAGTCAAATTCAGAAGATGTACCCTTAATAGAGATTAAAATCGAAATGGATGATGAACAAGAATCAATAGGTAAGCAAGCAGGCCGATGGTCTAAGACACTTGCACCACCGAGGAGTGGGGTTTGTGGCTTGTCTGTTGTGTGCACGTCTCTGGGCATGGAAGTACAAACTTACCCTATGGCCAAAGGGGCCACGGTCCAGGGCGGCAGGCTGCGAGGGGCGACAATACCGCTATTTCGGGAGGTAGGTATCTCCCGAAATAACCGTTTCGGATTCGGCGGAAAATACGCCCGGATATCAACACTGCGAGAGTCAACCGTAGGACACGCTGGAGCATACGGCGGAGGTCTGCCCTGCTTGGGCAGAACACCGCCATGTCCTCGTCAACGCCGAACGTGTGAGAGAGAGCGATACCTTACGCCCCAGCCACCGCAACAGAAGAAGACGCCCCAGGCGTCGGGAGTCGCAGGGTGATTCCCGCCTACCGTAGGCGTGAGCCTGCGGACGACGAGCGTTGGGCGGCTCGCCGTCCGATCAGAACCAGGGGCGCTACGCTCGAGTTAGTGCCCGAAGTCCTTAGTTTCGGGCTTAGATGCGGGCGTATTTTACTTCTTTTTCTCAATTTGTGACCAGTTGTTGAGCGACTTGTGGAGGCGCAAAACGTTATATGAGACAGAGATTTTATCTTAGGTAAATTAGATACAATGTCTGAGGCAGACGTTAGAAGGAATGTCGTAAACCTTAATATGTTCTACTATATACCTACGCAGAACGCTTAAACAGCTTAGCTGTTCTGAATATAGGAGCTGACAAACGCCATAAGTAATTACAGCGTTATTTACGGATGACGATTTTTTCCACCAATATTGGTTGAAAAAATACACATGTACCTACACCGACAATAGGGGAAATATTTACCTATCACAGCGATTACGTCATGGTTAATTTTGATGTTTTTTTTTTTCTGAAATAAATGGTGCGGCAAAACCAACTGGCCCGGGGCGCCAAATCTTTTAATACGCCTCTGCCTCTGGGGGTTTAGGGAATTACTGCCCTAGATCAACGGTATGTGAGAGTGGGGTGTCAAAATCGATGTTCAGTTTAGTACTTTATGACAGTAGTAATAAAGTGGCAACTGTTTTGATCCACTTGCGTCTGGGCATGCCCCAATAATTTTCTTTGAATTTTAATTCTTACTTAATTAGGTATTTATTTTACAGAGACGCCCGTCGCGACGAAGCCAGAACAGGACATACCAAGACTAAATCCAAGAGAAACAATTTCAGCCGAGCAGAAGAAAAACGAAAATAATCCAAAAATATCATGTGTCTCGAAAATATTTATGAAAACACAAAACCATACCTCCAAACAAACAACTTTTAAAGAGTGCTTCAATAAACCACAACATGAAGTTAATATCAGAGTAAATGATACAGCATTAGGTACAAGTAGCCGTATTATTAGTGACAAAGATAATATTGAATGTAAAATGTCGAAAAAAGATGTTGATAGTGATGATAGAAGTAGGAATCAAAGAGTATCTGTCACAGAAAAACGTTACAAATGTGATATTTGTCATCTGAAAAGCTTTAGTAAAATGAGTGATTTAATCAGACACACTCGCACCCACACTGGCGAGAAACCTTTCAAATGTGATATATGTCAGAGAAGTTTTACTCTAAAATATCATTTAACAATTCACACTCGTATCCACACTGGTGAGAAACCATTCAAATGTGAGATATGTCAGCATAGTTTTAGACATAAGAATTATTTAACAAGTCATATTCGTACCCACACTGGTGAGAAACCTTACAAATGTAATATATGTACGACCAGTTTTAGTCAAAAGATACATTTAACAACACATATTCGTACGCATACTGGGGAGAAACCTTTCAAATGTGTAATATGTCAGCGTAATTTTATTAAAAAGGGTGATTTAGTAAGTCATATTCGTACCCACACTGGCGAGAAACCTTTTAAATGTGACATATGTCAGCGTGGTTTCACTAAAAGGAGAGATTTTGTAAGTCATACCCGTACTCACACTGGTGAGAATCCTTTCAAATGTGTTATATGTCAGTGTAGTTTTCATACAAAGCATAATTTAATACGACATATTCAGACGCACTCTGGTGAGGAAAAACCTTTCATATGTGGTTAGGGTAGTTGTAGTCAAAAGCGTGATTTAACAACAATATTAAATACGATCATTATGTCCTGTGAAAACACCCGTCACGCGTGTGTATATGTATGTGCATGTGTGAGTGTTAAAAATGAGCTTGCTTGAAAGCTTTACTTTCGTTTGCCATGTGTTAATAGTTACAAGAATTTGATCCTTATTGGCTACACTTTCGGATGATGTAATAATCAAATGGTTTGTTTTTTTTAAAATCAGCCGCTTCGATTCGAAGGTAGGAATAACGATTTAAAAAAATCCAATGTTGCAGTTTTAGTTTTCATGATCAAAATCGGGCTCGAGACTCCTTTCAGTGTTTTCGATACTCCTCATAGTTTCGGATTTGGTCATGAAAGCAAAAATTCAACCGGCATAAGTTTTCAAAATAATCTTAGTAAATTTAAAGGAGGAGGAGCTCGTAGCTAAATAATAACAGCCGCACAGGTCGATCTTCAAGGTTAAGCAACGCTTGCCGAGGTTGGTCTGTGGATGGGTGACCATTTTAACATACCGCGGTTCCTCCGTGCCTCGAAAAGTTAAGCCGTTGGTCCCGGCTGTCATTTGGAGATCTTTGGAAGTCGTTACGGATAGTCAGAAGTTAAAAAATGCATTTTTTTAATACCTAAATGATCGGATGTTTATTATATAACATTATAATGAAAAAATCGTTTTGTAAAAGTTTACCAGTTTTCCAGTTTCCGGTGACATTTATATATATAGTGTATAACTCGCGCGCGATCAGAATGGGATGCGACCTTTTGGAACTGAGACGCGCGCGGTCCGCCGGCCAGCCGTAGCGTCTGCAAAAGTTGCCAGTGGGTTAAAAAAGGCCACTTTAGCAGAATCAACCAGCAATTCATACCTACTATCCGAAACTATCAAAGGATTTATCCATTCTCGGCTTCGCGTGGACACGATGCTCGAAAAGATACAAATAAATAAAAAATCATGTTTTGTTTTTAAATGCATATTTATTCAATACTTTTGTATCAACTTGCGCCTACAATGTGTATTTTGTTTCGACATATTTACATTACTCGTCCTTCAGTGTTGCCAGTTTCCAACAATAAATCGTACCTATATTTTGTCAATAATTATTTACAAATTGTCATTTTTGAAGTTGAACTTAGTCCTCCATATTCTTAAAATAAAATTGTTTTTATTGTTTTAGTATAGCTGTTATTTGTAATCACTTAAATTCATTCAAACATGTTTTATCCATATAATTGGAAAACAAAAGTATCGAAGATGGTCAATGACTTTCGATTTATAATGTACATAATATACTCGTATATCTAAACATTATCATTAATAGGCTTGCAACCATGAAACTTTTCTGTATATTTACACAACCCTATGATAGATCGTAGAAATAACTAATTTATAATTAATTCAGAGTTTTTACGCTAACGCTACTTGTCTTGAGAACTGTCATTTTCTCTTTACTTTATAAGGTTCCATCCCTTTTTGAATGCGCGCGGATTATACTGATTCACTCCTTAACGATGAGCTGAGACTATATTTTCTCAAACACTATCAACGTGAAAAAGTTTGTCACAAATTGAAGTCTCCTTGTAGATACTACATTTTATTTTACTGAAGGTTATGGGTAGGCCCCTCATATCAATGATAGAAGCGCAATGTGGCCCAGAGAGAATAAAAGGTTGAATACGGCTGGTCTAGAGCCTGAGAAAGGTTAAACGCTATTTTTTTTCCCGGGAGAATGTTTCCTAGGGATCACGTAGGCGAAGTCGCTGGCAGAAGTTGGTTTCTGTATATACCTATATGGCAGAGTGCTCTTAGTTTTTAGATTAATTTATAATATAGGTACTAAGAATTATAATAATAAATTATTGTAAGTGATTAAATTGGGTTTTCATTCATTGTAACTTCCCAAATATACACAGTGCCAATACTACTAATTTTCACATTCGCATCTCAATCGCAAACTGTCAACAATGTATGAAAAATAAGGATTTTTTGTTAAGTTTGCGATTAACATGCGAATGCGAAAGTTGTTAAAAAATTAGTATTTGGCCCTGAGATGTCGACAACCTCGTGTGCTAAAAAGTTTTTGTTAATCATTACTTATCCTACTATTATAAAATATGCGAAAGTTTTTGGGATGATAAAATTTGGCACAGAGATAGATATTTAGGCTATCTATATCCCGGGAGTATATTCCCCAGAGATCACGCGGGCGAAGCCGCTGACAGACTAGGTTCTACCAACGGCTTCGCCCGCGTCATCTATCTATATAAATAAAAACCGTTTTATCATTCTCTTATTTTACAAGTTACACATTTTACCACTTTGGAAGTGTCTCTCGCGCAAACAATTCAGTTTAGAAAAAAAATTATATTACAAACCTCAATATCATTTTGAAGACATATCCATAGACACGTTTGATGAAAAAAATTTTTTTTGAGTTAGTATTATCCACTGACGTATAAATCAGTAGGTATTATCCCCCAAAATTTGGAATGCTCCAACTAGCCCGCGAAATTCAAAATTTCTTGCGTTTATTGCAATTTGCAGGCCAGTGCTAGGTTGTATATTGATTAAAATATTATTCGCGGCTGTAAGACGTGTGTAGTTACAGTAGTACCCAACTGATATGGCTTACCGATGTACCTGCGCAGAAGATGAATTTTCAAAGCGCGGGAAATGCTATTGACCAATCGGCACGTTCCACGCACCGCGCTTCTTTTTCTTGAACCGCTATTGGTCGGCAGCCGCCGCCATCTTAGCGATCGCCGCGTAGCATGTTAGTCAGCTTCTTACAATGGCTTGCGAGTGAGATGGAACTAACAGCTGCAGTGTATTATGAACCTTATAATAGTGATCTTAGGTTGATTGTAAGTTTTAAGCATTCTTTCGTTAATCTTCGGGACCATACTTTCTTTTCTGCGCGAACGAAGATTCACGACGCGCGCCATATCAGTTGGTTGGGTACTACCTACAGTAGTGCGATTCACTAAGGCAGAACATCTTTACAACCAAGAAATCATCGTTGAAACATCTGATGTGGCATCTATTTATCAGATGTTTCAACGATGATTTCTTGGTTGTAAAGATGTTCTGCCTTAGTGAATCGCACTACTGTACAGAATTACAATCATCAAAATCTACCAATACAACCCTTTAAGTTCATAAAGGCGTAGGAACAAAAAAAAAAAAACAGAAAAAGTCATTCCTACAGCTTTATGAACTTAGAGCATGATGATTGATTTTGATGATTATAATTCTGTAACTCTTTTGATGATTATAATTTTAATCAACATACAAACTAGCACTGGCCTGCAAATTACAAAAAACGTAAGAAAATTTGAATTTCGCGGAACATCTTCTCTTACCAAGTTTCAACAGCATAGTTCTTATAGTTTCGGAAAAAAGTGGCTGTGACATACGGACGGACAGACAGACATGAAGGATCTATAAAGGTCCGTTTTTTGCCATTTGGCTACGGAACCTAAAGGATCTTCTGCTTCTACACATACTTACCTTCCTGTCGAACTATTATACTTAAAGGTACATTTACCCGACAATACAGTGCCGGAAATGTTGTAGATTTGGACATGTAGCTAATGTATGTCGATTCAAACCACGTTGCAGTAGATATGGTCATGATCATCCCGGCGAGAACTTTTCTGTGCTTTGTCCGGGAATAATTGCTAACAGCAAGTCATGCCCTGAACATGGTAGGCAAAAGTCAGCCATCGGCTTAATAGCCATGAGCCTCGAACAAAACCTCTAGGGGCTTTCGTTAGGCAGCTGGATGAAGGGCTTGATTCAGAAAGCAGTACCTACTTCTGGACACGGCTCGTATTGTTAGGGGCCATTCCTCTCTTTGGAGCCCTGACCGCCGCCAGTAGCTTGGACCCTGTTCCCTATACCAGTGGGCTGCTATTTTTTTAAGTGAAAACTTCTTTAGCAGCGTTGAGCACTTTCCTTGGGATGGATATAGTGTTTATGGACACGTGACCTGATCGAAAATTCGTAAGACGGATGATTCAAAAATACACAACGTTAATGTTCAAGTTTTCACTTCTGCACTCCCGGAGTAAAACTCGTTCAATCAATCATTTATTGCAAACATGGGTACATGGGTTTTGCTTTTAATTTAATTATTTAACAAGTGCGAGTTGGACTCGCGCACCGAGGGTTCCGTAAGGTACAAAACTGTAGGTATTTATAAGCAAGTTGCGATTTATCACGTATTAAAAAAAAGAACTACTTAGTAGATCTCGTTCAAACCAATTTTCGCTGGTAGTTTACATGGTAATATACATCATATTTTTTTTAGTTTTATCATTCTCTTACTTTAGAAGTTACAGGGGGGGGGGGACACATTTTACCACTTTGGAAGTGTCTCTCGCGCAAACTATTCAGTTTAGAAAAAAATTATATTAGAAACCTCGACATCATTTTTGAAGACCTATCCAAAGATACCGTATGGGCATGATGAAAATTTTTTTTGAGTTTCAGTTCTTAAGTAAGTATGACCCCCAAAATTTATTGTTTTTTTCTATTTTTGTGTGAAAATCTTAATGCGGTTCACAGAATACATCTACTTACCAAGTTTCAACAGCATAGCTCTTTATTGTTTTGGGAGAAAAGTTTCGGAGTAAATCTATAAGGGTTTCGTTTTTGCAATTTTGCTAGGGAACTCTAAAAATTTGGAAATAAGTTAAGAAAATGAGTGAACGAAAATAATAACATTTACTTGGCAAAAAATCATGCTTTACATTTCCTTAAGGTATAAATTAAGTCTAAACTAGGATACATAAAAACAAGCAACAATACATATAAACAACAAGTCCATTGGTGGTATTACCAAGTGAAGTGCGCATTAAATTCTATTAAAATGGTTATTATGTTATTGTACATTACTGCAGCGGCCAGCAAAAGAGGTATTGATGGACGAAAAGTCCATCAGAAGAGAACACTACCGAACGCCAAATTTCATGTTTAACAGCTGATGTTCTTACCCACATATTACACACTGGCGTGTTTGTAAGGTAGGTTTTAAACCATTTCAATGATAGTCCTCTGATTCCAATTATGTCTAGTTCCTAGTACGGGTGTTGCCACGGTGACATACAAGGTGTTTATTAAAGACCCGTGGCCAGTTGTTACGGCTGTGACTGTACATAACTGTTGTTTAGTCAGTCTTAGGGTTTTTTTTTATAATCGGCCATTTAAAGAGGAAAAGCCTCTTTGGCCTGCCTACACTCACCATGGTAAAACCATAGCTTGTGATTTTTGTCTCAGGTGCCTTTCCTTACCAGATTGCATTAGGTACCCGAAAGGGAGCGGCACGATGGGTTCGGGTCTCATCGTTGCCATACTCGAACCCCTCCTAGCGAGTTCGTCCGCTGCACCGTTGCCTCGGGATTCGCTTTGTCCTTTGTCTGCACAGTAACAGCGCAATAATTACATAAATTACACATAAGTAAATAAATAATATATAAATAAAAATGTTTATTTCTTCGCTTAAGGATATAACTATGTTAGGTTTGGAGTCACCTTTTATGCAAAGATTTGCTTGTATTAGGTGGTTCCGCTCCTCCGGTTTACAGACATTCTACAGATGTGTGAGAAATAAGCAAAAAGATTAATTTAAGACTAATTAACATTTTAGAATTATCAGTATGGGAGCGCACTGGGTGTAGAATATGTTTGTGAGTGTGTGGGTTCGTTTGTGTGTGTGTGTGTTTATGTAGGTGTCGGGATGTAGCGGGTGAGCATGTGTGTGGAATATGTCGTATGTTTAGCGCGAGGGTGTGTGGGTGTGGTGTGTATATGTGTACAAACTATATGTGTTTCTTAGTTATGTGATCTTGTGTAGGATATCTTCGGTTTCTTCGTAACTTTTACTCTTGCTTGAGCCATTCAGTTAGTGTCTTTTTGCAGTCGTGGTATGTCATATAGTAGATGGTACATTGTTCATTGAGAGCGTTATATATACGGGAAGATTGTTTAATCTATACATATAATAAAATCGTAGAGTTGCCGTGTCTGTACATTGAATATTTTCGCATAAAAAATACATAGAAATGTCAGAAAAATGACATAGAACACAAAAAAGCAGTTTTTGAAATTCTTTTCTGTTTGTCTGTGCGTCTGTATGTCTGTGCGTCTGTATGTCTGTGCGTTTGGAGGAGCATCACGCATAAACCACTGATTGGATTCAAAATTTAGGTACTTCGAAATATTAAGTGATAATCGGAGCAACATTTAGTGTTTATTTCATCAAAATCGACCCACAAAATCAAAAGATATCGAATTTTAAAGTTTACGAAGAAACTTCATCGAGCGCTAAAATAGGTTGTGTTTTCATTGAGACTTCAGATACTTGCAATGCCATCTATTGAGAAATTTTTTAATAAGAAATGTGTGAAAAGACCCCGAAACAATGTATTTTTGAGTAATTTTTTCATTAAACTTAAAATGTAGCAACAAAAGTGAACATTTTATTATATTATCATTATTATTTATCGTAACGTGTAAGCTTCTAAGTTTGAACTTAAGAGTAGTTATGAGTATAAAGACAGTTCAGTTACGTTGTAGATCGATAGATGGCGTTGTACTTATGACGCGTTTTTCTGAATCGCGGTGTTTAGATTCTCCGCAGTAGCATGAGGTCAGCCCCATGTTTTACGTTGTGTAACTTGAAGTCGTATAATTGATATTGAAAAGTACTGATATGAAATTATATTAATAGCTATGGACTATGGACTATGGACTATGGAATGGAATAATGGAAGTATGGATTTGATTGAATGACTAGATTGTTTTTCGATTTACTGGGAGGAGAGGAGAGTCTCCTCCGGAGAGTTACCTGTATCCATAAGTAAACTGTTTTACTAACAGAAGAAGTGAATATTTGGTCTTATGTTTCAATGTGGCTAAACTACATCAGCCGAACACGTCGATCGTCAAGGTTAAGCAACGCTTGCCGAGGTCGGTCTGTGAATGGGTGACCATTATAACAACCTAGCCTTTTCCTTACTATATTGGCTCGGCTTCCAAACAAACCGGATTCAGCTGAATACCGGTATTTTACGTGGCGCGGCTGCCTACCAGACCTCCACAACTCATTCAACGCAAGATTTCAGTCAGATTTTACTGGCTTCTGACTATCCGTAACGACTGCCAAAGATCTACAAATGACAGCCGGGACCAAAGACTTAACGTGCTTCCTGAGGCACGAAGGAAACTCGGTATGTCAAGATTGTCACCCATCCACAGACCAACCTTCGCAAGCGTTGCTTAACCTTGAAGATCGATGCGTTCGTCTGTTATAGTTTAGCCTTGAAGATCGGCCCGTGCGGCTGTTTCAATTTAGCCACGAGCTCCTCTATAATAAATCGATTCTATGAACCCAGTAAAACTTTTTTGATATTATAAAATGTTAAAACAAATTAAATTAATCAGTGGTCTACAATCAGCAATATTGTCAGTAAAAATCGGAGAAAATGTGTTTCTTTTTGGACTGTTCTGGACGAAATAAAGAATCCACTTGATTCAGCACCATTCGTTCGATAGTTGGTTTTGTTGATTTTGATTCTAGATTAGTTTGTACCAGGAGATTCTGGGCTGGTCGGCATTTCAACCGATAGAGATGATACAGTGCCCTGCATTAGGTACCCTCTTCATAATTATATTCTTAATTCGAGAGAGAGATCAGGATACGTAACTGAACGTAGATTTTGATGCAATCTACACTAATGTTATAAAGCAGAAGAGTTTGTTTGTTTGGTTGAACGCGCTAATCTCAGGAACTACTGGTCCGATTTGAAAAAATCTTTCAGTGTTAGATAGCCCATTTATTGAGGAAGGTTATAGGCGTATATTTATATATATGTATATATCATCACGCTAAGACAAATAGGAGCGGAGCAGTAATGGAAAATGTGACGCAGACGAAGTTGCGCGGGTCAGCTAGTAAATAATAAATTGCAACTAAACAACCTATTAATACTGACGACAACACACAAACAAATACATTAATATTGACGCTTGAATGGCGTAGCAACGAACACACCCAACATTAGCCGAACGAGGCAAGACAATGACAAACACTCAGCTTTTTGGACCGAAACCGAACTTTCAGTCGGTCGTTATCAAAAACGAAGTCGATATCGGTTTCGGCTGAAAATCCTGTTTAAGTCAGACACTAAAATGAATAAACAGAATAAAACTAAGGATTTTTGACGGAATGTGTACGAGTGTGTCTAGTTAAATAATTTTTTGTACTAAAACTACGCTGACATATATCACATTTGAAAGGTTTATCATCAGCGTGGGTACGAGTATGACTTACTAAATTACATTTCAGAGTAAAACTACGATGACATAGATCACAATTGAAAGGTTTCTCACCAGTGTGAACACGAAAATGTCTCGTTAAATGATTGTTTTGATAGAAACTACGCTGACAGATATCACATTTGAAATGTTTCTCAGCAGTGTGGATACGAATATGTCTTACTAAACTACTATTTACACTAAAACTACGGTGGCATATATCACATTTGAAAGGTTTCTCACCAGTGTGGATACGGGTATGAATTGATAAATATTGTTTTTGACTAAATTTTTTCTGACATACATCGCATTTGAAAGGTTTCTCACCAGTGTGAGTACGAATATGAATTGCTAAGTAATTCTTGAAATTGAAACTACTCTGACATACATCACATTTGAATGGTTTCTTAGCAGTGTGATCAAGAATATGTCTTGTTAAACGACTCTTTTGATAAAAACTACGCTGGCAGATATCACATTTGAAAGGTTTCTCGGCAGTGTGGATACGATTATGACTTACTAAATCACCCTTTTTAATAAAACCACGCTGACATATATCACATTTGAAGGGTTTCTCACCAGTGTGCTTACGAGTATGAATTACAAACTGCATCTTTCGATGAAAACTACGCTGACATATATCACATTTAAAAGGTTTCTCATCAGTGTGGGTACGAGTATGACTTTCTAAATTACACTTAAGGCTAAAACTATGCTGACATATCTCACATTTGAAAGGTTTTTCACCAGTGTGGATACGAGTGTGGTTAGTTAAAACACTCTTTTTACCAAAGCTACGTTGACAAACAGCACATTTGTACCGTTTTTCTTTAGCAAATACTCTTTTATACCTATTCACATCATCACAGTCAACACCTTCATTCATTATTATACATTTCTTTTCATCTCCATTACTGTTATAACGGAAACTTGAACTTAAATCAGTATTATTTATATTACCACAAGCTCCATGTTGTATTTCAGTGACGAGCTCTTTAAATTTTGTCGTTCTTTTGGACGTATAATTTTTTGTTTTCTTAATTATTTTCGGGACACGTGATAATTTTGTACCAGTTTCTATTTTCCTTTGATCAGCTGAGATTGTATATTTTCGTTTTTTTCTTCGCATGTCCATTTTTTCTGTCTTCACGACGGGTGCCCCTGTGATTATAAATTGAGTTACGAGTAGTTTAAGGGTTAAAGCATATTGAGGCAACTACGTACAGTGCACATGGATCAAAACAGAAATTACTTTATGGCTAGTAGTTAGCTTTATGGTCATAAAGTACTAAATTGTATGAACATCAACATAGACATTAGGGGCTCGCATCTCGTCGTTCTAGGGCAGCCATTACCGAAGTGAATTCCTAGTGCTCTGCACACTATGAACATGCCACAACCGCCTTACCTATTAATTCTTCAGCTTCGGTTTTAATCTCCATTAAAGGTACATCTTCTGAATCCGACTCTGCATGGAGTGCTGGTGTATCTTCTACATCTGAATCAGGAAGAAAACAAAGTATTACTAACTGATCTACGAGTATATAATCATAATACAGATTTCATTTTGTCATAATTTTAGGGTTCCGTACAAAAATGGTTTTCCTTATGAATTAACTAGCTGACCCGTGCAACGTCGTTTGCGTAACATTTTTCATTACTGCTCCGCTCCTATTGGTCTTAGCGTGATGATATATAGCCTATAGCCTTCCTCGATAAATTGGCTAGATATCTGACACTGAAAACATTTTTCAAATCGGACCAGTAGTTGCTGAGATTAGCGCGTTCAACCAAACAAACAAACAAACTCTTCTGCTTTATAATATTAGTGTAGATAAAAAGGAAACCTTATGGTATGACCAAGTCTATCCGTCTGTCACAGCTAGATAAGATACCTCAAGAACTACTAATACTTGAAACTAACTTGAAATTTGGAATAGTTTTAGATGACATTTGTTCAACTATTTTGCAAATAAGAAAAAAATAAAATGTATATATTTTTGGCAGCAGCGGCCGAAAAACGTTCTTAAAAAATCAAAGTGAAGCTATTAGGGGGTATCATATGAAATTCTCTTTTTTTTTTAGGCCGCGTTTTTTATGACTTTCGACGAAAAATTAAAAAAAAATACCATTCTTCCCCCTTATAGCCGAAGTTAACATATAGAATGATCTGTCGCGTGTCGTGGGTTCGATTCCCGCTCGGAACAAATATTTGTAAGACCAACAGATAGTTGTTCCGGGTCTGGCTGTTTGTGTATGTGACTTTGTATGATTGTAAACGCACCCGCGATACAGGAGAAATGTCTAGTGTGGGGCAACGTTTCAAAAAAAAAAATAAGATTACAGGAAAATTAAAACGATGTCTCTAAATAGAATATTTTTTCGGAAATCATCTAAAAGTTACATTAGTTCCACTAGCAGTCAAGAGATGGCGTTGATATATAACTGCAGTATACACAGTGTTAAACCGCTTGGCTAAATATCAATTGCCGTGCTCCTAGCCCGCGGCTACAAAGCGACAAAATAATACCTACAAAAAATAAGTAGGAGTAATCATTGTATCGATAAAAAAACAATGGGTTGCAATCACTTGAACATTAACGTTGCGCATTTTTTAGTCATCCGTCTTAAGAATTTTCGATCAGGTCACGTGTCCTGACGCGAGTTTAGCATTTTATATCCATCTCAAGAAAAGTAATTAACGGCGCTAAAGAAGTTTTCACTAGAAAAATAGTCAAGGTTTTTATTTTTTAAATCGGTCTTAAATTAACCACCCTAATCACTTTCATCGTATCACAATCGTTCATCAAAACGTCGGCGATGGTACAAGTCTATAGATTACATCAGCTAGGATAAGTGTTGCGCAATAGAAAAACCGTTTGCTTTTAAATCAAATTATTATTACTTACACTCAATACAATAAACACAATAACAAAATTCTCAGCCAATAGGCACACCGAACAAATATTCGGAAAACGCGAAGATTTTTAGATTCAAGTGCACTGCTTGACCGCTACCAGTAGACTGAGCCACAGACTGACTGAGCTCAGCCTCTGTCGAGCACCATAGATTATACATTATAATACTGGTATCGAACACGACGTCCTATACTCCGTCAATCGCTACTAGATGGCGTTGGCGTCCCGATTGTTCTATTTCCGACATTTTATGTCATATGTCACCGAAAAATGGCAGTATCCGTTACATTGTAATAAATTTAGATTAAATTATAATTTCTCGATATACCGCGTGTATCTGACATCGACGCACAAACGATTTCCATGGGTCCAGGGCATGATTCTGGACACCCTAGACTTAGAATTTTTCGTCGGCTTTTTTCTCATTTTTTCATTTTTTTCAAGGGTTTTTTACTTTAGACTGCTCATAATCGTTATTCTGACCTAACCCAATGAGATTTTTAATAAAAAAACCGGCCAAGTGCGAGTCAGACTCGCGCACCGAGGGTTCCGTACAAACCTGTAGGTATATAAGTAAAAGTTATGGTATTTTTATTGCTAAATGAAATCCATAACATAACAATGTGGAAAGCTGACGGTACCTTGTCAATACATATATGAAAACATTATGTATGTTCGGAAAAATCTTCATCTCTTTAAGAAGAGAAGTGATAGACATAATTTTAATACTAGAAATAGGCACAATTTGGATCAATCTCGGTTTAGATTGGCTAAGAATCGGCCAACATCTGTTTTTTTTTTTTAATCGCTGAACAACGTTTGCTGGGTCAGCTAGTAAGTTTATGATTATTAAAAAAAATATACTATGTGATGTAACTAAAAATTTAAGATTTTCGGAATTTTTCCTATATGTGTACTTTATAACGTTGCTTCATGCCAAATTTCAAGATTCCAGGTCGTCTGGAAGTATCCTTTAGGTTTTGATTCCCTTGCGAGTAGTTGCGAGTTTCAAAATATGCGGCTTTAATTGCTGTATCTTTTGATTGCGTTGACGTAGAAGTTTGATTTTGTTACAGCTTAAAGATATTATAGACTTGAGTATTTGTTAAGAATTTCAATATAATACCACTACGCGTTCATGAGTAAAGGGGTAATAAGTTTAAAATTATTAAAAATATTTTTATTATATGATGTAACTAAAAATTTATGCTTTTCGCAATTTTTCCTTTATCTGTGTTATAAGACGTTGCTTCGTACCAAATTTCAAGATTCTGAGTTCACGGGAAGTACCCTGTAGGTTTTGATTCCCTTGCGAGTGTCGAAAATTTGCGGCATAAACGGGAGTATCTTTTGATCGCGTTGACTTAGAAGTTTGATTTTTTCACAGCTCCAAGAGACCATAGACTTGAGTATTTGATATGAATTTCAGCTTGATACCTCCACGCGTTCCTGAGAAAAAAGGTCTTGACAGACAGACAGACAGACGGACAACAAAGTGATCCTATAAGGGTTCCGTTTTTACCTTTTGAGGTACGGAACCCTAAAAATAATTAATTAACTACTTTCACTAAAAAGAGCAATCTGAATAAAACCACAAATAGATATCAGCTCAGCTGAGCTGATACCTATTTGTGGTACTCTTGAAAAAAATGAAAAAATGAGAAAAGAACCGACGAAAAGTTCCAACACTGGGGTGTCTAGAATCATGCCTTGGACCCATGGAAATCGTTTGTGCGTCGATGTCAGATACACGCGGTAGTATGAAAAAATTGTTTTTAAACAGGGTTATTTGTAAAAAAGACACCGAAAACTTCTCAGGACTATGTTACTAGATCAAAACGACTACTAGAACAAAAGTTGTTGATTATGATGTTAGCAGGGTTGGTATTTGAATTACTTGTAATTAAAATACGTAATTGAAATACAAAAACGTATTTGGTATTTGTATTACAATTACTTCTTTAAAATGTAATTTGTAATTCGTACTTCAAATACCTGACGTCGAGGTATTCTGTATTAGTATTTCAAATACTTGAGGCTTCAAAATACATTTTAACAATAAAATACATTTCACCATCATTTAGCGATCGTGAGTGTAAGTGCAAGGCGACACCGCGAGAGTGTAATGATTGTAAAGCAACAAAACGCAATAAAACCAGCCAAGTGCGAGTCGGACTCGCGCACCGAGGGTTCCGTACGAACCTGTGACGATAACATATTAAAAAAAACTACTTAGGTACTAGATCTCGTTCAAACCAATTTTTGGTGGAAGTTAAGGTACATGTTACTATTCAGTTTAGAAGACCTATCCATAAATACCACACACGTATAGATTTAGTGAAAAAAAAATTGAGTTTCAGTTCTAAGTATCGGGAGTCGAACCCCCAAAATGAATAATTGTTTATTTTTTGTGTGAAAATCATAATGCGGTTCACAGAATACATAATTATACTCACCAAGTTTCGACAGCATAATTCTTATAGTTTAGGAAAAAAATGGCTGTGACATACGGACGGATAAACAGACAGACAGACATGACGAATCTTTAAGGGTTCCGTTTTTTGCCATTTGGCTACGGAACCCTAAAAATCAATGAACCACCGTTCCGACACTATTGCAATAGCAGACGGCCCCCTAGTCTAGATTACTTATTTTGTAATTTGTATTTCAATTAAAAATACACTTCTGAACACATCTATTGGCCCACCTTGTATTTTCAGTTTCGTTTGGTCCTAGCTAAAATTTTATATTAGGTCGAGCAAAAAGTTTTTATGCAGTTTTGAACCTGGCACATTCACAATTTCATTCAATAGTCTTTTTTTGAATTTCGAACACAGAATTTAAAGAAACAAAAGACAATTTGGAGCCTGTTTGTTGATATCAAACAATCGAATACTAAGAAAACTTGGTTTTATTGGTTTACTTGGATTTAATTCTTGAAAAAGTGATTGATATCTTTGGTTTTGCAACAAACATTACTTATTCTTAACATTAAGGTGAGCTTCTATCAATAATCTATGGATACTTCACCTGAAGTCGCCGCCCAAGCTGTGGCACTTATTCAGGCCGGACACAGCCAAAGAAACGTGAGTGCTCAACTTAATTTAAGTCGATCTGCGGTCCGAAATGTTTATCGGAGGTACCTAGAGACTGGCGGCTTTGTTCGTCGCCAAGGAAGGCCACGATCTCGGGTCACAACTGAAAGGCAGGATCGATTCATCGTGACGACCAGCTTGAGAAATCGTCACCTTACCTCCATTAAGATACAAAACCAACTTCGCGACTTCCACGGAGTATCTGTGAGCGCTCGAACTGTTCGGAGAAGGTTAAAAGAACGCGATATGGTACCACACAAGCCAGCTAATGGGCCCAAACTAACGCGAGCCCACCGAACAGCGCGCCTTCATTTCGCACGCAGTCATTTAAATTGGACACAGCAAGATTGGAGCCGTGTACTCTTTTCTGATGAGTCTAAAATTGTGTTACATGGCAATGATGGAAGGAAGGTCTACCGACGTAAGGGAGAGCGTTTCGCACAATGCTGCTTTGAAGAGAGGGTTGCTTATGGCGGTGGCTCATGGACTGTCTGGGGCGGTATATCCGCGAGCGGCAAAACTCAACTTGAGGTTGTTACAGGACCACCAACATTAAATGCTGAAAGGTACATTCGTGAGTGCTTAGAACCTCACGTGATACCATATGCCAAAGACTATTAAACCACTTGACTGCGCATACAGTGCCCCGACGCACGAAAACTATTAGTGTTTTTGCTCAGATGTTAGTCAGCGGCACTAGTAACCATTTTAGTTGTGACCAATTGTTAGACCTGTGGGCATGCTAAGTTTTTACAAATCGTTTTAATTTTTATGCAATTTAAAACGCATATAAATGCCTTCATACCCGGTGAATTTGTGTGGGAAACATTCCAAGACCTTTTGTTACAAAAAAACCGGCCAAGTGCGAGTCAGACTCGCGCACCGAGGGTTCCGTACAAACCTGTAGGTATATAAGTAAAAGTTATGGTATTTTTTTTTGTTAATCGCATAACAACGTTTGCTGGGTCAGCAAGTCTAATATATAAAATTCTCGTGTTGCGGTGTTTGTTTCCAAACTCCTCCGAAACGGCTGAACCGATTTGCATGAAATTTTGTGTGCATATCGGGTAGGTCTGAGAATCGGCCAACATCTGTTTTTTTTTTTTAATCGCTGAACAACGTTTGCTGGGTCAGCTAGTAAGTTTATGATTATTAAAAAAAATATACTATGTGATGTAACTAAAAATTTAAGATTTTCGGAATTTTTCCTATATGTGTACTTTACAACGTTGCTTCATGCCAAATTTCAAGATTCCAGGTCGTCTGGAAGTATCCTTTAGGTTTTGATTCCCTTGCGAGTAGTTGCGAGTTTCAAAATATGCGGCTTTAATTGCTGTATCTTTTGATTGCGTTGACGTAGAAGTTTGATTTTGTTACAGCTTAAAGATATTATAGACTTGAGTATTTGTTAAGAATTTCAATATAATACCACTACGCGTTCATGAGTAAAGGGGTAATAAGTTTAAAATTATTAAAAATATTTTTATTATATGATGTAACTAAAAATTTATGCTTTTCGCAATTTTTCCTTTATCTGTGTTATAAGACGTTGCTTCGTACCAAATTTCAAGATTCTGAGTTCACGGGAAGTACCCTGTAGGTTTTGATTCCCTTGCGAGTGTCGAAAATTTGCGGCATAAACGGGAGTATCTTTTGATCGCGTTGACTTAGAAGTTTGATTTTTTCACAGCTCCAAGAGACCATAGACTTGAGTATTTGATATGAATTTCAGCTTGATACCTCCACGCGTTCCTGAGAAAAAAGGTCTTGACAGACAGACAGACAGACAGACAGACAGACAGACGGACAACAAAGTGATCCTATAAGGGTTCCGTTTTTACCTTTTGAGGTACGGAACCCTAATGATGGCATAACTTTTCATCGAAGAGTAAAGACTACGCAAAATATTTTTGATTTGAATCAGATGATGAGCCACTGCAGGGGTCTATATAAAATGGTGGTTAGGTGAACGAGCACACTGTGAGAAGCGCGCGTTGATGTCTTTTGGAAAAGTCTGTTTCTTTCATTAGGAAATACTTATATTTTTATCCCTTTCTTCCCCTTTGTATTTTTATCGTAAAAATCTGTGCTGTTACGTTTAATGATTGAAGTCGATTTATCGATGATCATAAAATTACAACTAATACAATTTTTAATCAATTCACATACTTACATTAAACACGTAACTATTTATTTTTAACAACATTAAAAATAGGAGGAGGGTCTCAGATTTTTCATCTGTGTGTTTGACATTCATGTTTTCATTTTAGATTTTCGAAGATTTCAGAATTAAAATAAAAGTGGAAAGATAAGGTTAATAGGGAAACTTTGTTTAAACAAGATATTATAGCGCTGTTTGTTCGGATTGAGTATTTTTATAATGTTAAAATCCATTTTATCGATATCGACTATTATTATATTATTTAATCAAGTAGTGCCACCACTAACCATAGGCTACCTATGCAACTTGACCTTGAACGGACCAATTGCAGCCGCGCGTTGTTCCTCGTCCCCCGGCCCGCTGTAGTGAGCCGCGTACTTAGAAGAAATCGGCCTATACGCTCTCTAGTGGTTATATACTCTATGCCATATGCGGACTATGTGGGCCCAAATTTCCTTTTTATGCATGATAATGCAAGAGCCCATGCGGCCGGCATCGTCAGGGAATATCTTCGGGATGTGAACATCACAGTTATGGACTGGCCAGCCAGAAGCCCAGACATGAACCCCATTGAGCACATGTGGGACGAGCTAAAAAGACGTGTTAGGGCTCGTCAGCCAGTTGCCCAGACGATGCAGGAGTTGAAAACTGCCATAGAAGAGGAATGGGAGATGATCCCTCAAAATTTCATAGAGCGGTTGATAAACTCTATGCGTAATCGTATGAGAGCTGTGGCAGATGCCCATGGAGGCAACACGCGTTATTAAATTAAACCTTGTAGTGTGTGTCTTATTGTTTTGTACTTACGCTCTCTATAAACTTCCTAGATAAATTAATACATAGCTGCATAGCCATAACTTGATTCCTAGATTCTTTTTAACTTGTATTTTCTAAGTTTTTCTGCAAATTAGCTATCTTCAATACTTTGTTTACATTTCTTGTATTATGTCATTATGTCATTTAGACAGACCTAGTTTTCTTTTTATTTGTATTCTGAAGTTAGCTAGGAGTTTTAGGTCGCATATGAAACTGTCATCAGACCTTCATAAAGTCAATTTTTCCTTTTCCATCAAATTCTAGAAACTCATATCAAATTCAAAATAAAAGCGAGCCTTCATTTTAGAGCCGTCGTAAAGAAATGGTCAGTCTACGTTTGGAGCTGAGATAAGCAACAACTCGGAAAAAGTCCTTAAGAGTGACTGAGAGGACAGTTTGCCTCCTGAGAACCAGAGAAGTCGCCCTCCCTCCTATATTGAGAGTAGACTTAGAGGAGGACGTTTCCAAGTTTACCTCCTCGAACCTGATAAGTCGGCCTCTCTCCTTGCCGCCTTTAAAGGACACCTTGATGCCTGGGCTGAACGAGCCTGGGAGGAAGACGTTACTCGGCCCATCCTCTCCAGCCCATTGAAGAGTGACGACCCTCCAGTCCTCCGGTTCTTCAACGGACCCTGCTGGTCCTCCGGTTCTTCAACGGACCCTCCAGTCCTCCGGATCTTCAACGAAGATCTCATTTCCATCTCACGTCCACTCATCCTTTTCTTTCATCATCCGTTCTTAAGTTTTGTAATCATTAAATCTTTATACTATTTATTTGTCCTTTTCCCTTTTAGTACGCATTCCCCTCCTAGGTAGGTGAGTGCTATATGTGACCTCACATTTTACAGGCTCCCCCTGTAAAATGAAACGTTACAGATTGGCGCCCAGTTTTTACTAACCCACCCCTTAAATCATTTTCAGACATTCTGCAAGTTTTTTTTTTCAAAATTCAAAAACAAACTTCCACAAGGCGATTATATTTGGTAACTATTTCCATCATACATCCTCATCCATCTCAACCCTTACTCCTCTTACAAACTTTACATCATCTTATACTACACCCCCACACACATTCCATTACCCACTGGTAATTGGCACCCTTTCACTGCTTGGATGTAGTTTTTAAAACCAACTAGTGGCCATCACCACTTTTGGGCCTTATCAAGTAAGGGATTGGTTACTCTACGACGGCTATTGGACAATATCCCGTATGTCGTTTACTCCATAAACTTAACTCTTTACCAAAATATTAAGTATATACAATCTATATATTCTATCACCAAGGTATTCTTCACCCCCACATACAATCAGTTATCATGAGATAATTGGCACCCTTTCGGCCTCTTGGATGCGTTTCTATATCCATTCGTGGGCGCTACCAAGGTTGGAGATTGGTTACTTTACGACAGACACAGGAGAGTATCCTGTAGACGTTTATACATACCTAAACAACTACGTTACACCCATTACAAATGCTTCATCATATATTCTGAACTACTTACACTTTAAACGTTACTTCATCATCGTTCGATTCATTACCACTAGTGCAATCAATATGATACGGGAGTTTACATGATCTTAGAAGGAGCTATGATAGTTTTGTTGATACTCTTATTAAATAACACCAAAACCTTTTAAGCATACTCTTCAAATTACGAAAAAAATAATTTTCGTTTGACTTGTTATTTGACATCATTCGTTGCTAGGTAACGGACATAGTGTTCCAAGCGTGGTTTTATAAAGTTTAATTTTGTCTATTTTGTTTTTTTTTTTACATGCTTGTTTTAATTTTATTATCTCGAAATGTTAGATATTTGTTTTTTACTTATGTTTTTGTTGAATAATTCTTGTTTTAATGTTATATATTAGGTACTTGATTGACTCTTGTAAAAAACCATTTAGAATTAAGAACGGTATCACTTCTCCTTTTCAAAAACTTTTTGGCTTGTATAATTTTTTTTTTTGTTGAGCGGTACACAACTCGTAAAATAAGCCTTAGTGTATATAGATAATATTTTTTTTTAAACTTACTTGAATACTTGAAACTCGAAGGCTTATGTATCCTTTAATAAGTCTTGAATCTCCTTGAACCCTTGACTTATGCTTTAAGGCTTTTCTTAAGCACTTTATGCTATAAACCTTGGACTGCTTTTCTAAGCAGAAAAATTTATAACTATTTAATTTTAATTTAATGGGTTTTAAAAAAGGTGCGGGTTACGACACCTAATAAAATAAATAAGCCTTCGTAAACCTTAAAAATAATCCCTTGTGGAGTACGCGTCATTGAATGTGAACCGTATCCCCTAAGTATGATGGTGATGTATGTTTGAGGAAGTGTGAAAGGTATCCTAGTTTGATGTAAGGTGTGTGAAAGAGCAAGGTTTTATTTTCAACCTCTAAATTTCCCTAGTTGTCAACTTTCTTTGGTTTTGGGTAATATAGTATTATTTTTTTACTGTATCATTGTAAATACTCATTTAATTTAATTTTAACTACCTAGTTACTGTTCTTCTATTGTTGCTCTCTTGAATTACTAAACAAGAAAAATTTTTTCATTGCATTCAAAATTTTTCCGGGGTTTTCGGGGTAATGTAGTGTGTGTCTTATTGTTTTGTACTTACGCTCTCTATAAACTTCCTAGATAAATTAATACATAGCTGCATAGCCATAACTTGATTCCTAGATTCTTTTTAACTTGTATTTTCTAAGTTTTTCTGCAAATTAGCTATCTTCAATACTTTGTTTACATTTCTTGTATTATGTCATTATGTCATTTAGACAGACCTAGTTTTCTTTTTATTTGTATTCTGAAGTTAGCTAGGAGTTTTAGGTCGCATATGAAACTGTCATCAGACCTTCATAAAGTCAATTTTTCCTTTTCCATCAAATTCTAGAAACTCATATCAAATTCAAAATAAAAGCGAGCCTTCATTTTAGAGCCGTCGTAAAGAAATGGTCAGTCTACGTTTGGAGCTGAGATAAGCAACAACTCGGAAAAAGTCCTTAAGAGTGACTGAGAGGACAGTTTGCCTCCTGAGAACCAGAGAAGTCGCCCTCCCTCCTATATTGAGAGTAGACTTAGAGGAGGACGTTTCCAAGTTTACCTCCTCGAACCTGATAAGTCGGCCTCTCTCCTTGCCGCCTTTAAAGGACACCTTGATGCCTGGGCTGAACGAGCCTGGGAGGAAGACGTTACTCGGCCCATCCTCTCCAGCCCATTGAAGAGTGACGACCCTCCAGTCCTCCGGTTCTTCAACGGACCCTGCTGGTCCTCCGGTTCTTCAACGGACCCTCCAGTCCTCCGGATCTTCAACGACGATCTCATTTCCATCTCACGTCCACTCATCCTTTTCTTTCATCATCCGTTCTTAAGTTTTGTACCTAATCATTAAATCTTTATACTATTTATTTGTCCTTTTCCCTTTTAGTACGCATTCCCCTCCTAGGTAGGTGAGTGCTATATGTGACCTCACATTTTACAGGCTCCCCCTGTAAAATGAAACGTTACAACCTTTATTTGATAAAACATGTTTTTTATTCAAAAATCAATTGCCTTTTTAACAAGGCGCATATCTGACTTGTTAGGCGTAGCTCCATGTCGTATGGTATTCTGAATTCAAATTTAAAACAATACGATCGAAAAAGATGGTAAAATGTATCAGGTTTAAAACTGCATCAACAGTTTTTGTTCAATCTAGCAATCATATTTCGGTAGGGGCCATCGAAACCTAAACTCTAAGGTGGGCCAATAGATGTGTCCAGAAGTGTAGCTAAAATTAACACTGTATTTGTATTTTATACTAGCTGACCCGCGCAACTTCGTCTGCGTCACATTTTCCATTATTGCTCCGCTCCTGTTTGTCTTAGCGTGATAATATATTATAGCCTATAACCTTCCTCGATAAAGGGGCTATATAACACTGAAAGAATTGATCAAATCGGACCAGTTGTTCCTGATATTAGGGCGTTCAACCAAACAAACAAACAAACTCTTCTACTTTATAATATTAGTATAGATTAGCATAGATGAAAAATAGATAAATCAACTTGACTCAAATGCAGACATGGGTCGGAAGGTCATTCTTTCAAGGAACATCATTCAGAAAATTGACGTAACACGCCAACGCCATCTATCGAATATTGCAACTATACCTAGGCCCGTATTAATAAACGTCTCTCAACAATGTACTCAAGTGCGTTATCATTTGATACGCCATTATGACGTCATCAGCATCTCAAGATTATTCCTTATTAATAGACACATAAATACAGTATCTCAGTTACCAAGATCAGCTCCTCACCTAGCTATACCTACTTGATGCCTTGATCGCGTGAACGACGACGTCACATTGACCGAAGTTTTGAATGAGACTTGTCGCATTTCGTTATTGCCATGTTATTAGATGTAAAACTTTTGATTTTAATACTTGTATTTCATTAAATCTTTAATGAATAGCGGTAATAGGTACCTACACGTTATAAATTTATAAAATTATTTGCTACCCAAGAAAGCGTTAAATTGTTAAAAAGAGGTTGAAGATTGAGGTTGTGTATTTATTTCCCAATATGACATAATTGTTGTACGCGGCGGCGGACGCTCGATGCCTTGCTTCTCCGCTAACGCAATGTAGCATCAGTGTCAAAAAAGGAACGCCAAACATTTGTTTACTTTGTTTACTAACACGAACATCGCACGAATATAAATAAATTAAATGTGCTATAGGTAGGTACCTACCCACATATGTCAGGAAGTATTAGTTAGTACCTACTTAACTATCATGAATTATACTTTTTAGGGTTCCGTACCCCAACGGTAACCAATGGAACCCTATAACTAAGCCTCCGCTATTCGTCCGTTCGTCGATCTGTCTCTTAGCGGGCTGTATCTCATGAACCATAATAGACACACAACAAATAATAAAAATGAAATTAAATTAAAAAAAAATGTCTAAGGTACGGAACCCTTTGTGTGAGAGTACGACTCGGACTTGGCCGGTATTTTTTTAATTTTCATTAGGTAACTCAAAAGGATTTGAAATATCCCAAACTTTTGGTAAACGAAATTGCAAAGGCCACAAAATATCGACATAGTAATCTATTTCATCGTAATAATTAATTTTACTTCAATATTTTCAAACTCCATGTTTCGCGCCACGCTAATCACTCCTCAAGTCACGGTCTATCTGCACTCACGATATAGCATATCAGCAACCCGCGCTCGTGGGTCGAGTTTCGTTTATTAATCAGTCCATCACTCAGTTGATGACGTACGCCTAATCCACAACTTGAGAACATAAAGTATCACGTTTATTAATACGATCAGCACCTCAACATTCAAATCAAGTGCGGTCTCACGGGCTGAGTAACGTTTATTAATACGGGCCTTAGACATTGATCTCTAGGTATAGTCCAGTCTAAGTTTGATAGATGGCGCTATTTCAATATTTTACTTCGGAAAGACTATAATAATTATAATTTTATTAATTCACATTTTTTATTATAAGGTATGAACTGATTACGATGAAACAAAAAACTTAATATTACTACAATTTACACCAAATTATTGTTATGTATAAAAGTTACGTGAAGTAATAATGAGACTAAGTGCACATAACCCTAATTTTACTTCTGGAAAACTTTAAATTCAAATATCTTTTGATAGACTGAACCGATTGCAATGAAACAAAAACTAAATGTTACTCCAAGTTACGCTCAATCCTTGTGTGTAAAAGTTATGTACATTGCTTTCGCAGATTTTACGTGATGCCCGAACAAATAAACAGACAAACAGACACAAATTCTAAAAATGCTGGAAATGGGTTCTATTGGTTGTTTTTAACACCCTAGCTATTTTTTTTTTATTTTTTTTTCTTGTACAAAAACCACTTTTCTACAGTTTTAATATATGTATAGATTTCATAATTTGTATTTGGTAATTTGTATTTCAATTAAAGCAAAGCATGTATTTTGCCCAGCCCTGGATGTTAGTAACATAGTCTGAGAGATTGTCGGTGTTTTACAAATAACCATGTATTAATAAATCCCATCCAAATTGAATAGTTTCCACAACATTAGTATCTTATTTAGAGAAATGGTTTAATATTTCACGTAATTACAATCTCATGGTGTTTGCCATTTTCCCGTGACATATTTATATATTTTTTTAGGAGTTTGGCTTCGCACATCTTGTGCTTTTGCAGAGTCAAGTTGTTTATTTAATTTATTCAGAATTGGCTGACCCGTGCAACGTCGTCTGCGTAACATTTTTCATTACGGCTCCGCTCCTATGGGTCTTAGCGTGATGATATATAGCCTATAGCCTTCCTCGATAAATGGGCTATCTAACACTGAAAGAATTTTTCAAATCGGACCAGTAGTTCCTGAGATTAGCGCGTTCAACCAAACAAACAAACAATCAAACAAACAAACTCTTCTGTTTTATAATATTAGTATAGATATATATAAACGAATTTACAACATATAATTTTTTTATCACCTGGTCTAAAACTACCCCATTTTTTTTTCCCAACCAACCTTGAACTAATGCTTTAGCAATACAGATGAAAATTAAATTTGACAGATTGTTGTATGCTTAATATTTCATTCTAATATGATTTTTCGACCCAGCCGTTCATGCGGGACGCGATGACCAAGGGAAATAGGTATTAATTTTTAAATATATTTTTTTTTTTTTCAAAAACTTACTGTATGTTTGATGTTCCTCCTCTGGATATATAATATCATCTAGTCTCTCACTAAAATCTAGTAATTCTTCTTTGATAGTATCACTTTCTGTTTGTCCACCATCAATTATACTAATGAGCTCCATTGGACTATTACTAAACCCATTGAGAAACTTTAAGCATCCTGGGTTTATTGAAGGATCTGGCTGTAAAAGATTGAATGTAGTGTTTGGTAAAATATGCTGAAGATCAAAACCTTGTTGGAGAACACCTCACCTCATAATCCTTATTCATCATCTGAGCAAACAACTCTTCTGCTTCCAGACATTTTCTCAGAAATCTCCAGCACTGCTTTAGTTTAGTGCAGCAAAAGAAACAAGCGAGCATTGGTCTTCGGTCCTCAGTTACAAACTGCAACAAAACTTATCTTCTTATACTTATCTTTACAATAAATTCTTTAAAGCTAATAACACAATAGTAAACCTGACATTATTCCACCTCAAAACCACCATCCAGAAATGGCTAATACCCAAAGACTATGCCCATACCGAGAACCTCTTAAAAAGTGTTTTTTAATATCACACGCTCACGACCTCATCCGTACACTTACTTTTATACAGCACGCATCAAAACCTACACACTCACACTCACTCACTCTCACACACACACACACATACACGCACACATACACACAGACACACCCACATACATTAATACACAAACACACCGTCGCAAACTAGCACTATTTTTTTTCTATTTTCAAATATCTTTTGTCTATTTTTGTGTCTTCTTTTATGTTGTGTTCCAAGACACAATTAGTTATAGTACAATATACACATTAAATGCATTACCTTTTATGTAAATACTTTTTTAAAACTTACGGAAGGGACTGGACCCCACGACACAGGGAATCCTAGTGTGGGGCCCAGAGATATGTTGTTTTTTTGTTTCAAAACTAATGATGTACCTTATACGTGTATATACTTTGAACTAATGTTTGTATGAATAAAGATTTATTATTATTACTTATCCTTTAAACTGCTCTTACATAATTATGTTGGAATCAGTTTGTGAGTGGATTACTCTATGTGAATGCTGATGATGAACCCATGGGAACATACCACCATATAAGTATCATCATCTGTCTAGCCTTTTCCCAACTATATTGGGGTCTGCTTCTAGTCAAACTGGATGCTGAGTATCAGTTTTTTACGCGGAGCGGCTACCTACCACACTTCCACAACTAACTAGCTGGGTAAACACGGTACTTCACGGAAAGACTGGAGTCTGCCCGACTGGCTTCTGACTATCTGTAACGACTTACTGTGTTTTCTGAGGCATGGAGGTTAAAATGCAAGCACTGCTTAACCTTAATAAGTAATTTGCTCATAGGTATGACATAGTTTAATACAGGTTGTGGTCTACATTTAACTCTAACCTGTTGGCTTTTGAGGTGTGATTGATAGAAAATATAGATTTTCACATTTATTTTAGTGTCAGGATGCTGTCCAAAACAGCAGTTGGTGGTCAGTATTGTTCATGTTTGCCTCTTGCCAACAGACAAGGGATGAGTGTTGATCACCACTCTTGCTCAAAGCACATTTGGATTGTTTCACTTTACAGGTTCTCTCAATCCCTAGGTATTATTTCACCAAAGCTGGTGATTTTCATTTCTCCTTAGTATGACCCTTGTACCATTTATTTATTTTTTACTATTGATAGGCATATGTTTGACCACAATCTCACCTGATGGTAAGCGATAAAATGTTCGAAGATAGAGCACGCTTGCCTAGAACTAACCTATTCACTCTTGACTTTAAGACTCCGAGGTGGTAGCTATCAGGAAACAGTCTGGAGTTTGTTTTAGTATCTTTTATTGTGTATCAGAAGGATTAAAAACCAAATAAGATTTAATTTTTGTAAAATATCAACTTACTGGAACATCAGTCAGCTTCTCATACAGTTCATGCAGGTTCTTGTTGATCACCACAGACATGCGAACATCCTTCACTAAACATATCCTACACATCTGCATTTTTTCCATCTTTACTGCTAGTAAATTTCTTTCACTTTTGAGTTGAGCCTGCTCTCTACATCAATCTTTCAAGCGATGGCTAAGGTATAAGACGGAACTAGTGAGCCCGGAAAATGTCTGTTTACTGCTGCTATGAAAGCTGACGGGATACAGGTGTTACTGTTAGAGAACACGGAGTCCCACACTTTGGCTATAGGCACACGAAACGAGGGGAAGCGACAATTCGGGATATTGCTTCAACTACGTTTTGATGGTAGCCTTTAGCAAGTTTCTTACTATTTACTGTAGTTTTTTTCGATTAAAAGTAAAATAATTATTGACCAAGCTAGCCTCAATGCGGTCTGTAACCGAGCCTGACATAAATCAATCGAAAACTTTACTTGAATCAATCAAAATAAATAGGTAATCAATGCGAATCACTGACGTAGTGATGCGAATGCGACACTGACATGTGCATGGCATACTGACGTTAGTGACGTTTGACAAGATCACTTTTATTGTGGGATGAATTGGCGGTAAAGGCCTTGTAAGGTGAAAATCTTAGAATAATAACGCATAGAAACCACAGACATAATAAATAGTAGCAGACCAAACATTCGCTAAAATTTGCGTAGCCATTACGCACACCTAGGGAATGATATCATTACAGGGCCGAATTAGGACCGGTTGCCAGTGTTATCTAACGATATTCTGAAAATCCCTGAAAATCTATATTCTCTGGGTACATGAAATATAGATTACTCATCAATAGTCTTAACGAATAGAACCACCCTCTATTCCCGTGGTTATTGTTAAAGGCGACTAAGGGAATATTTTAAGAGGACGATGGGCAGCAGTCCACTCTTTATCTTTTGACGGTGTTTACAAACCATTGACGGACGTCAGTATCAGCTAGAAAAACTGGCACTGCAGTCATTAACCCGCATGCCATGTTTTGTAGAACCGAGAGTCAAGGTATTAGTATGCCTGGAAGCTAGTTTAGGAATAAATCAGGATTTTTTAAATAAAAGTAATGTATGTAATTCAAAATTCAAGCATTTATTTCAAATAAACCATTTACAGGCACTTTTTAATTGTCAAGGTCGGTCTGTCCAAAAAGTTGAAGCTATTTGCACGTTCCAAAGCGTAGATCTCTATGGAGAAGAACGTGCAAGAAACTCCAGGGACACTCTTCTATCTTACACTCTCATAATGCTTACATATGGAGTAAATTCGGTAAACAGTGTAGGAATTGCTCTGGGACGTAATGTTGTTCGAAAAGCGCTGGGATCGATCAAGTGATTCTCAAAATGCTTTGAACAAAGTACACTTGAAGGTCTTGGTTGCCAATCCTGGAGTTTCAGGTTTTTTATCCAGGCATTCCGTAAACTTTCATCCTTGCGAAACCTGGAAAAATATTAGTATGCTCAATTATTGCCTGCTGAATGAAAATTTATCGTTATGTGAATAGCCTATACTGTATTTATACATATGCCTATGTTCATGTTCTCCATCACAGACACTGGGTAACATAATATTGATTTTATAATTTATTTTTAATATTAGCATGACATGTGTACATACACTGAAACTACTACAGGTATTTTGGAATTGTATCACCAAAAAAGAATAAAACATCATACATTAAACTGAGGCTTTATTTGATAATTCAATGGAAATAAATATTTTACATAAATACATACAACAAATGCAATTTACTAAAAGTTTCGTCTTTGTTGCCTAATTCGTCCCTGACTAATTGAACAGGTACTTGAGCTGTCACTTGATGCCACTTTCTGACTATTTTGTCCTTGTTATGGTTTATTTCTTTAGTTGTAGGCTAACGGTACAGACGAATCGCATCTTTGTTAAAAACTGTATGTAAAATACGAATAAACAGAATGGAAACATTTGAATTTAGTAAAGAAAGCACTAAGATTTCCCAAAACTTACCGATGAAAGGTCAATCCAGGTGTTTTGTGGTAGCTAGCACTGTCACAGCGATACGCACAGCACTTCACCATATTATTTTACCGTCCTCGTGTGTTTTATGTCCCAAACAAGTAATATTTTATCAATTTTAAACGCGATTGAAAAACATTTGATGCTTATCAATATGGCAGACAAGCTACGCGTCAAATTTTGTCTATGTATGAGTCAGTGTGACAACACGTGACAGAACGAGACATGCTTATGAATTGTCACTTAGAAAAAAAAGGATAAAGAATCATACCATAAAAAAAAATATTAATGTTTGGTCTGCTACTATTTATATGTCTGTGATAGAAACCTAGTACGAGTGCAAAAAGTGAGGCAACTAAAACTTAGCCTAATCCGTCAAACTTAGCCACCTGGCCGTCAGTACTCAATGTCACGTTCCGTCGAACACAGCTCGCGAGTAAATAATTGAAAATGACAGTTTGTTACGTGAAAGGATGTTATAGCACATCAGGAAAATAAAAAAATGTGATAAAATAACATTTCACAAATAAGTACTCACATTCTATGCACTATTTTACCCACAGACATATAAATAGTAGCAGACCAAACATTAATACGTAGATATATTTTTTTATATGGTATGATTCTTTATCCTTTTTTTTCTAAGTGACAATTCATAAGCATGTCTCGTTCTGTCACGTGTTGTCACACTGACTCATACATAGACAAAATTTGACGCGTAGCTTGTCTGCCATATTGATAAGCATCAAATGTTTTTAATCGATTTTAAAATTGATAAAAAAATTACTTGTTTGGGACATAAAACACACGAGGACGGTAAAATAATATGGTGAAGTGCTGTGCGTATCGCTGTGACAGTGCTAGCTACCACAAAACACCTGGATTGACCTTTCATCGGTAAGTTTTGGGAAATCTTAGTGCTTTCTTTACTAAATTCAAATGTTTCCATTCTGTTTATTCGTATTTTACATACAGTTTTTAACAAAGATGCGATTCGTCTGTACCGTTAGCCTACAACTAAAGAAATAAACCATAACAAGGACAAAATAGTCAGAAAGTGGCATCAAGTGACAGCTCAAGTACCTGTTCAATTAGTCAGGGACGAATTAGGCAACAAAGACGAAACTTTTAGTAAATTGCATTTGTTGTATGTATTTATGTAAAATATTTATTTCCATTGAATTATCAAATAAAGCCTCAGTTTAATGTATGATGTTTTATTCTTTTTTGGTGATACAATTCCAAAATACCTGTAGTAGTTTCAGTGTATGTACACATGTCATGCTAATATTAAAAATAAATTATAAAATCAATATTATGTTACCCAGTGTCTGTGTTATGGAGAACATGAACATAGGCATATGTATAAATACAGTATAGGCTACTCACATAACCATGAATTTTCATTCAGCAGGCAATAATTGAGCATACTAATATTTTTCCAGGTTTCGCAAGGATGAAAGTTTACGGAATGCCTGGATTAAAAACCTGAAACTCCAGGATTGGCAACCAAGACCTTCAAGTGTAATTTGTTCAAAGCATTTTGAGAATCACTTGATCGATCCCAGCGCTTTTCGAACAACATTACGTCCCGGAGCAATTCCTACACTGTTTACCGAATTTACTCCATATGTAAGCATTATGAGAGTGTAAGATAGAAGAGTGTCCCTGGAGTTTCTTGCACGTTCTTCTCCATAGAGATCTACGCTTTGGAACGTGCAAATAGCTTCAACTTTTTGGACAGACCGACCTTGACAATTAAAAAGTGCCTGTAAATGGTTTATTTGAAATAAATGCTTGAATTTTGAATTACATACATTACTTTTATTTAAAAAATCCTGATTTATTCCTAAACTAGCTTTCAGGCATACTAATACCTTGACTCTCGGTTCTACAAAACATGGCATGCGGGTTAATGACTGCAGTGCCAGTTTTTCTAGCTGATACTGACGTCCGTCAATGGTTTGTAAACACCGTCAAAAGATAAAGAGTGGACTGTTGCCCATCGTCCTCTTAAAATATTCCCTTAGTCGCCTTTAACAATAACCACGGGAATAGAGGGTTGTTCTATTCGTTAAGACTATTGATGAGTAATCTATATTTCATGTACCCAGAGAATATAGATTTTCAGGGATTTTCAGAATATCGTTAGATAATACTGGCAACCGGTCCTAATTCGGCCCTGTAATGATATCATTCCCTAGGTGTGCGTAATGGCTACGCAAATTTTAGCGAATGTTTGGTCTGCTACTATTTATATGTCTGTGATTTTACCTGTGCATAGAGGTAAGTAATATATCGGCGTGAATAAAAGTAGCAGTGCGGACCATAGATTATACATTATAATACTGGGTGCGGACAGGGCCTTAATTATTTTTTACATTGTGAAGGCTACTAGGCAATAAAAACAACACTTTGCCAATGGGAATTTAGGTTACAGCAATGGGAGTTTGAAATAAAACCGATAACATGCTAATTATTTTCTTTTATTCTATTTACACATTCTCAAATCTAGCTAGGACGTAGAGGAAGGAGGCAGGTGCCATATGGGATCCGATACATATGGTATGTTTTAATATTCATACGTTAGTGGACTAAGGACTAGACTACTTTAAAATATGATGGTCCGTCTAAGGGTCTACTGCTCCTAAAGTTGATTTTTTTTAAAAGGAAAAGCACTAATATGTCAAATTACCACTTTTGTTCTTTTATTACTAGCTGTTGTTTGCCCGCGACTTCGTTCGCTTGTATGTCGAAAAGTAAAATTATGTCGCTACGTAGTCTGATTATTTTCCTATTGAGCTAATGTGTGATATTAGTACTTTAAAACCATAAGTTAAGCATACCAAAAGACGGTACATAACAGTGTGGTTTGGGGTGTTAGGGATTTGTCGTAATTAAAACAATACAGTCAAAATTGTACCTTCAAACTACGTACGTACCAAGGTGGGTTGCTCGATTGATGGAGTTTTTGTTAACAATATATTGCTACGCGGACGATATGGTGCTGCTGAGCCCATCGATAAGTGCCCTCAGGCGCTTAATAAAGGTGTGCAAGTGCTATGCGGACGCCCATGGGCTCAGGTACAACACGGCCAAGAGTGAGAAGATGGTGTTCAAGTCCGGTACGAAGAGCTATGACACCGTACCTCAGGTAACATTGAACGGCAGTACTCTCAAAAGAGTGGCGCAGTTTAAGTACTTGGGCCACTGATACCCTCACGGATGATGTAGATATTGAAAGGGAGCGCAGGACATTGTCAGTCAGAGCTAATATGTTGGCCCGTAGGTGTGCACGCTGTACTGTACAGGTAAAAATTACCTACTTTAAATCAAGGCGTACCTACTGTCATATTATACATGCAGTGGACTTACTACAGTGCCCTGCCTGCGTGTCCAATACAATAATGCGTTCAAGATGTTGATGGGGTTGCCACGCTTTTGTAGCGCATTAGGTAAGTGTTTGCAGACGCTCAAGTAGATGGCTTTCAGGCGATACATCGCAAAAGAGTAGCGTTTCTGATGCGCCGCATAGGGGGCAGCTCCAACGGCTTCCTGCAACTCACTGCAGGGAGAATGGATGTAGATTCTTGCTTCACGCAGCATTGGACAATAATGGAATTGGATTGGAGTTTTTAATCGGATTGGATTTAGAAAGGCTTTATGGTATCCAAAATTATCTGTTCACGATATATCGAAAGAAATAATAAAAATATTTTGTTTAATATATAAAAATGTCGTGATACTAATAAAGTGTTTGCTTTCGAAACGGCTTGACCGAGTGGACATTTTTGTATTTTATAATTATATGGGTACCCCGATCTGACACTTTATTTTTGAGCTCCTCAAAGTTCTGAGTTGAGCTGCATGATAACTGACAAATTCTTGCACTGTCTGGACAGGCAGGTCCACTCAAGCCTGCGTGGTACTTTCCTCAAAAGGCCACCACAGACGTGAACCTACATGGTTTTCATATACCTACTATTCACGTTTGTCTGGACTTTAAAAGAGACTATGACCTCTGAGTTTGTTTCGGTGTTTCTTCTCAGGGTAGTCAGCTAGGAAACATCGGCTTCATCTAGGAAAAAAAAAATATTGACGTGTAAAAGAGTTACATGTAACCTATTTTCAAAAATAAATATGATTTATGACAAAAATTTCCTTGCACGAGATGCGCAGGACGGTCTGGCGGCACTTTGGGGCCTATGGGCGGGTTGTATCAAACAGTTGGTTAACGTAACATACGTAGGTACGTCAAAAAGTAACCATTACGGAAGATCTTTAACGTTCGTTTAATAAGAAGCGTTGTTTCAAAACATTCTGGTATAAATTCCTGCCCATCCCAACAGCTAATTTATTGACACGGGTCCTACCTAAATAGCATTGTTTGCATTCCTCCACTTATTTGTGTCATCAGAAGAATAATAATTGGTATTGAGGAATTCAAAAGAAATTTCATAATATTGTTCTATTTGACGCAACTAATGTAACGTGCAGTGCTCAGACGTTAACGTTATGTTTTACGTGCGTTAACGCTGACGTTTTGTGAAACAACCCAATTTTTTGATTTAACGATAGTTAGCAGCATTTTTATCGTTTACGCATGCGTTAATTAAGTGAACGTGAAACTTCTAGCAGTGGACGTTTTTCGGCTGATATAATGATGATGTTTATGAATAAGGCAAAAAAATACAACCGAATTGAGATTTTGAGACCCGCTTCCTTTATTTGAAGTCAGTCAAAAACAACGTTTGCAGGGTCAAAATCAAAATCAAAAGTCATTTATTCAAATTAGGCTGAGTGCCAGCACTTTTTGAACGTCAACGTTTACAAGAAGACAGTCCCCCAAAAACGCCCGCCCGTTACCACTTCCTAGTGTTTTAGCTGTGGAGAAGAAGTGGCCAACAAACTCCCCAGCAACACATCTGTCGTACACACTTGCGTTAGAAGAACTTGCATTTATACAAAATTATGCAAAGTATTATTACAAACAAAATTAATAAAACATGGGTAAGTAACGCATACAACCTAAAAAAACCGGCCAAGTGCGAGTCAGACTCGCGCACCGAGGGTTCCGTACAAACCTGTAGGTATATAAGTAAAAGTTATGGGTGTTTGTTTCCAAACTCCTCCGAAACGGCTGAACCGATTTGCATGAATTAGTTTTATATATATTTTTTTTTTGATAAATCCAAAATATTGTTATTATAATTCGGTTGCAATCAATTTCTAATGCTAATGCTTGTTTTTTTATCTATATGTGCCTAGCACTGAATTTGCACGCCACAATTGGCTGAATGTGATGACACCATATATTTATTCTTAAGACCATTATGTACCATATTCTGGCAAATAAATGATTATGATTATGAAATTTTGTGTGCATATCGGGTAGGTCTGAGAATCGGCCAACATCTGTTTTTTTTTTTTAATCGCTGAACAACGTTTGCTGGGTCAGCTAGTAAGTTTATGATTATTAAAAAAAATATACTATGTGATTTAAGATTTTCGGAATTTTTCCTATATGTGTACTTTATAACGTTGCTTCATGCCAAATTTCAAGATTCCAGGTCGTCTGGAAGTATCCTTTAGGTTTTGATTCCCTTGCGAGTAGTTGCGAGTTTCAAAATATGCGGCTTTAATTGCTGTATCTTTTGATTGCGTTGACGTAGAAGTTTGATTTTGTTACAGCTTAAAGATATTATAGACTTGAGTATTTGTTAAGAATTTCAATATAATACCACTACGCGTTCATGAGTAAAGGGGTAATAAGTTTAAAATTATTAAAAATATTTTTATTATATGATGTAACTAAAAATTTATGCTTTTCGCAATTTTTCCTTTATCTGTGTTATAAGACGTTGCTTCGTACCAAATTTCAAGATTCTGAGTTTACGGGAAGTACCCTGTAGGTTTTGATTCCCTTGCGAGTGTCGAAAATTTGCGGCATAAACGGGAGTATCTTTTGATCGCGTTGACTTAGAAGTTTGATTTTTTCACAGCTCCAAGAAACCATAGACTTGAGTATTTGATATGAATTTCAGCTTGATACCTCCACGCGTTCCTGAGAAAAAAGGTCTTGACAGACAGACAGACAGACAGACAGACGGACAACAAAGTGATCCTATAAGGGTTCCGTTTTTACCTTTTGAGGTACGGAACCCTAAAAACTAAACTCATTCGACACTTGTAAGCTAGCACACTCCTCCATGGCATCGTAATCAAACAACTCAAACATAAAAAACAAGTCAGCTATAGTATTGTTACGAGCTTGGGGTTCGTGACAATAAAAACAGCCGATTAATTTACCAAAAATGACACTTTAATAATCAACACTAATTAACACTTTAAACGCACTAATTATAACACACAATCGCACTATTAAACACTTCACTTCACTTAATTCGCAGTTGAAGATCGCTTCCGATATATCGCTTGTATCGCCAATTCAATACTGCCTGAGTCGCGAGCTTTGCGCACCTTATATAGTCCGACAGTAATTTCCAGAACCTTCGAGAATGGAAATATCTAGAAAGTTCGGCAACATACCGGTCCCGACTGACTAGGTGTCGAAACATCGAGAATGTTCTAGCATCGAAAATTCTAGAAAGATCGTGACCCAATTAGTTCCACTACTCGATACTAGATGGCGTTAGTAGTACGTTGTGAACCCGGCATTAATTCTGGCGCGTAACACTGCCCCCTCCTAAGACATGCTCGTCCCGAGCATCGGTCCCATAATAACGCGCCAGTCGATCCACATGAACGATCTTAGGTGCACTTCTCGTACCTTTCTGGATACGGTAGGTCACGTCATTGATTTTTGTGACAATACGGTACGGCCCGTCCCATTTAGCTTGAAGCTTAGAAGATTTCCCTTTACTGCGACCTGGATTGTGCAACCACACTAGTGAGCCTTCGTCGAAACCTTTATTGTTTATTTTGCGGTCATAACGAGTTTTCATCTTTTCAGACATTTGCTGGCCCGATTGTCTGATGTGCTCATAAATGTCGTTCATTTTGTTCCGCAAGTCATTCGCATAATCGGTTATACTGCGTGGGGCATCAGGTGGTATTCCGGTGATCAGGTCTGCGGGCAACAGTAATTCCCTACCAAAGTTTGCGAAAGCTGGTGTTACCGATGTGCTTTCGTGAACAGCACTTCGGTATGACAGCAAAAACGGTTGTATGTGCTTGTCCCAATCGCGTTGCCGGTTTTCCACAACTTTAGCCAGGTATCTCTCCAATGTCTGATTAAATCGTTCCACCATTCCATCCGACTGTGGGTGGTAAGAAGTTGTTCTCGTTTTATGAGTACCCATAACTCGACAAGTTTCCTGGAATATTTGTGACTCAAAATTCCGTCCTTGATCGCTGTGAATCTCCAAAGGTACTCCAAAACGACAGAAGACTTCATGAACAAGTTTATCTGCAACTGTTGAAGCTTCTTGATTCGGGATGGCGAAGACTTCCGGCCACTTGGTGAAGTAATCCATTATAACCATGAAATACTTATTACCACTGTCACTTTCCGGAAACGGTCCCGCAACATCCAGGGCTATCCTTTCCCAAGGTGCTCCAACATTTCAACATTTGTTTGTTTTCTTTTAACTTTTTTCTTTGTTTATTCGTGGATAATGGTATGGGTTACATGTGTAGTAATATAAATATGGAATAGGTTATGTAAATTTACTTCTAAGTCTTGTGCTAGTTTAAGACTCTTTAGTTAAGATTTTCATGTAACTGTTTTTTATCCCTAACAAATAAAATAAAATAAAATAAAATAAAATAAAACATTGTACAATTTCAACGCACCTCTGCTACGAGTCTGAGGTCCTTTTACAGCCGCACAACTTGTACATTTGCGACACCAATCCTCGACATCGTCACGACAGTGAACCCAGTAAAAACGTTCCCGTATCTTCAGTAGAGTTCGTTTAACTCCCATATGGCCTCCTGAACATCCATCATGGTACAGCTGTAGAACATCCGGTACTTTCGCTTTAAGGACAACCATTTGCAAATGACAGCTGTCTCCCCGTGTATTCTCCCATTTACGGCACAGGACTCCATCCTGAATCACTAAGCTGTCCCATTGTGCCCAATAGCTTATTGTAATCGTACTCATCGCTGCGACGTCACTCCATGTAGGCTTAGAAGCGCTGGCCTTTATCCAGTTCAAAATCGGCTTGATGTCCGAATCTTCCTGTTGTGCACGTTGTAAGCTTTCCTTCCAGTCGTTGCTGAGGTCTGTCTTGACCATCCTCACAGGTACAGCTTCTTTACCCTCTTGCCTAGTACAATGCTTGCAGTCTTCAGGGCAAGGTCTTCTTGACAATGTATCTGCGTTGCCATGAGATCTCTCGCTGCAATGTGCCACCAACAAGCAGGGACCACTTCGGTTACCCATTGAAAGGGTTTTCGATAGGGTTTTTTTAAGCAGTTAATCAAAAACCCATACGATGTGGGTAACTCTTTCACTGGGTTATAAGTGTAAAACCCCTTCAATGAGTTAGCATTATGATGATGTAAACTTTTCAATGGGTTTCAAGGCTAAAACCCTTTCAAGGTGTTATCATAACGATTGCTTAACTCTTTCACTGGGTTTTAAGTATAAAACCCCTTCAATGAGTTAGCATTATGATGATGTAACCTTTTCAATGGGTTTCAAGGCTAAAACCCTTTCAAGGGGTTATCATAACGATTGCTTAACTCTTTCACTGGGTTTTAAGTATAAAACCCCTTCAATGAGTTAGCATTATGATGATGTAACCTTTTCACTGGGTTTCAAGGCTAAAACCCTTTCAAGGAGTTAGCATAACGATTGCTTAACTCTTTCACTGGGTTTTAAGTATAAAACCCCTTCAATGAGTTAGCATTAGGATGATATACCTTTACCTTTTCGCTGGGTTTCAAGGCTAAAGCTCCCTTTCAAGGAGTTACATTACATCTTGATAGTCATGGCTATTTAAAATTTAACAAAAAAGCGCTTCTTCAACGATTGGTTCAAGATCCCGCCGCCGGCGTGCCGCAGCCGCCGTCAAAAATCGCCACGGCGCTCATATCTAGTAGCTATGCATGTATGGGTAGAGGACACTTAAGCCACAGTATAAATATGGACAGTACGGAAACTAAACATAGTTGAGAATATAGTTACCTACGCTCCATTATCACACGGACTTATAATTTGATAACGATTAAATAACAATATCATATTTTTACGTTTCAAAATCAGCAGAAAGATTAAAATACGTTAGCTCCGGTTGTGATGAAGCCGAGTTCTAACAGCCGTATACTACGCAATACGTTCGTGGCATTTTTAAAAAGATCACCTGACCACCCGCTCGTCCTGACGCGGCCGGCCGGCGGCATTCACTACTGAGAGTACCGCGACGAGCACCGAAAAGTCTCGTCGGTGCGCATGTTTGCAAGTGTGAGTGTGCCGTTTCGAGCGTTTGTAGGTAGTTTCCGTACTGTCCATATTTATTTATACTGTGCTTAAACACACAAATAGGGGCCTAAAGTATCACGTTGCCGAGATATTGAAAGATAAAGCTAACCATGTGAAAACAATGCAGCATTAAAAGTGATTTTTACGTGCTTTATTTAAAGATTTTCTAATAAATGGTAACTTGATGTAGCCATTTATGCCACGGCTATGGCAGCTAGCCCCCACAGAAACATGTTCGAATACCTTTTAAAAAATCAATCAATAAAAAAATATAACACGTAATCTATACTTATAATAAATCTGTAGAGAGGTCAATTCTGTACATGAAATATATTTCCAAAATAACTATCAGGGGGTGATTAGGGATCGATACTGATGCCAAAAATGCAATCAGTACAATTTTTGTCTGTCTGTCTGTCTGTCTGTCTGTCTGTCTGTATAACCGTTATAGAAACAAAAACTACTCGACGGATTTTAATGAAACTTGGTACTGCATATGTCTTTCTTTTATGATTGACGCACAATGACACGTGTAACTCCCGATAGCTTAGCAGTTCGTAGCTTTCTGACTATATTTGTCTACTCTTACGTTTATAACACTCTCAGTCATCCCTAAAAAGTTAACATAATTAACTATTCCATAAAAAAGAATCATAGAAATCGATATAGAAACACCAAAGTTATACATGAAAAACGCAAATAATAAGCCATCGCGCGTGAATACTGAATCATGCTTTAAGGATTATTTTTGTGATCGCGAACGCACAGGCAGGTGACTAGCTTGGCGCCTAGAGGCTAGCGAGTAGCTTCGGAAAACGGCTTACGACAGTTTGCAATATCCTTTAATATTATTATAATGTCGAGGGGAAGATGGTTATAATTTCGCTTTACACCAAACGAGTAATATTATAAATGTGAAAGTTTGGTTGTTTGTTACTCAATCACGCCAGAACGGCTTAACGGATCTTAATGAAATTTAGAACAAAGATAGATTATAGTCTGGAATAGCACATAGCTACTTTTCATCCCGGGAATATGTTCCCTAGGGATCACGCGGGCGAAGCCGCTGGCAGAAGCTAGTAATAAATAAACAAAGGGAGACACTGGATTATACCATTGAAAAATAAATAAATATTTATATAGAACCAAACCTGCCGCTCCGGGCGCATTCTAAATCTTATTAGGCAATTACAAATATATTTTTTCCTGTCTATTTCAGCGGACCGAGGCAGCGGAACGCAAAAACGGATAAATATTGACCAATGAAATTAGAAACTCCCTTGGTGCGGAGATTGTATGCAATTCCATTGGTTAAAATTTCTCCGTTTCTTAGCTCTGCTGCCTCACTTCGCACAAATGGGTAGGCACCCTTAAGGCCGTACCGTGACCAAATAACCTTGAACATTTTTTCCCTCAATAACAGCGCAAGAGATACAATATCGAACACGCTCAGAATATTGAATAAAATCGTTATAAAATCTAATTTTGGTCGTTTGAAAAAAATATTTCTACCAAAATGCTCATAATTATATTGCCTATCCATTAGTCGTGTAAGTACAAAATCAAAATAATCGTTAGTTTTCGAGAAGATGCATGTTTTCAGTAAGTATTTTTTTTCTCATTTCTGTAGTTTCGTTGTGAGGAGATTAATTAAACATTATACTTAGTAATAAAAAAATAAAATCTACCATTTTAAAGTCAAGATTATGTAGAAATTTAATGTAATTTTTAAAAGTTGATACTTCTTTTAGATAACGAACAGATAGCTCCAAAAACTGCACAAAAAACGGCTAGCGCTGCGTTTTGCTCGGGGACGCGCCTTAATAGCGTCTTATTAGGGCCTACGCAGACCGGGACGGCATGGCAAGGGATTTTAATTTTTACTAATGGACATTCAACCGTACTGTTACAGAAATACGACATAAATTGCTATGCTTTAAAATGATGCCGTGGCATTGAATGGGATTTTATCGCACGGCATTAAAAGACGCGCCACAGGCTCCCGTGGCGGGATGCCGTGGCATACTGCGGTAGGCAACGGCATGCCACGGACTCCGGCGCTCGTAGTGATATACTGCGGGGTGCGGCGTGCCGTGGCAAAGTGCTGGAATGCCGCGGTATCTAAGTGGCCAGTGTGCGCTGACTCACGGCAAAATCCCTTGCCATGCCATGCCGTCCCGGTCTGCGTAGGCCCTTAGCCTACAGTTTTGGGCGGGCGATTCAATCGCACGTCGCCGCTGGAGCCGAGCTGAATGCTCCGGCCGCACCGTGTTGAGACTTTACGCTAAATACCTACTAATTATTACAAGACTACCAGCACGGTGAAGAATCCCATTTCCATTTCTACGTTAACAGCCCTTTACTGTCCCACTGCTGGGCATGGGCATGGGCATAATTATGAAACAATTACTTACTTATAATTTATATAATAATACTTACACTAATTAATAAATTACGTATACAAAATTAATAAGTATCGTATTTTATATTTCTATCCAAACAACAACTTAACGGCGGCGTAGGTATGTATAAGTTAGTGACGATATATTATGATTATGACACATAAAACGTAATAACACTACATAAATTTACTTACTTCGTCGGGCTCAAATAGGTCCGGTGAACTTGGGGAATACAATTCTGGAGTTGTGCCTTCAGGGTCTACTTCATAATTTTTATTACATTTAACAGACTGAGAAACTAGGTTTAATTAATTCTTTGTCATCTGTAAGTTCTGTAACAGAGTCATCTGAGCTTTCAGATGACTCGTCTATGATGACCCTGCAATTTTACAGTTTATTTCCGTTTAATGTAAATAATGTAGCTGCACCTACTAAATCATACTTCACTGACTTTTAAGTAGGTAGGTACTTACGGTTACGTTTACGAAACATTTTTTCCACAAAACTAGTCAGATAAGACGGTAAGAAGAAAGATAGAAAATCTTAAGGTAGGCATTCGTATTTCCGGCGCCACAGCATTCCAAAACGAGAGTCGCAACAAATCGGCAGGTATTTCGTCTACAAGCCTACGACGTCTACTGAAATGAGTTGATTGAATAACCATATTTATAATCTGGTTCTTAACCCAAACAAAACCCTTATATTAAAGGTGTTTTCTTAATGAAGGGGTAACCCTTTCCGTGGCTTTCAAGTATACAACCCATTCAATGAGTTAGCATAACGATTGCTTAACTCTTTCACTGGGTTTTAGGTATAAAACCCATTCAATGAGTTAGCATAACGATTGCTTAACTCTTTCACTGGGTTTTAAGTGTAAAACCCCTTCAATGAGTTAGCATTATGATGATGTAACCTTTTCAATGGGTTTCAAGGCTAAAACCCTTTCAAGGGGTTATCATAACGATTGCTTAACTCTTTCACTGGGTTTTAAGTGTAAAACCCATTCAATGAGTTAGCATTATGATGATGTAACCTTTTCAATGGGTTTCAAGGCTAAAACCCTTTCAAGAGGTTACATCTTGATAGTGTAACCTCATCAACGGCTTACCCCTTCGAAAGACTTAACTCATATGCGGGGTTGTACGGTCCCTGCCAACAAGTCGTTCTCCTGCGGCCGCTGGGCGCTGTCGTTAGCCGCCCTACCTTTAAAAAATCGGCTATTTTCCCTTCCTGCATTTCGCTTAGGGCAACTGGATCTAAGGTGGCCACAGCCGTAGCATCTAGGGCTGTATCCTCTAAAACGGTCACTAATTGCAACTGCTGCAATCTCCTTGGTTCGGTGAGATCGATAATCCTGCCGCAAAGCTTCCTTTTCTGTAGTTCGCTTAGGGCAACTAGGTCGAAGGTGACCTCTTTCACCACAGCCGTAGCACCTAGGGCTATATCCTTTAAACCGGTCGTGAACCGTTACTGCAGCAACCTCCCTAACGCTACAGGGACGATAATCCTGCCGCGCAGCTTCCACTTCCAGTGCATGTGCCAAAGCGTCCTTAAGTGTCCCGTAGTGCCCGAGCCTCACTGCAGCCCTAACTTCAAGGTCGCGGATGCCGTCAATGAAGGCCTGGACCAGGTTCCCTTCAATAAGCGCAGGTATAGACTGGTATGCCTTCCGCACCAGCTTCTCCACTTCAAGGGCCCACTGCTGCAGGTTTTCACCACTACGCTGTACGCGATCCCTTAGTTGCGCACGAAACACGTGCTCCAGATGAGCGTCACCATACCGGGATTCCAGTGCTTCAAGGAGCTGCTCGTAAATTACTTCTTTACCGAGAGCTTCCAATACAGTTAAGGCCTGGTCGCGCAGGCCTAAGGTGAGGGCAGTCATGGCTTGATTTTTACTCCAACCGTTCGCCTTCATGACGGCCTCAAACTGAATTTTGTAGGCCGACCAAGAAGACGTCCCATCGAACGGCGGCACTTTGAATCCACGTAGTGAAGGTGTAGTAGTTACGGGAGTTGCAATCCCATCTCCAAGTTTAAGGTTGCCCAACTCCTTCTTCACATCAGCAATAACGTCATAAAATTTGCTGATCTGTGTTTCAGCATCTGACAGGCGGTTGTCACACTGAGCAACCTTATCCTTCACTTCCTTCATGTCTTTCCCAAAAGACGCGTGCAGTTCTTTCATGAGGAGCATCTGTTCTTCCTGTCGGCGCGCCTGCTCCTCCTTGTCAAGCTTGAGCTGTTCTTCCAAGCGACGGGCCTGCTCCTCTTGTCGCTGGGCCTGTTCCTCCTGTCGTCGGGCCTGCTCCGCCTTGTCGTGCTGCAGCTGTTCTTCCAACCGACGGGCCTGTTCCTCCTGTCGGCGAGCTTGTTCCTCCTGTCGCCGAGCCTGTTCCTCCTGTCGGCGAGCCTGTTCCTGCAGCATCATCATCAGAGCAGCAAAGTCTGGTGCTGCTGATGCCGGAGCTACTGTGGACGGACCGGCTTCCATGGTCGGTAACTGACTTTCCGACGGCTGCGGCGTTGCACCACCAAAACGCCTCTGATCCGTCTCCTGCTGGCGTTGACTACGGGTACGGATACCCTCCGTGTCGTCGTTTGGCAGAATCGGCATGATAATCCTTACTTCTGACACCAATTGTTACGAGTTTGGGGTTCGTGACAATAAAAACAGCCGATTAATTTACCAAAAATGACACTTTAATAATCAACACTAATTAACACTTTAAACGCACTAATTATAACACACAATCGCACTATTAAACACTTCACTTCACTTAATTCGCAGTTGAAGATCGCTTCCGATATATCGCTTGTATCGCCAATTCAATACTGCCTGAGTCGCGAGCTTTGCGCACCTTATATAGTCCGACAGTAATTTCCAGAACCTTCGAGAATGGAAATATCTAGAAAGTTCGGCAACATACCGGTCCCGACTGACTAGGTGTCGAAACATCGAGAATGTTCTAGCATCGAAAATTCTAGAAAGATCGTGACCCAATTAGTTCCACTACTCGATACTAGATGGCGTTAGTAGTACGTTGTGAACCCGGCATTAATTCTGGCGCGTAACAGTATAATGTAACTAGCTGACCCGCGCAACTTCTTTTGCGTCACAATATTCATTAATATTAACGCTATTAAAAAATAAGGGTTGGTGATAGAAGGGTAAAAATTTAGGGTTGTATGTATTTTTTAATGCCACATAATAGAAAAATAAAAAAACAAAAATTGTTCAAAAATTAAAAATAAAATATTAAGAGGTGGACAACCCTTACCACTTAGACGTATGAAAAATTGGTAGTAGCCGATTCTCAGACCTACTGAATATGCATAATTATAAATTTTGGTAAAAATCGGTAAAGCCGCTTTGGAGGAGTAAGGTAACTAACATTGTGACACGAGAATTTTATAAATAAGACTAGCTGATCCGCGCAACTTCGTCTGCGTCACATTATTCATTTATAATATCGCTATTAAAAATTGGGGTTGGTGATAGAAGGATAAAAATTTAGGGTTGTATGTATTTTTTAATACCACATTATACAAAAAAAATTACGAAAAATTAAAAAAGAAATATTAGGGGTGCACAACCCTTATCACTTTGGGGTATGAACAATAGATAGTAGCCGATGCTCAGACCTACTGAATATGCATATAACATTTGGTAAAAGTCGGTAAAGCCGTTTCGGAGGAGTAGGTAAGGTAACTAACATTGTGACACGAGAATTTTATATTTATAAAGATAAAGATTTATAACAATTGATGAATGTACTCAATTTAAAACTAAGGTTTTTCGCCAGTATGTGTACGAGTGTGTCTAGTTAAATCACCCTTTTGTATATATCTTCGCTCACATACAGCACATTTGAAAGGTTTCTCGGCGTGGGTGCGATTATGAGTTTTTAACTGACTCTTTTTCATAAAACTATGCTTACATACATTACATTTGAAAGGTTTCTCGCCAGTGTGGGTGCGAATGTGAGTTGTTAACTGAATCTTTTTCCTAAAACTAAGCTGACATACATCACATCTGAAAGGTTTCTCGCCAGTGTGGGTGTAAATATGGTTTTTTAAAGTATTAAATTGAGTAAAACTACGCTGACATGTATCACACTTGAAAGGTTTCTCGCCAGTGTGAGTGCGAATATGCCTTGTTAAATTAGCCTTTTCATTGAAACTACGCTGACATACATCACATTTGAAAGGTTTCTCGCCAGTGTGGATGCGAATATGAGATGTTAACTGATTCTTTTTCCTAAAACTAAGCTGACATACATCACATCTGAAAGGTTTCTCGCCAGTGTGGGTGTAAATATGATATTTTAAAGTATCAAATTTAGTAAAACTACGCTGACATATATCACATTTGAACGGTTTCTCGCCAGTGTGAGTGCGAATATGCATTGTTAAATAAGATTTTTCAATAAAACTACGCTGACATACATCACATTTGAAGGGTTTCTCGCCAGTGTGAGTGCGAATATGAGTTTTTAACTGGATCTTTTTCCTAAAACTAAGCTGACATACATCACATCTGAAAGGTTTCTCGCCAGTGTGGGTGTAAATATGATTTTTTAAAGTATCAAATTGAGTAAAACTACGCTGACATATATCACATTTGAACGGTTTCTCGCCAGTGTGAGTGCGAATATGCATTGTTAAATAAGATTTTTCAATAAAACTACGCTGACATACATCACATTTGAAAGGTTTCTCGCCAGTGTGGATGCGAATATGAGATGTTAACTGATTCTTTTTCCTAAAACTAAGCTGACATACATCACATCTGAAAGGTTTCTCGCCAGTGTGGGTGTAAATATGATATTTTAAAGTATCAAATTTAGTAAAACTACGCTGACATATATCACATTTGAACGGTTTCTCGCCAGTGTGAGTGCGAATATGCATTGTTAAATAAGATTTTTCAATAAAACTACGCTGACATACATCACATTTGAAGGGTTTCTCGCCAGTGTGAGTGCGAATATGAGTTTTTAACTGGATCTTTTTCCTAAAACTAAGCTGACATACATCACATCTGAAAGGTTTCTCGCCAGTGTGGGTGTAAATATGATTTTTTAAAGTATCAAATTGAGTAAAACTACGCTGACATATAGAACATTTGAAACGTTTTTCTTTGGCACACTTCCTTCGAAACGTTTTTATATCACCACTGTCAACACCTTTGTTCGATATTTTACATTTAATTACATCTCTATTTCTATTATTAGGGAAACTTGAACTTAATTCAGTATTATTTTTACTGCCACAAATTCCATCTTGTGGTATATTGAAGGTTTCTTTAAATTTACCCGTTTGGCATGACGTATAATTTTGAGTTTTCTTAATGATTTTCGAAACAAATGATAATATTCGAAATTCTTTTTTCTTTTGCTCAGCTGAAATTGTATCTCTTGGACTTCGCGTGTCCAGTTTTAGCTTCTTCGAAACGGGCTCCCCTGTGAAATAAAACATATCAGAATTAATATTCAAGAAAAATTGGGGATTGCAATGATCATACACCATTTTTACTGTATTACAAGTGTCTTTAAATGCTAAATTGAACACTGACATAAACATCAATCTCTCACACACCGTCGATCTTTGTGATCTATCACTTGCGAAGTCAGAAGTCCTTCACGTGTGCCTGACGGCTGTTGGTCCCTCTCGATACGTCTGGAAGGAAGAGCAGTTGCTGGGCTGGTGCACCCTGGGCGCGGCAGTATCCTTCTCCGGGGAATGAGAAGAAATGAGAATTTCCTCTTATTCCTCGAGGAGTGTTACTACCTCGGCTAACTATTCTGATATGGGTGGGGACGGTGGGGTCCATCCTGGACCGACGGACGGGGCGTTCCTCTACGTGACCCTCTGTATAGCAAAGGGCATAGCAGAGGAGCAAGGGCGGGCTCGGTGTGCACTTACCCTGTCTCCGAGCGGACAGAGAAGATGCGTTCTCCTCTGTCACCGCTGACCTCGTAATCCCTATCGAAGTACTGTGGATCACGTCTCGCGGCTTCGATAGGGATCGAGGTACTTGGCTTAACCACCCGGACCGCGAGGTAGAAAACCTCTATAAAAAGTTACCCCGAATCCCAAGCGGCGGCGCATGACGGGTGTTCCCATGGAACAAATCAGTCGTTAGTGCTCACCCTCGCATTATAGGTACCTGCAGACCCTCTGACGAGTAATTAATTTTTAAAATCTGTTTATCATTGGTACAGGGGTCTCTGCCAAGATGGACTTTTATTTCCCCCATACTCGTGAGATTCAATATGGAAAATTGCAAAAACCAAACCCAAAACACTGCCGATAAAGGCGAAGAAGAGGAGAGGAGAGAATAGATGCGCGGTCGGAGTCCGACGCCGCAGCCAGCGATGTGAGCGCGGGAGGCTCAGAGAGCTCCCGCCGCGTGAGGGCCGGGACTGCTGCGGAGAACGGCAAGTTCTTCCGCAAGGGACCCAGGCGGGATGGCGACCGTTTGTCGTCATCCGGAGAGGAGGAGGCTTCGGCCCGATAGACCAACAGGCGTGTCGGGATCCGAGGCAAGCGGAGGGGGCTCTCTGCCTCTAAGAGGTCGGCAGAGCTTGCAGAAGAGGGGCGCCACCCAGGCTCGCGACGAGGCTGATGCACCTGGCGCCTCCGAGGCGAGCGCACCTGGCGGTTCCGAGGTGGGTATACCCGGCGGATCATAAGGCTAGGTTTGGGAAGGAAGTGGAAACCGCGTTAAAGGGCGTCGCATATAAGCAATAGACGTCCTCAAAGTTCAGGGCTATACCCGCGGCTTCCGCCTCCATCCAAGATATCGCGATTTGTGTTTTGACGAAGCTTGCTTGTGTAGATTTGTACGACCGTTTCCAATGTGTGTTTGTTTACGTAAATCGTTCTTATACTTCTGGAGGTAGGCAACAAAAACCGTTCAAAACCGGTTAATTCAACAAAACCTATTTAAGAACTTTTGTAGCTTAAAACCGTTTAATTGGGGTTAAGGGTAGAACAAAACCGAAAGCATAATTTCCCTATGTACTAAGGCGTTAACCGGTTCGAAATTTTTTCAGGTTTCCAAGCCTTGTCCATCTTAGCGGCAGCGGAGGCCAACTATGGGGGGCCTTCGCCCGATGGAGGGAAAGTGGCCAAACTGCGGGCGGATATAGCCTGCCTGACGACCGCCACGGAGCTTCTCCAACAGGAGAATGCAAAGCTCCGAGCGGACCTGGCCAGCCAGCGCGAGCCCGGCTCTCGCGTGGCACCCCAAAAGGGGGTTCAGCAGCAGCGACCAAGTCAGCCCGAGCCGGTGAAGAACCAGTTCCTGAACCTGGTTCGGCAGGAGCTCGCTGCCTTCCAGCAGCGGTTCTCCGTCCTGGAAGGTATCGTCCTGTGCTTCCCCCTTGGTGCTGTAGTGACCTACATTTCATACGAGCATTACGAGCGCATCACACGACCGGCCGCCACCACAGCGCGCAGCGCACTAACACTGGAGCTCCGCTAGCTAGGTGCGGCGCGCGCCTCGCGCCGCCTGCTCCGAACGAATGCGGCACCAGCGGCGGCCCGCGCCCGCGCTGACAGACGTGCCGAGGAGAGACAACATCCCTGCGTCGAAGTTCATCGAACACTGACTGCCGTTGGAAGCCACACCGCCTAATATTTATGTGTGGCGCCTCGCGCTCGCGCTACATCATCCTCGACCGCCATCAAGCTTGAATCGCGACTATTGGCCGATTCAATTCTGAGTTCCACCACTACTTGTAGAATATCCTACCTCAATATATTAAGCCATGTTATGTGACAATACACTCATTTTCTCATATCCACCTCGTGTATTATTTGGAGATACCCTAACTCCTAAAGTGGTGACCCCGACGACTAAAACGCAAAATGACCGAAGAAGCAATCGAAATGATCAGCATTAAGTCGCGCATTCCACAATTCTGGTGTGACAAACCCCGTCTTTGGTTCGCCCAGTTTGAAGTCATGATCGCCAACCAGAAACTCGGAGACGAAGGGAAATTTGGACTGGTGGTAGCAAATCTCATGAAGCCAGAAGTGGAGCAAATAAGCGACATCATCATGTCCGCTCCGAACACAGGGAGGTACGAAGAAGTCAAGAAGAGGCTTGTGTCCGTATACGAAGAATCGGAAGGGAAACAGTTGCAGCAGTTGCTCAATGAAATGGAGCTCGGTGACCAGCGGCCATCTCAACTATTGCGCCGGATGCGGGACTTGGCCCGTGACAAAATTCCTGATACTACGCTGCGCCTGCTATGGGTCGGACACCTGCCTGCCGCAACTCGCGCAGTGCTAGCTGTAAGCGAGGAGTCGAAATTGGAGTCACTTGCTGCCATGGCAGACAAGATGCATGAACAAACGAAGGAGGTAAATTCCATATGTTCCTGCCACAGAACAGAACATCATCAGCATGATTGAAAACCTGACCAAGGAAGTAGCTGCGCTAAAACTAAATCGTGAAAGAAATTACCGACAGCAACCTCAGCATTACAGAAGTCGATCACGCTCGAAATCCCGTGATACAAGGAGCGAGTTGTGCTATTTCCATCGAAAATTCGGCAAAAGAGCCTATCGGTGCAGAAGCCCTTGTAATTACAAGAGAAATACGCAGCCGGAAAACTAAACAAGACCGAAGCTGAGGCGGTGGCTGAAGTCGACAAATTATCAAAATACCGCCAATTCATAAAAGACAAAATCAGCGGCCAACAATACCTCGTCGATACGGGCGCAAATGTTTCAGTTCTACCCGCAAGTGCCAACGAAAAAAAACATCAAGATCCGAGCAACTACCTATATGCAGCAAATGGAACGCAAATACCAACATTCGGCGAGCGAACCATCGAACTGAACATAGGATTACGACGTCAGTACAAGTGGCGTTTTGTGATCGCAACGGTCAGTAGGCCAATCATAGGCGCTGATTTTTTGCATCACTACGCACTATTGGTGGACCTGCACGGACGACGACTTGTGGACCAGAAGACAACCTTAACAACACCAGGGTCGCTGACATCTGCATCGGAAGGGAGCATACGTACCATCGACAACAAACTTCCATACCACGATCTACTAGCCAAGTATCCTGATATCACCAGACCAAGTTCATGGAAATTGTACAATAGTGAAGTCGAACATTACATCGAGACTACCGGCCCACCAACCTACGCCAAAGCTCGTCCTCTCTCGCCACACAAATATAACGCTGCCAAAGAGGAAATACAATTTATGATGGACCAAGGCATCTGTCGACCATCGAATAGTCCATGGGCGAGTCCGCTACACATGGTGCTGAAGAAAGACGGCAAATACAGGCTGTGTGGCGACTACCGCAGACTCAACGCCGTAACAATACCAGACCGCTATCCAAGTCCTCGCCTGCATGACTTCACTTACAATATGCAAGGCAAGAAGATTTTTTCCAAAATCGACCTTCAAAAGGCATATTATCAGATAAGGAACAGAGAGGAAGATGTAAAAAAAACAGCCGTGATAACACCGTTTGGTCTGTACGAGTTTACCAGGATGTGTTTCGGATTAAGAAATGCCGGCCAAACATTCCAGCGGCACATTGACAACGTGCTACGTGGATTACCAGCGTTCCCATTCGTGGATGATATATTGGTGGCCTCTGAAAACGAACAAGAGCACAGAAGAAACCTAGAAGAAGTGTTCCAGCGACTCAATGACAACGGTTTGCAAATCAACGTCGCCAAGTGTTCCTTCGGCCAAACAAAACTCGATTTCCTGGGATACTCAATAAGCTCAGAAGGCATTCACCCTACAGAAGAGAAGATAAAGGCCATCAAATCATACCCACTACCGACAACCGTTAATGATCTTCGACGTTTTGTCGCAATGTTAAATTTCTACCGTTCGAACATTCCACACGCGGCAGAACACCAAATGGAATTGAACAAATATTTCCATAACGCCAAGAAAAACGACAAAACAAAAATCGAGTGGAGCGAAGCGGCAAAACTAGCTTTCAACAAATGTAAGCAAGATATTGAAGATGCAGTTCTCATCTCCTACCCATCACTGAATGAGCCATTCGCTATCATGTCAGATGCGTCGAATAACAGTGCCGCCGCAGTCATCCAACAGAAAATTCATGGGACATGGAGACCACTAGGATTTTTCTCTAAGAAATTCAGCGAAGCACAACAAAAATACAGCACTTACGACCGAGAATTGTTGGCAATATATATGGCAGTACGACATTTCCGACGCATATTTGAAGGATGCGACCTAACCATTTATACGGACCACAAACCATTGATTCACGCACTGACAGCTTCAAGTAACAACGAAACAGCGCGAAGAACACGATATCTGGAATATATAGGACAAACCCGTCAAATATTCAGCATATCACCGGCAAGGACAACCAAGTCGCAGACGCCCTCTCCCGTATAGAAGCCATATCCTGCCCGACGCCGATTGACTACGATGAGCTGGCAAGGAAACAATTCGAAGATGGAGAGCTGATAACATTGAGGAATACCGGAAAGTATAACTTGAAAAGTATCGTCATGCCAAACTCAACCACGAAGATTATTAGCGACATGTCAACAAGTTCCGCTCGTCCATACTTACCAAAAGAATTCCGAAAAATTGCATACCAAGCGATTCACAACCTTAGCCACCCCGGAATAAGAGCCACAAGGAAACTCGTCACTACTCGTTACTTTTGGCCTTCAATGAACCGTGACGTAAGCAACTGGACTCGGGCCTGCGATTCATGCCAGCGAGCGAAAGTGCAGCAACACACGAAGTCACCAGTGGCCAGCTTCCAACAAGCAAATCGGCTGGATCATGTCCACATCGATTGTGTAGGTCCCCTACCTATCTCAAACGGGTACCGGTATTTGTTGACAATGATTGATCGAGCCACCAAATGGCCGGAAGCCTGCCCAATGGAAGAAATAACCGCAGAAAAAGTCGCCAGGTCATTCTACGAGTATTGGATCGCCAGGTTCGGATGCCCAGCGACAATAACTACCGACCAAGGCAGGCAATTTGAATCAGAGTTGTTCAAAAAACTAATGCATCGTATGGGCATACACCGCACCCGAACCACGGCTTACCATCCACAGTGTAACGGAATGATAGAACGTTGGCACCGAACACTCAAGGCGGCACTCACTGCGCGACTCAATTCGTCAACATGGTCGCAAGAATTACCTACAGTACTACTAGGGCTGCGAGCAACAATTAAAGAAGACGTCGGCGCGAGTACAGCTGAATTACTGTATGGCCAAACATTACGACTGCCCGGAGAGTTTTATCAGCAATGCACAAGAAATAATGATACAACTTCAAGCCTAATGCATAAGCTGAATGAAGCATTTAAGAAAGCACAAGCGCAGCGTAAATCTAACCAGAACCAAGCAACTTTCATACACGATGAATTACGTAACTGCTCCCATGTTTATGTTCGCAATGACGCAACAAACAAGCCATTAACGCCTACATATGACGGGCCATACGAAGTCATCAAGCGCACAGATAAATATTTTAATATACAGCTACGGAATAGGACAGCAAATATAACCATCGATAGATTAAAGCCTGCATTCCAGCTGAACATAGAACCAGACGCAGCAACGAATTCGTCAACATCTACATATGCTCACATAACAAGAGCGGGTAGATCATCGAAACCGCCAGTACGATTCATTAGCGGGGAGTAATGTAGTGACCTACATTTCATACGAGCATTACGAGCGCACACCGGCCGCCGCCACAGCGCGCAGCGCACTAACACTGGAGCTCCGCTAGCTAGGTGCGGCGCGCGCCTCGCGCCGCCTGCTCCGAACGAATGCGGCACCAGCGGCGGCCCGCGCCTGCGCTGACATACGTGCCGAGGAGAGACAACATCCCTGCGTCGAAGTTCATCGAACACTGACTGCCGTTGGAAGCCACACCGCCTAATATTTATGTGTGGCGCCTCGCGCTCGCGCTACATCATCCTCGACTATTGGCCGATTCAATTCTGAGTTCCACCACTACTTGTAGAATATCCTACCTCAATATATTAAGCCATGTTATGTGACAATACACTCATTTTCTCATATCCACCTCGTGTATTATTTGGAGATACCCTAACTCCTAAAGTGCAAACAACTGCGGCTGCCGCATCCGGACCAAGGCCGTGTCGGCTACCCAAGGAAAGCCAGCTCCGGCGGAACCGGCGCCAGCTAATGCGAAGAAGGGCAAGGCGGCTGCACAGGCGAAGACGGTGCCAGCGCCAACTTCTGTGTCGAGTGGGACTCCGCCTGCGGCACGTCAGCCGCCACTGCCACCACCGCCCTCCCAGCCCCGCCAGCTCCCTACACCTCCCGTGGTCGAAGCTGGATGGCAGGTGGTCGGGGACAAGCAGAAGGGGCGGAAGGCGGCTAAAAAGGCCCGTGACCAGGAGCGGCAGGGCCAGTTTAGGGCGCGCAAAATCGCGGCTAGGCTCCGCGCCCCGTAGACCCTCGCCGCTGTAGTGATTACGCTACAGCCGGAAGCGGTAAAGAGGGCGTCTCCTATCGCGACCTGCTTGCGAAGGCGAAGGAGACGGTGGATCTCGGAGAGCTCGGGATCACCGGGGGCCTCCGGCTTATAAACTTAACTTGTTAACTTTAAATATCGACAAAACTAAGTTCATTACCTTTTCCTTAAATAAGACAGGCCAACCCCAGACTCCTTTTGCTCTCCAAGCCCATACTTGTGCAAAGCTTAGTTCTGAGACTATTTGTGAGTGCCCTCAAATAGTAGGTACTTCAACTATTAAATATCTTGGTGTTATACTCGATAGTCACCTTAAATAGCACCAACAAATTGACTCAGTTGTGACACTACTCAGGAAGCTGTTATATATTTTTAAGAAACTTAGATCTGCGGCAGACTTTGGGACTTTAATTAATGTATATTTTGCAGTGGCTCAGTCAGTGATGGGATATTGCTTAACAGTGTGGGGTGGCACTCATAAGACTTCGATGCTACGCATTGAGAGAGCTCAAAGAGCAGTTCTGAAAGTACTTGCGAGGAAACCTATACGCTTTCCTACGATCTCCCTGTATTCTCTCTGCCAGGTCCTAACAGTCAGACAGCTGTTTGTTTCTCAGGCAGTGCTACGTAAACATTCCCAGCTTCCCTATGAACTAGCCAGATGCAACAGTAGACGCCGTTCAGATCGAGTATGCGATGTAAAACCTTGTAAAAGTGTAGCAGCGCGCCGTCATTGCACCTACATAAGCTCAAAATTATACAATAGTATTAACAAAACGATCAACATCTATTCTTTCACCAAAAATAAATGCAAAAAAAGGCTCAATACTTGGCTAAAATCGCTTACATATGATGCAACTGAAAAACTTGTGGAAGTGTAACACATTCACATTCACACACGCTAACACACGCTTACCATGAAACACACATGCACACACACCCTCATACACACACACACACACCCTCACACACACACGCACAAACACACACACTTACCCTCACACACACATACACAAAGTCACACTAACACTACTCTTACTACATAATTTTACTGTCGTGTTTTTATTTTTTTTTTCCCTTTTTATTTTAAACTACTTTCATGGTTTAAATTATGTTTTTCTCTGGAACTAACTACCCTCTCACCAGGAGCCGGGCGTTGATAGCTGCGCCACAGTTACTAACTTTTGCAGTTATCATCGTTTAACTATTTTATGAATGTATCTGTTTTTGTTCCAAATAAACGATTTATTTATTTATTTATAGTCACCGCGACAGGGGCGCGGATGCTGGAGATTCCCGGTGAAACCAGCGGCTCGTCTGCGGACGCTCTGGCTGAAAAGCTCAGAGCGTCCCTAAACGCGGACGAGGCCCGAGTGTCCAGGCCTGTTAGATGTGCAGACCTGCGTATCCTGGGTCTGGACGACTCGGTGGCCGAGGAGGAGGTGGTGGCCGCCATCGCCAAGTCCGGAGTGCGCCCTGCCGAGCAGGTCAAGGCAGGCGCACTACGTCCGGACCTCACGGGTATGCGAACTGTTACGGTTTGCTGCCTTGTGACGGCGGCCAAAGCTATTGTGGGGCTCTCGCGTTCGGCCCTGGTCCAATCCATGGTCCGGAGCGAGACGGAATTAGACGCCGTCACCTCCTTCTGCGAAACAGTCATGCTAGCGAAGGAGGTGGCGGAAAGGGAGAGGGAAAGAACCACACGTCCCGGCCGCCGCAGTAGACGCTCCGGCGGCCAGGGCGGGGCCACCTAGTAGCCCCCGACGCCCGGGCTATGGGCTAGCTCGCCGTCTGTCCGTCTTATAACGACAGGCCGTGTCGAGGTCGCGTTCGTGTTCCACGCGCGCCTCAAAGAGTGTCAGCATAAAGAGGGACCCGAAAGGGCCGACGCCTGCCGGAGTTGCGTGACTATTCGAAAGAGATACCGCGGCTCCGGAACACAAAGGGCAATGAAGAAATAGGTTTAAGTCAGTAAAAGTCTGACACACTCTTCCGCTCCGCCCAGAGCGGGAGAAGTCATTTGATGACCTCCAATTCGATAAAAAACAGGTTCGCTGCACACATAAGACATGCCGCAAACCCGACTTGGCCACTTATTGTTGGCATCATGTGAACAGTCGTCCTGCTAGCTTACCAATAATAATTGATTCTAGTTCATCCTCCTCTTCGATTTTTATCTCCATTGAAGGTGCATGGAGTGCTGGTGTATCTTCTACATCTGGATAGCTGTTGTCTAAATTATCAAGTTCTGATTCTGTAAGTAAACAAATCTGATTTATTTATGTATTTCATAACATAGAAACATAAAAAGAAAAAGGTATTGAACTATAAATGATTTCGGACTTTTTCTTTAGCTGTGCTGTGAGATCTTGTTTCTTGCCAAACTTTACTTTCATGCTATCATTAAGTTTGTTTTGCTATCAGGTAAACAAGCTGACATTTGCAGTCTGAAAATTTAAAGTAGTTGTATTCTCTCTTGCAGACTCTGTAAGATTGAAATAAACCTAAGTTATTAGATTATTATTAATCGACTAGCTGTGCCCGCGACTTCGTTCGCGTTGATGTCGGAAAATGATGTAATGTGTTGCATATACAAAGTCTACGTTCAGTTACGTATCCTGATCTCTCTCAGAATTAAAATAATATAGTAAGAGGGTACCTAATGCACGACACTGTATGATCTCTACCGGTTAAAATGCCAACCAGCCCAGGTAGTCTCCTGCTACAAACCTGTGATATGGATATAATACAAACCTATCATGAAGCAGAATCAACAAAACCGACTATCGAACGAATGGTGGTGAATCAAGTTGATTCGTCCAGCATGGTCCAAAAGGAGGAGCTCGTGGCTAAATAATAACAGCGGCACAGGTCGATCTTCAAGGTTAAGCAACGCTTGCCGAGGTTGGACTGTGGATGGGTGACCATCTTAACATACCAAGTTTCCTCCGTGACTCGGAAAACACGTTAAGCCGTTGGTCCCGGCTGTTATTAAGAGAATTTTGGCAGTCGTTACGGATAGTCAGAAGCCAGAAAATCTGACACCAGTCTTGCCAAGGAGTACCGTGTTACCCAGTTAACGAATTGTGGAGGTCTGGTAGGCAGCCACTCTACGCAAAATACTTGTATTCAGCAAAATCCGGTTTGACTGGAAGCCGACCCCAAACACAATTGGGAAAAGGCTAGGCAGATGACAGTCCAAAAAGAAACACATTTTCTCCTATTTTTAACCGACTTCCCAAAAAGGAGGAGGTTCTCAATTCGGTTGTATTTTTTTTATGTTTGTTAACTCCGACAATAGGCTAGTTTCCATCATCCACAAATTGCAAAACTATTTAGTCCGTCAGTTAGAGTATTGAAAAATAATGGACACATATTTTTTGTTTTTGTAAATCAATGAATATTGACAAAGATAAAACGCATCAAAACTCGGGAGTGGGGGCTAGTGACGTCACTAACCGCTAAAAATTATACCACGGCGCGCGGCGTGACATATTGAGAATTTTAAAAGTGTCGTAACTTCGTCAATTATGGTTCCCGTATCAAAAGAAAAAATACGGGTCAAATATTTTTTGATAATCTAACTGACAGACTAATTAGATTTTTTCAGTAAATAAGCCTATTATGAACCGATTTGAAAAATTCTAAAGGGTATACTTGCAGATTGGTCCTATTTAAATTTTATCAAAATCGCTTACGAACTTTGGATTTTAAATCGAAATAGCTGGAATTCGTCTACTTGGATGATGGTTTTATGTATTCCAAGTAATCGAAATTGCGTATTTTGCTTTCCTGCGATTTTGCAGTGGTGTTGTTAGGTGTGGGGTACCACTAAAAAGTGAAAAATAAAAACTTTTTACAAAAAATACAGTAACCGACTTTCAAAAAGGAAAAGACTACAAAGTAAAAAATAAGTTTCATTTCGAAAGTCGTTGTCAAAATACGAAGAAACTAACAAAAACACCGACTTCCGAAATTAAAGTAATTTTTTAATTTGTAGTGATTTTTAGGGTTCCGTAGCCAAATGGCAAAAACACAGCCATTTTTCTCCGAAACTATAAGAACTACGCTGTTGAAATTTGGTGTATTTTGTAAACCACATAAAGATTTTCACATAAAAATAGAAAAAAAAACAAAAAAATTTGGGGGTCCCCATACTTAGAACTGAAACTCAAAATTTTTTTTCATCGTACCCATACGTGTGGGTATCAATGGATAGGTCTTCAAAAATGATATTGAGGTTTCTAAGATCATTTTTTTCTAAACTGAATAGTTTGCGCGACAGACACTTCCTTCGTGCGAGTACGACTCGCACTTGGCCGGTTTTTTATCTATGACAGTGTTCAAGAGGTTCACAAAAGTGTTCCGCTAGCAGAAGTTGCGATTTACGATTTATGACGTATTGAAAAAAAACTACTTACTAGATCTCGTTCAAACCAATTTTCGCTGGTAGTTTACATAATAATGTCCATCATATATTTTTTTTAGTTTTATCAGTCTCTTATTTTAGAAGTTAAGGGGGGGGGGGGGACACAAATTTTACCACTTTGGAAGTGTCTGTCAGGTGTCATATGTTTTGGCTACTGACTGTCCGTAACAACTGCCAAAGATCTCCAAATGACAACCGGGACCCGTGCTCTCCGAGGCACAGAGGACACTCGGGTATGTTAAGCTGGTCACCCATCCACAGACAAACCCCGGCAAGCGTTGCTTAACCTTGAAGATAGACCTGTGCGGCTATTATTATATAGCCACAAGGTCCTCCTTATCATGGACTAGCTGACCCGTGCAACGTCGTCTGCGACACATTTTTCTTTTATTACTGCTCCGCTCCTATTGGTCGTAGCGCGATGATATATAGCCTATAGCCTTCCTCGATAAATGGGCTATCTAACAATGAAAGAATTTTTCAAATTGGACCAGTAGTTCCTGAGATTAGCGCGTTCAACCAAACAAACAAACAAACAATCAAACTCTTCTGCTTCATAATATTAGTATAGATATAGAACAATGCTTTCTTAAAACTTACTGACAGTTTGATGTTCCTCTGACAATGGGTCAATAACATCATCAAGTCTTTCACTAACATCTAGTAATTCTTCTTTGATAGCATCACTTTCTGTTTGTCCACCATCGACTATACTAATGAGCTCCATTGGACTATTACTAAACCCATTGAGAAACTTTAAGCATCCTGGGTTTATTGAAGGATCTGGCTGTAAAAGATTGAATGTAGTGTTTGGTAAAATATGCTGAAGATCAAAACCTTGTTGAAGAACACCTCACCTCATAATCCTTATTCATCATCTGAGCAAACAACTCTTCTGCTTCCAGACATTTTCTCAGAAATCTCCAGCACTGCTTTAGTTTAGTGCAGCAAAAGAAACAAGCGAGCATGGGTCTTCGGTCCTCAGTTACAAACTGCAACAAAACTTATCCTTTAAACTGCTCTTACATAATTATGTTGGAATCAGTTTGTGAGTGGATTACTCTATGTGAATGCTGATGATGAACCCATGGGAACATACCACCATATAAGTATCATCATCTGCCTAGCCTTTTCCCAACTAAATTGGGGAGCGGCAACCTACCACACCTCCACAACCAAATAACTGGGTAAACACGGTACTTCATGGAAAGACTGGAGTCAGATTAACTGGCTTCTGATTATCTGTTACGACTTACTGTGTTTTCTTAGGCATGGAGGAAACTCAGGTTGTTAAAATGCAAGCACTGCTTAACCTTCATAAGTAATTTGCTCATAGGTATGACATAGTTTAATCCAGGTTGTGGTCTACATTTAACTCAAACCTGTTGGCTTCTGAGGTGTGATTGATTTAGAAACTACAGATTTTCTTGTTTTAATGTCAGGATGCTGTCCAAAACAACAGTTGGTGGTCAGTATTGTTCATGTTTGCTTCTTGCCAACACACTGTAGAAGCGATGAGTGTTAATCAAAGCAAAGCACAAAGCACATTTGGATTGTTTCACTTTACAGGTTCTCTCAAACCCTTGGTATTATTTCACCAAAGCTGGTGATTTTCATTTCTCCTTAGTATGACCCTTGAACCATTAGTTTATTTTTTACTATTGATAGGCATAATATGTTTGACCACAATCTCACCTGATGGTAAGAAATAAAATGTTCAAAGATGGAGCATGCTTGCCTAGAAGTAACCTATTCACTCTTGACTTTAAGACTACAAGGTGGTAGCTATCAGGAAACAGTCTGGAGTTTGTTTTAGTATCTTTTATTGTGTATCAGAAGGATTAAAAACCAAATAAGATTTAATTTTTGTAAAATATAAACTTACTGGAACATCAGTCAGCTTCTCATACAGTTCATGCAGGTTCTTGTTGATCACCACATACATGCGAACATCCTTCACTAAACATATCCTACACATCTGCATTTTTTCCATCTTTAATGCTAGTAAATTTCTTTCACTTTTGAGTTGAGCCTGCTCTCTACATCAATCTTTCAAGCGATGGCTGAGGTATAAGACGGAACTAGTGAGCCCGGAAAATGTCTGTTTACTGCTACTATGAAAGCTGACGGGATACAGGTGTTACTGTTAGAGAACACGGAGTCCCATACTTTGGCTGTAGGCACACGAAACGAGGGGAAGCGACAATTCGGGATACTGCTTCAACTACGTTTTGATGGTAGCCTTTATCAAGTTTCATACTATTTACTGTAGTTTTTTTCGATTAAAAGTAAAATAATAATTGACCAAGCTAGCCTCAATGCGGTCTGTAAACGAGCCTGACATCATCAAAATCACAGAACACAATTATCCTAGCGGATCAAAATAATCAATGCGACAGTGCGACACTGACACCAGTGTTGCCGCTTAGGGAAAAATAAAGTCACCAAACTTCTACCAAAATGTCACTAGATTGGGTGGAAAATTAAATTAAAAAAGTCACTAGAAATCACTAAATTAACTGATTAAAAGTAATTAAAAAACTAAATGAAAATCAACGAACAATAATTTGAATTAACCAAAAACACTGTTAAATTAATTAGTTGTATTAAATCTTCATCTATTATCACTGTATCATTTTCGTCCAGCATGGTGGAAGTGGACGGTTGCTCTGTAGTTGCCGTGGAAGTCGAAGCTTGCGGTTGTAATATGGAAGTAGATGGCACAGTATTCTTATTTATGTTAGGTTTTCATCATTTGGGACAAGACTTCACTGGGTAAAACAACTTTTGCAGGTTTCTTTTCAACATTTTAGCTGATTCCGTATCATTCGTATTGAATTCAGAGTTGTTGTTGTTATCTATTTCGTAGTTTTCATTTAACAATGTTCATTAAAGTGATCTCAATTTCGTCCTCATTAAAGCTAAGTTCAACACACAGTGCACGTCACCGTTAGGTCATAACTACACAATTTTCTGGCTAATTAAATATAACAAGATAAATAATATGTACTGTTATGTTGATCATGAAAAAGTCGCTAGAAGTCACCAGACTATTTTTTGTCATTGAATCGTGAAAAAAAGTCCCCATAAACATCAAAAACTCACTAGATCTAGCGACAAAGTCACTGAAACGGCAACACTGACAGACACATGTGCATGGCATACTGACGTTTGACAAGATCACTTTTATTGTGTTGTGGGACTAGCTTCTGCCAGCGGCTTCACCCGCGTGATCCCTACTTCCCTAGGGAACATGTTCCCGGGATTAAAAGTAGCTTATGTGCTATTCCAGACTATAATCTATCTTTGTTCTAAATTTCATTAAGATCCGTTAATCAAGCCGTTCTGGCGTGATTGAGTAACAAACAACCAAACATTCACATTTTCATTCTTTTTTTTTCCATTTTTTCTATTGATTGTAGCGTGATGAAAAGTATACTATAACCAGCTCAGGAGTATGAAAAATAATTATAGGTACCAAGTTTAAGTAGTTTTTGTTTCTAAACGGTTATACAGACAGACAGACAGACAAAAATTTTACTGAGTGCATTTTTGGCATCAGTATCGATCCTTAATCACCCCCTGATAATTATTTTGGAAAAATATTTCATGTACAGAATTGACCTCTCTACAGATTTATTATAAGTAGGTAAGTATATAGAATACAAAGATGAAGATAGATGAATTGGCGGTAAAGGCCTTTTAAGGTGAAAATGTACCTAATTATTTTTTTTTTCATATAATGTGAATGCTTTGCTTTTAGTTAATAAATATCGAGTCAAATATATATACTTTTCTAACGTTGGCCACCCTACTTGTACCCACAAAATGGTCAGAAGACGACATTCGAAGTAATTTGTCAAGTGGTCAATAGCGCCGCCGCGCCCCGGTGCCTTAGGCGTGGGACAAATACAACAGGCGAGGCGCGGGCGTGGCGCGGGCGAGGTGCGGGCGCGGCGCCGGTGCATTGCAGAACGGGGCCCGAGTCTGCTATTACAATAGTGTCAGAATGGTCGATCACTGATTTCAAAATGGTTGATTTTGACAAGTTTGGTAATCTACTAACATAATCTATTACTATTTACTATAGTACTATTACTATCTATACTAATAGTATAAACTACTGGTCCGATTTTAAAAATTCTTTCAGTGTTAGATAGCCCATTTATCGAGGAAGGCCAGAGGCTATAATTATCATCACGCTAAGACCAATAAAAGCGGAGCAGTCATGAAAAATGTTACGCAGACGACGTTGCTCGGGTCAGCTAGTAATATTATAAAGCAGAAGAGTTTGTTTGTTTGGTTGAACGCGCTAATCTCAGGAACCACTGGTCCGATTTGAAAAATTCTTTCAGTGTTAGATAGCCCATTTATCGAGGAAGGTTATAGGCTATATATCATCAGGCTAAGACAAATAGGAGCGGAGCAGTAATGGAAAATGTGAGGCAGACGAAGTTGCGCGGGTCAGCTAGTGGCATCATAATGGCGTCATTATGACATTCCAATGATCAACCACTGACACGCCATTGAAAGAAAGAATTGAAACTCTAGAAAGTTGTAGCTACTTAACCGGACTTGCCTGTGGTGGCCTAGGTGAGTTTAAGGCCCCCAGCCAAGGCTATGTACTATATACTAAAACTCCGCTCGCTGAGGGCACCCCCTGTGGGGTACGGACCTCGACTCAGCGGCATCGTTTGGGGGAGGGCAGCAAGGGACTGGCTGGGTCATGTTTCCATTATTTGGGGAGTTTAAAGCCATTGGCTCAGCTTCGCGGGCTGGCTCATTTGGCAAAAGACGGGGAGGAGATTTACAGGGTCGTCGCGATGGACCTCGGCGGCGAGGTCGGAATACGGAACGCGGTCTGTGCTTGTGTTTATTTAACGTACTGGTTTCCCTACAACTTTCCTGGAGGAGGGTGACGGGATCGTCAGGTTCTATGAGGGTGTGCCGTGGCCGGCGAATCCTACTTATCTGTGAGGGGGTGTATCGGGTAGCCGATGCAATAAGGAAGTTTTGATGCTTGTCCGCGGATTCGATGAAACGCTTAGTAAGTCGTTTCATGAATTGCTGGACAGTCGGAATTTTGAGATCGACATGAAGCCGATCGTCCTTAACGAACCACGGGGCACCCGTGGCCCGACGGAGAAAGCGGTTCTGAAGTGTCTGCATCCTATGGATATGACGTGGCTTAGCGTGTGCGAAAGTGGCACACGCATAAGTCATAATCGGACGTATGCACGTAGTGTAAATGCGCAGTTTGCATTTGAGAGATAGCTTGCTGCGTGCATTCAGCATGGAATGGAGCCTACCGAGAGCGAAGGCGGCACGCGAGCGAACCGACCTTATGTGCTCTGCAAAATTCAGCTTTTGGTCTAGGATGACACCAAGATATTTAGCTCGCTTTTCCCAAGGGATCGGCTTACCAAACATGGTGATAGGATTAGGATGATGGGAGATTCTCGCCCACGGTTTGTGGAACAATACCGCCTGGCTTTTCTGCGGGTTTACCTCAATCCTCCACTTCCGAAACCACTGGGCTAAGGCAGTGACGGATTTTTGAAGGTTTCGGGCAATGGCCGTAGGGCTCTTGCCGCTGCAGTAAATGGCCGTATCATCGGCAAATAGTGCTAACTGCGTCTTGGGGGACTTGGGAATATCGCTGGTGAATAGCGTGAAGATTAGTGGCGAGAGCACGCCACCTTGCGGTACGCCTGCTCGGATAGGACGAGGGGAAGAAAGCGCCCCTTCGATGCGATACCGAAAGGTGCGGTTCGACAAATAGTCTCGTAAGATGAGCACGAGACGATCTGGCACACCGAGGCGATACAACTTGTATATCAGACCGTTGTGCCAGACCTTGTCGAAGGCTTTCGCAATGTCGAAGAAAAGGCTTCCCGTCATCATGCCGCGCTGAAAACGGCCGTTGATGTGCTCAGTGATGCGGTACACCTGTTGGACACAAGAGTGGTTGGATCTGAAGCCAAACTGCTCTTGAGGAATAAGACTCTTGCGCTCCGCATAATCTTTGAGACGCTTATAAATAAGCCTCTCGTAGATCTTGCCGAGCGCTTTGAGCAGACTGATAGGACGGTAGGAAGAGGGAGATGATTTGGGCTTGCCCGGCTCGACCGCTGCACTAAATGGCCGGAGGCGATACCTATTCGTGACGTCACCGCCGACACCGTTGCTAACGCATTACACGAGGGATGGATATCGCGATTTGGCTGTCCATTACGTGTAACGACGGACCAAGGAAGGCAATTCGAATCGTCTTTATTCAACGCTGTAATGAAGAAATTTGGCATCACAAGGATACGAACTACTGCTTACCACCCGCAAGCAAACGGTCAAGTCGAACGCTGGCATCGAACGTTGAAGGCCGCGCTCATGGTGAGAGGCGCCGGCACACACTGGAGCGAGGAGTTATCGACCGTTTTGCTTGGATTACGTACAGCACTTCGTGAAGACACACAAGTCAGCCCGGCCCTGATGACCTACGGATCGACACTAAGAATACCGTCAGATTTCTTCGTGCCTACACAGCCGAAAAATGATGACGCAGAATTCGTCCGCCAGCTGACCGAAACAATGTCGTCGACAACAGGAACACGTTTGTACACAAGGACCAACAACACAACACAACAACAACGTGTACTCATGTTTTCGTGTGAAACGATACCGTGCGAAGTTCATTGACACCTCCTTACGACGGCCCGTTCAAGGTGATTCAACGCGACAGCAAACACTTCACCATACAGATGCCACTTCGAACCACAGTTGTCTCAATAGACAGACTTAATTAAGCCAGCACACCTACTAAGCGAAGAGGAATTTACCACTTCTCCAACAAGATGCGCGCAACAGCAGGCGCCGAGCACCGGGAACACTCCTGCAGCGAGCACCGACCCGCGGTCATCAAACCCCAGCCCGCCGCGCGACACATACGTCACGCGATCCGGCCGCGCAGTCAAACACAACGTACGCTTCGCTTAGGGGGGAGTGATGTAGTGACACAGTACCTGTCACAGTTACCAGCGAACCACAAACCACCATACCGTACTACCTTATCATCACACCACACCAATACCTCAGAACCAATTACCACGTTTTACCAATTTACGTTTTATCGACAAACTCTGATAAAGAACTAAATATATATTTAGATGGACTGGGGGACGGGGGGCCCTAGATCGCGGCTTGTAGAACAAGACCGCCTGGCTTTTTTCGGGGTTAACCTCGAATCTCCATTTCCGAAACCATGCGCCTAGGGCGTTGGCGGACTTTTGGAGGATACGAGCTTTGGCTTTACTATTCTTTCCAGAATAGTAAATGGCCGTGTCATCCGCGAAAAGTGCTAACTGCGACTTTCGGTTGGTGGGAATATCGCTAGTGAATAGCGTAAAAATAAGGGGGGAGAGCACGCCGCCTTGCGGTACGCCTGCTCGGACAGGGTGGGGGGCGGAGAGCGCCCCTTCGATGCGATACCGAAAGGTGCGATTCGACATATAGTCTCGTAAGATGAGCACGAGACGATCTGGCACACCGAGCTGGTATAACTTGTATAGCAGACCGTTGTGCCAGACCTTGTCGAATGCTTTCGCTATATCGAAGAACAGGGCTCCCGTCATTTGACCACGTTGGAAGTTTCCACTGACGTGCGCAACGATGCGGTAGACCTGTTGGACGCACGAGTGATTGACTCTAAAGCCAAACTGCTCTTTGGGAATGAGGCTCTTGCGTTCAGCGTAGTCTTTGAGACGCTTATAAATAAGCCTCTCGTAGATTTTGCCGAGAGCGCTGAGCAGACTGATGGGGCGGTAGGAGGACGGGGAGGACTTGGGCTTGCCCGGTTTGGGAATACCGATAACGGTGGCCTCTTTCCACTGTTGCGGGAACATGTTGTTGGACAGAGCGCCATTGAAGATGGCGGTCATCAACATGATGAGGGTTTCGGGGAAGAGAGAGAATACCCTGTTGGTGATTCCGTCAGCCCCAGGAGCTTTCCTGGGTTTGAGATTTCCAATGATCTCCTCCACCTCGTCAGGAGTGACGGGGGGGAGAGGGTCATCGGGGTCCTCAACAGGTGGGAGGGAGGTCCTACGTTCGACCTCAGCGAGGTGAGCCGGATCGACTGGGTTCGAGCTTGGGGAACACTGGGACTCTAGACTGTCGGCCAGGCACTCTGCTTTCTCATCGTCTTCAAAAGCGACGGAGTTATCGGGGCGGGTGAGGGGAGGCATGGAGGTGACCTCAGAGGCGCGCAACTTCCTCTGAAGCTCCCAGAATGCGTGTTGGTTGGGTTCGAGGTCGCCTAGCATCTCTTCCCATCTCTTGTTACAAAAAAAAAAAAAAAAAATACAAAATACAAAAATATTTATTGTTTGTTATCTCTTGTTACGCAGCTTTTTGATGCGTTTACTTACTTTACGCTGTAAGTAGCGCATGAAAGCTTTGTTACTAGCACAGGGAAAGGAGTTGTAGGCACGGACGGCCGCGTTCTTCTCAGTCAACAGCTCACGCACATCGTCCGGGAGTTTCCAGCGATGATCGTTAATCGCCGGAACCTCCCTTGAACATTCGTTCAGGACAGATTGAACGTGATCCGTGAATGAGTCGATCGCGGCCGTCGTGTCGGCAACTGACTCGATGTGGTTAGGGATCTTGTCCAAGTGGGCTGACGTGGTGCATTTCAGTTTTTCGCTTACTTTGCGCCAGTTAGTGACCACTCGGGAAGGAGGAGGTTGGGCGGGGTCCATGGGCCCGTATCTGGGAGCGAGCTCCAGGATTACAGGCCGATGGTCCGAGTCGAGCTCGTCCAACGCCTCCACAGAATGCAAACGTAAGTTGACATTTTTGAGGAGAGCTATGTCGAGTACGTCGGGTCGGCTGTTAGGGTCATAAGGGAAGTGGGTAGGATGCATCGGTGCGATGACATCAAAGTTGAGGGGACTGCATAGCTCATACACGGCCTTGCCTCTGGCGTTGGTCGTGTAGCTATTCCAGGAGGGGTGTTTGGCATTGAGGCCGAAAAGGATCGCGCTCCGCGCGCCACTCATATTTATAAGCCGGCTCTACACTCGCGGCGCGAACGGCCGCGAAAGCTGCGAATCACGAGTGTAGTAGATGTCGTTCACGCCTTCGCGTTCGCGCTTCGCACCTTTCCCCGATCAGTGTCGGTTTTTTGGTCCGCGACAAAGGGTTTGCGGCGGCGCATGAACGTGAACGCATCAATACTCGCATTTTTCGGCAGTAGCGGAGGACATCGTAAGGAGTGGTTGTGCGTGCGTTGGATTTTGTAAAAATGAATAATACTACATGGAATAATGAACTTGAACTGACACTCATTGAGTGTTATCAAGCTGAGCCGATACTCTGGCAGTCTAAACACAAAGACCATAGAAATAAAGTTCATGATGCCTGGACACGCATAAGTGCTATCTACATATATACTAATATTATAAAGAAGAAGAGTCTGTTTGTTTGGTTGAACGCCCTAATCTCAGGAACTACTGGTCCGATTTGAAAAATTATTTCAGTGTTGATAGCCCATTTATCGAGGAAGGTTATAGGCTATTATATACGCTCCTATTTGTCTTAGCGTGATGACGCTAAGACAAATAGAAGCGGAGCAATAATGGAAAATGTGACGCAGACGAAGTTGCGCGGGTCAGCTAGTTTTTAACCGACTTCCCAAAAAGGAGGAGCTAGGTTATCAATTCGGTTGTTTTTTTTTTATGTTTGTTACCTCATAACTCCGACAATTATTATGAACCGATTTGAATTTTTTTTTGTTTTATCTGAAAGGATGTACTTGCAGATTGGTCCCATTTAAATCATATCAAAATCGGTTACGAACTTTGGATTTAAAATCGAAATAGCTGTAATTTGACTATTTAGATGATTCTTTGATAATCGAAATTGCGTATTTTGCTTTTCTGCGATTTTGTAGTGGTGTTGTTAGGTGTGGGGCACCACCAAAAAGTGAAAAATAAAAAACTTTTTACAAAAAAATACAACCGACTTCAAAAAAAAAAACACTACAAAGTAAAAAATAACTTTTATTTCGGAAGTCGGTGTCAAAATACGAAGAAACTAACAAAAACACCGACTTCCGAAATTAAAGTTATTTTTTACTTAGTAGTGTTTTTTTTTTGAGGTCGGTTGTATTTTTTTTAAATATACCTGTAGCTGAGTTGAAGAAAAAGAAGGAATCGCTTATGTCGAGCTATAGATCTTATAGAAAGAAGGTGAAGGATTATATTCACAGAGGTGCGAGTTCAAGTGATATCTACAAGCCCATATGGAGCAAGCAAGCAGTGACACTGAGGACGACGAGGACGTGATTTCTGCTGCTGATGTGTCACTGACACAGCAGCAGCAGAAATCACGTCCTCGTCGTCCATAGTCACGAACAAGACTGTGAAGATTTGCGAGTGTGGAGGTACACAGTTCGCGCGTGGATCGCGGCATAAATTCACGGCGTGAAATAACGGCGCGACTTCACGTGCGAGTGTAGAGCCGGCTATAGATTCGCGACAGAACAGTGCCGTGTGCAAAACAGCGCCCCGTGCCCACGCGTCTCGCCCTACGCGCGTCGCTATTGGTAGATTAAACGTAGTGTATTAAGAATGATTTTGTATATAAGTAGGATGTTTTAGCAAATAAAGATCAGAGTTAATCAGACCTCCATCTTGCTTATTTTATTTACAACTGAACGACGAGAGCTCCAGGTCCAGTTAGTAACCTCAACACTAAATACTATTCACGTTTGTCTGGACTTTAAAAGAGACTTATGACCTCTGAGTTTGTTTCGGTGTTTCTTCTCAGGGTAGTCAGCTAGGAAACATCGGCTTCATCTAGGAAAAAAAAAATTGACGTGTAAAAGAGTTACATGTAACCAATGACGTATTTATTTTATTTATTTGGCTCACCAACAATTGAGTACACTCATACAATTATGGAATACATACAATAAAATTGGGGTCTAGTGTATCAATCTCTTACAGGTAAGCACATCATGCATTACATACTATTTAAATTGAAATTGTATAAAGGCTACTTACAATTAGAGGGTATTTAAATACAAAGAACAATCAGGCTCCTCAAGCCAAATTCAAAACTAAAAAATTGAAATAAAACAATAAAAAATCATAGGCAGAAACAAAATTGAATTGAGAAATAAATACAATTATAATCGAATTAAAATCATAATAAAATTAAATAAATTCAAATTCAAAATAATTAAGATTAAACATAACAATATTAAAATCCAACAGAAACATAATCAGAAACAGAATCACAATTAAAAACAAAATAAGTAAATAAATAACCGAAAACATAATCGCACTACATTCATACGAATAACATAACCAAACTGAATTAAAATTAAAATTAGACAGAAACTTAATCAAAATCTTATTGAAATACAAATAAAAAAACCAACATGTCACTAAAAAGAATTCACAGAAAGATTTCACATGTCCATAATACTTCTTCTGAACCTATTAGGGCCGTACCCTGACCAAATAACCTTGAGCATTTTTTCCCTACATAACAGCGCAAGAGATACAATAGCGAATACGCTCAGAATGTTGAATAAAATCGTTAAAAAATCTAAATTTGGTCGTTTGAAAAAAATACTTCTACCAAAATGTTCATAATTAAATTGCCTATCCATTAGTGTAAGTACAAAATCAAAATAATCGTTAATTTTCGAGAAGATGCATGTTTTCAGTAATTTTTTTCCATTTCTGGGGTTTCGTTGTGAGGAGATTACTTAAACATTATACTTAGTAATAAAAAATAAAATCTACCATTTTGAAGCCAAGATTATGTTGAAATTTAATGTATTTTTTATTAGTTGATATTTCTTTTGGTTAAAGAGTAGATAGCTACAAAAAACTGCACAAAAAACGGCTAGCGCTGCGTTTTGCTCGGGGACGCGCCTTAAGTGAGTCAGAGTGCACGTCGACTAGACTACTGCAGTTATTTAATAATTTGCACAGACGGGGTATAGGAGAGTTAGCACCTAGAACGGTTCTGCGCAAGGGAGGACGTAATGGGGTTATAGGAGTTCGTGGGCTTTTTGTAGGCACACGTACCTAGTTTGAACCCATTCAACAATTGCGGACAGTGATGATTAAATATAGACACGTCATAAACCAACATCGCGGCGCTTAAAAACGACGAAAATACTAGATAGCTACTAATACGCATGAAGAAAGGGAAAGAAAATATGTCACCGTACGGCGGGATGCGTGTTGCTGGAGGGAGATAAATATACATCTTCAGTTACGTCACAGGATAAGTAATAGTCAAATTGACATCAAAACAAACGTAGGAAGTGTCGCGCGACAGGTTGGTGCGTAACTAAGCTCAATGTGGCCAATTGGCTTCATTTCATGTTGTCATTTTAGAGTGCAGACAACGTATCTATAGTTATATATATCATTGCATGTAACCTATTTTCAAAAATAAATATGATTTATGACAAAAAATTCCTTGCATGAGATGCGCAGGACGGTCTGGCGGCACTTTGGGGCCTAATGGGCGGGTTGTATCAAACAGTTGGTTAACGTAACATACGTACGTCAAAAAGTAACCATTACGGAAGATCTTTAACGTTCGTTTAATAAGAAGCGTTGTTGTTTCAAAACATTCTGATATAAATTCCAGCCCATCCCAACAGCTATGTTATTGACACGGGTCCTACATAAATAGCATTTTTTGCATTCCCCCACTTATTTGTGTCATCAGAAGAATTGGTATTGAGGAATTCAAAAGAAAATTCATAATATTGTTCTATTTGACGCAACTAATGTAACGTTAACCAGTGCTCAGACGTTAACGTTATATTTTACGTGCGTTAACGCTGACGTTTTGTGAAACAACCCATTTTTTTGAATTAACGATAGTTAGCAGCATTTTTATCGTTTACGCATGCGTTAATTAAGTGAACGTGAAACTTCTAGCAGTGGACGTTTTTCGGCTGATATAATGATGATGTTTATGAAAAGTTACTTAATTTTTAGGGCAAAAAAATACAACCGAATTGAGATTTTGAGACCCGCTTCCTTTATTTGAAGTCAGTTAAAAACAACGTTTTCCGGCTAGTATAATGTAACTAGCTGACCCGCGCAACTTCGTTTGCGTCACATTATCTATCTATACATATAATAAAACTGTAGAAAAGTGGTTTTTGTACATGAAAAAAAAAAAAAAACGAAAAAAAAATAGCTAGGGTGTTAAAGAACAACCAATAGAACCCATTTCCAGCATTTTTTTTTCCAGAATTTGTGTCTGTTTGTCTGTTTATTTGTTCGGGCATCACGTAAAATCTGCGAAAGCAATGTAGATAACTTTTACACACAAGGATTGAGCGTAACTTGGAGTAACATTTTAAAGTTTTTGTTTCATTGCAATCGGTTCAGTCTATCAAAAGATATTTGAATTGAAAGTTTTCCAGAAGTAAAATTAGGGTTATGTGCACTTAGTCTCATTATTACTTCACGTAACTTTTATACATAACAATAAACTGTGCGTAAATTATTGTAGTAATATTAAGTTTTTTTTTTCATCGTAATCAGTTCATACCTTATAATAAAAAATATGAATTAATAAAATTATAATTATTATAGTCTTTCCGAAGTAAAATATTGAAATAGCGCCATTTATCAAACTTAGACTGGACTATACCTAGAGATCAACTGCGTGCCGTATTCGATAGATGGCGTTGGCGTGTGACGTCAATTTTCTAAATCACGGTGTTAAGATGTTCCTTGAAAGAATGACCTTCGCCCATGTCTGCATTTGAGTCAAGTTGATTTATCTATTTTACATCTATGCTAATCTATACTAATATTATAAAGCAGAAGAGTTTGTTTGTTTGTTTGGTTGAACGCGCTAATCTCAGGAACTCCTGGTCCGATTTATAAAATTCTTTCAGGGTTAGATAGCGGATAGACCATTTATCGAGGAAGGTTATAGGCTATATATCATCATGCTAAGACAAATAGGAGCGGAGCAGTAATGGAAAATGTGACGCAGACGAAGCTGCGCGGGTCAGCTAGTACTTATAATAAATCTGTAGAGAGGTCAATTCTATACATGAAATATATTTCCAAAATAACTATCAGGGGGTGATTAGGGATCGATACTGATGCCAAAAATGCAATCAGTACAATTTTTGTGTGTCTGTCTGTCTGTATAAAGCAGTGGTCGTATTAATGTGACAGCCGCGCTAGACTAACTAGATAAATATGTTGCAAGCATAGGAGTCAAGGGATGGGAACTAACGTCAAATGTTGGCATTATACAAAGATCGTGAGGGATATTTTTCTTATGAATAATAAGGAAAAGAATTAATAACACAAGGCAATATGTTAAATTTAACTTTATTTGGTATGACACCGTTTATTTTATGCTGAATGATGCATTATACCTGATTATTTAACTGTTTGTTATTTCGTTTTTAAAATGCGCATTGCATTGTATCCCATCCCTATGGTCATATTTATGCGACGCGCGCGATAGACGCCGAAGAAAATTTCAAGCTGCCAATTACTTATTTTTGTTTAAGTTTTTTGAATGCTTAGAGTTATGACACATAATTTTAAGTAATTGTTGTAAATAATAGCTCTATTTAATAATAGTTTTAGTTGTACCACGCAATTAATAGGACGAAAATAGAACGAAAAAATCATGCATGTTCTCTGTCGCAGAAATACGACACGCGCGGTAGGGACACGGAAATATTTGTCGCATATATGCGACACGCGCGGTTAAAGGGTTAATGGTTAAAGCTACACAGAAATCATGTATGACGGAAATGTTCTCCTTAAAATTATATAAAAAATATCCCACGACAGCATTATTATGTCTATCTTTTATTTGACGCACAATAACACGTGTAACTCCCGATAGCTTAGCAGTTCGAAGCTTTCTGATTATATTTGTCTACTCTTACGTTTATGACACTCTCAGTCATCCATAATTAAAAAAGTTAACATTATTAACTATTCCATAAAAAAGAATCATAGAAATCGGTATAGAAACACCAAAGTTATACATGAAATACGCTAATAATAAGCCATCGCGCGTGAATACTGAATCATGCTATAAGGATTATTTTTGTATAAGGTCGCGATCGCACAGGCAGGCGGCTTGCTTGACGCCTAGAGGCTAGCGAGTAGCTTGTTATAACAGCTTACGACATTTTGCAATATCCTTTAAGAGTCCTATTACGAATCGTAAATGCTCGTTTGCAATAGATCAAGTTACGTTGGTCTGCGTTGGGGGTACATCTATAGTCCGCGAAACTATTTGATACTTAGTTTACTAGTCTGAATAGGATTATAGTTTATTTGGGCGCTCGCGCGAGACTACGGAGCGCGCGCGCTGAATTGACGCAGAATTTATAGTACTTTAATTTTATTTATTGTAATTTTGTTGTATTATATTGACAAACGAAAACTAATGAAACGTATTCATTGTAGATTGAAATTTTATATCATATAAATTTATTTGATAAAATTGTTTTTATTTGGAATATAATGGACGCTGAATGAAGACAATTCTGGCTTAAATTAGGCTTTCTTTACGTTTTTTTCCGTGAAAACTCAAGGAATTTCAAGAAATTCTAGAACTCCAATAAACAAGTAAAACATTCAACTTACCTTTTAGCAATTTTAGTTTTTAAAAGAATTGATTGTAACAATGTGAATTTGACCGTCAAAGTTCCATCGCCGACATTTTTTCTTGCAAACTGAGTTCGTAAAATATTTATAGTAAATTACACGAAAAGAAAAATGAAAATGTGTAACTCTAACTTACAAGAAAGAGACTGGCACTATCATTATTCAGGATCAAATAATTAAAATATCTTACTGCTGCTGAAAATTACAGCGTCAAAAATCATGAATTTCCGTAAAAAATGTAATAGAACTCTTAATATACTGTCGAGGAGAAGATGGTTATAATTTCGCTTTACACCAAACGAGTATAATAATAAACATGTGAAAGTTTGGTTGTTTTTTACTCAATCACGCCAGAACGGCTTAACGGATCTTAATGAAATTTAGAACCTTATATAGGTATATATAGTCTGGAATAGCACATAAGCTACTTTTCATCCCGGGAATATGTTCCCTAGGGATCACGCGGGCGAAGCCGCTGGCAGAAGCTAGTTCATTAATAATATCGCTATTAAAAAATAACGGCTGGTGACAGAAGGGTAAAATTTTAGGGTTGTATGTATTTTTTAATGCCACATTATAGATAACTAAAAAAATTAAAAATTAAATATTAGGGGTTCACAACCCTTACCACTTAGGCGTATGAAAAATAGATAGTAGCCGATTCTCAGACCTACTGAATATGCATATAAAATTTGGTAAAAATCGGTAAAGCCGCTTTGGAGGAGTAAGGTAACTAACATTGTGTCACGAGAATTTTATAAATAAGACTAGCTGACCCGCGCAACTTCGTCTGCGTCACATTATTCATGAATAATATTGCCAAAAAATTAAAAAAAAATTTAGGGGTGGACTACCCCTAACATTTAGAGACACCCCACACTAGCGTCTTTCGAGCGTCGTCGTCGTGCCAGCGTCCGCGCAACGTCCACCCGACGTCGACGTCGCGGCGACGCGACGCCAGCGCTGGACGGCTGCCGAACGCCGATCGTGCGCGGCGCTGGCGTGGCGTAGCCGCGGCTCCTGTCGCGTACAAGCAGTGTGAAAATGGATTCCGACGAAGAAGCACTGCTGCTGATATTACTGATCCAAAAATTACGGAAACGAAAAAGGAAACGTCGTCGTCAACATTGGGAACATCCTCTGTGTAGTGTTAGATTTCAGGAAAGCGATTATTTCGTATTGTATAGTCAACATATAAAAAATAATAAAAAATACTTCTATGATTATTTACGGATGCCAAAACGAATATTTGACGAACTATTACAATTGATACAAAACGATATAAAATATCAAGATACCCATTTGAGGATTTCTGTGTCACCTGAAGAGAGGCTTATTATTACATTGAGGTAAGTAAAAACGCAATTTTTAAATGACGAACAAAATTTTGTATTTATTTAGAAAACTTACAAGAAACTAAATCACAGATTGATTAATAGAATTACAAATCAACAATATTTTGCCGACAACTGAATTACATATTCAGGTAATCATTAGCATCCTCAGTAAATATGTCGCCGTACAGTGACTCTTGTGAAGTGTCCGTTTCATCTAATGAATTGGCTGACAGTGTTGTCGTATCCCTTGCCGTAAAATAGCCCTGTTGTTGTTGTTGTTGGTCATGATTTGGCATGGTGTATCTCGACATTTGGGTATACTTTTTGATTATACCCATAATTTCCATCTTTGCGTCCATTTTGTAATTTGAGTCTATCGCACCAAAATCTTCTACAAGTGACATAAAAAACTGTTGACCACCATAATTTTTATCCTGTCCTTTATTCAGCATTCTTTCATATAAAATGTTTAACATTTTTTCTTGGGTGTTCTTTTTTGTTGTATTTTCTTTTTGAGATTCATTAGTAGAACTGCTTGATTTTTGTGGTCTAACCTGTGATAGAGGGTTTAAAAACCCCAAAAATTTGGAATACAGATACTCTCTGCTTGTTGATGCACCCGACCCACTCTTTGTCGTTTTATTTCTTTCCCTTGTGTAGCGATCTCGTATACTCTTCCATTTTTTTTGTAATTTTAAAGCTGAAACAATTTAATTTTTTTTTCAGATATTTGGCAACTGGATGTTCATTTAAAGATTTGCAATATTCGTTTAGAAGGGGCTATTCAACAGTGCAAAAAATAGTACGAACAACATGCTTAGCGATAATTAAATGCTTATTTTATATTTGCAAACCACCCACACAAGCAACAGATTGGATTAATATTGCAAACGGGTTTAGAGATAAGGCAAATTTTCCGAACTGTATTGGAGCCATCGACGGGAAACACATCAGAATAATAAGACCATGTGATAGTGGCTCGCTTTTCTTCAACTACAAAAAGTATTTTTCAATAAATTTATTGGCAGTGTGTGATTCAAATTATGAATTCATTTACATTGATGTCGGCAGCTACGGAAAATCTTCAGACTCGACCATTTTTATGGAAAGCGATTTGAAAAATAATATGGACGAGAATGTGTTAAATATACCCCCACCAGCCTCAGTAACAGAAAACGGCGAGCCTCTTCCTTTTGTACTCGTAGGCGATGAAGCATTCCCTTTATCAGCTTATATGCAACGACCTTACCCGGGAAAACATTTATCACACCAACAAAGAGTGTACAATTACAGACTAAGCCGTGCAAGAAGGTACATAGAGTGCAGTTTCGGCATCATGACAAACAAGTGGAGAATTTTTCATAGACCTTTGAATGTGGGATTAGATTTTAGTGAAGAAATAATAAAAACTTGTTGCATACTACATAATTTTGTTAGGTCAAGAAAGATTCAAACAACACGCGCTGAAACCAACATACCATCGAATTCCGCAACAGTGAATAATGAAAATATCGATATACAAAAAATCATACGGCTATCGACCGGATTCGCTGAAAGAAATAAATTTGCTAATTACTTCGTTTCAAGTCTTGGTTCATTAACATGGCAAAGTGACAAAATATAAAAGTTTACACTTACACTCTTCATTTTTTTCTCTTGTTGTTTTTATTTCAAACTCTCGAATAAACAAAGTACACATCTCTTCCCAAGCCTTTCTTTTAAGAATGCGATCACTATATTCTCTTTTTGACATATCCCACAACACAGGCCGATTTTGTATTTCTTGAATAAAAAGTTCAGTATCAAACACATCTTCGAGCGGTGACTGCATTTTGGATATTACGTGTGCACTCTATACTGACGACGTTACAACTGACGCGACGCGTGCGGCGCAAGAGGGCGAGGTACTGGTGGGGAGCGGGGCAAATAGATTGCGTTGAGCATTGTACTTGTTCGCAAAAAACGTTGAATCGCGTCGCGGCTACGCGACGCCAGCGCCGCGCACGCTCGGCGTTCGGCAGCCGGCCAGCGCTGGCGTCGCGTCGCCGCGACGTCGACGTCGGGTGGACGTTGCGCGGACGCTGGCACGACGACGACGCTCGAAAGACGCTAGTGTGGGGGGTCTCTTAGGGGGATGAAAAATAGATGTTGGCCGATTCTCATAGATACCGGATAAGCACAAAAAATTTCATCAAAATCGGTCAAGCCGTTTCAGAGGAGTATGGCAACGAAAACTGTGACACGAGAATTTTATATATTAAATAAAGATTATAACAATTGATGAATGTACTCAATTAAAACTACGGTTTTTCGCCAGTATGTGTACGAGTGTGTCTAGTTAAATCACCCTTTTGTTTATATCTTCGCTCACATACAGCACATTTGAAAGGTTTCTCGGCGTGGGTGCGATTATGAGTTTTTAACTGACTCTTTTTCATAAAACTATGCTTACATACATTACATTTGAAAGGTTTCTCGCCAGTGTGGTTGCGAATATGAGTTGTTAACTGACACTTTTTCCTAAAACTAAGCTGACATACATCACATCTGAAAGGTTTCTCGCCAGTGTGGGTGTAAATATGGTTTTTTAAAGTACCACATTGAGTAAAACCACGCTGACATATGTCACATTTGAAAGGTTTCTCGCCAGTGTGAGTGCGAATATGCGTTGTTAAATTAGCCTTTTCATTGAAACTACGCTGACATACATCACATTTGAAAGGTTTCTCGCCAGTGTGGATGCGAATGTGAGATGTTAACTGAATCTTTTTCCTAAAACTAAGCTGACATAGATCACATCTGAAAGGCTTCTCGCCAGTGTGGGTGTAAATATGGTTTTTTAAAGTACCAAATTGAGTAAAACTACGCAGACATATATCACATTTGAACGGTTTCTCGCCAGTGTGAGTGCGAATATGCGTTGTTAAATAAGATTTTCCAATAAAACTACGCTGACATATATCACACTTGAAGGGTTTCTCGCCAGTGTGGGTGCGAATATGAGTTGTTAACTGAATCTTTTTCCTAAAACTACGCTGACATACATCACATCTGAAAGGTTTCTCAGCAGTGTGGGTGTAAATGTGATTTTTTAAAGTATCAAATTGAGTAAAACTACGCTGACATATAGAACATTTGAAATGTTTTTCTTGGGCACACTTCCTTCGAAATGTTTTTATATCACCACTGTCAACACCTTTGTTCGATATTTTACATTTAATTACATCTCTATTACTATTATTAGGGAAACTTGAACTTAATTCAGTATTATTTTTACTGCCGCAAATTCCACCTTGTGGTTTAGTGAAAGTTTCTTTAAATTTAGCCGTTCGGAATGACATATAATTTTGAGTTTTCTTAATGATTTTCGAAACACATGGTAATTTTTGAAATTCGTTTTTCTTTTGCTCAGCTGAAATTGTTTCTCTTGGACTTCGCGTGTCCAGTTTTGGCTTCTTCGAAACGGGCTCCCCTGTGAAATAAATACATATCAGAATTAATATTCAACAAAAATTGGGCATTGCAGTTACACTATTTTTACTTTATTACTAGTGTCTTTAAATAATAATAATAATATCCTTGGACATTTCACACAACGCCATCTAGTCCCAAGCTAAGCAACCTAATGCTTGTGTTATGGTAACGAGATGGCTGATAAACTACTTTTATACATTTTTTTATTTTTGTAAATACATACATATTATAGATAGAAAAACACCCAGACTCGGAGCAAATAATAATAATAATAATAAGCCCCCTAAACAACCACACGTCCTGATTGACCATCTAATCACGTGGGGGGCGGACACACGAATGAGAGATTACTGGCGTGGCTAACGTGGCTCTGGAAACCCATTTAACATGGAGACTAGGTCAAAGAGTAAATGTATAGGACCGCTACCCGAGGGCAATCGTCGGGGCGCACCTGGGGCCGATGCTGGGTGTCACAGCATACGACCCATCGGCGGTGGGGGACTGAGCAGGCGGGTTCTCCCCGATAAAAATACTACAGCCGAACTGACGGACAGACTAGACATTAGGGACGATAGTATAGCAGTTACATCCGCCTTGGATGTTTCGCAGGCGGCGTCAGCTACTCAGCCTGCGACCACCAAAGCGGGAAAGCCCAGAGTACGCATGAAATGGACTGAAGATATGAACATATTCATCATGCGCACTTATTTTTATGTTACAAAACTTGAAGAGGACAGAACTATGTACTGCACACAATTATTCGAAAAATTTAAATTTAAATACCCAGAAATTAATGTAACCGAACAAAGAATTGCAGACCAAAGAAGGGTAATTATCAGAAACAAGTTGCTATCCGACGAGACTATAAATAGAATTAGATTTGAAATATCAGAAAAACTCAAAAAAGAAGAAGAAGAAAGCACGAATACACAACAAACAAACATCTCACAAATCAATCAATCGCTTACAACACATTTAACTTCCCTAAACCTCAACGCAATTTCGGGCACAGAAGATTTTGTTTCAGATTTAACTATACCCACACAACACACCAATCAATCTACAGTAGATAATTCCACATTCCTACAAACACAAAGTATTATAGATTTTGACTCTAACTTAGTAAACACTTTAAGTAACGATTTAGAATCAAATTTAATAAAATATAACGGGATGGATCCAGCATGTAGACCATTATTGCCAAAAATTAGACCATCTAGCAAATTATCTGATATCATTAATATTTTTAATCAAAAAATTATCCCTTCCAAACTATCATCTCTAGAAAGTCTAAGTGACACACATTCTTTAATTTACTGCATAGCTATGTCAGTAATTACTCACTTTAAACTAAAAATAAATGTAGATAGAACTAACAATAATATTAGAGCAAAAACCGATCCACCTTGGCAAAAAAGATTAGAAACGTCTATAGACCAACTAAGAAAAGATATTAATAGACTAACACAATACAAAAATGGAAATACATCCAGGAAACTGGAAAACAAAGTAAAACAGATTATTAAAAATACTAGACAACACAGCTCACATGAAAATTTTAATAAGAGAATAGAAGATCACTTAGACACGTTGAAACAAAAACTGTTAGTTAAGAGTCATAGGCTAGCACGGTATAAAAAAGCGAAAGAAAGAAAGGATAACAATAGATTATTTAAAACGAGTGAAAAACAATTTTATAGAAAACTTAAAGGCAACGATACAAAAATCCAGAACCCTCCATCTCAATACGTTTTAAAAGTATTCTGGCAAGGAATCTGGTCAGACAGCACGGAACACAATAAAAACGCTAGGTGGATCCAAGAAGAAATAGGTAGATCAGACACAATAGAAGAAATGCCATTTGAGAACATAGATGTGCTTGAGATCAATACAATTATAAATAAAACACATAACTGGAAAGCAGCAGGAATAGATGGTATACATAATTTCTGGATAAAAAGACTTTTTTCACTCCATAAAACGTTAGCCGAACAAATAACCGAAATTTTAAAGGGCAATCAAAATATTCCCGAATTTTTGACTAAAGGTATCACATATATGCTCCCAAAATCGAGTAGAACCCAGGATCCTTCACAGTACAGACCTATTACTTGCTTACCAACCTTATATAAAATCATAACCTCATGTATTACGAACAAAATCATTAAACATATTGAAAAGTATGATATTTTAACAGAAGAACAAAAAGGGTGTAGGCGCGGACACATGGGCTGTAAAGAGCAATTAATAATTGATTCCACTATCTTAAAATACTGTCAAAGATCTAGAAAAAACTTATACGTGGCATACATTGATTACAAAAAAGCATTCGACAGCGTTCCGCACTCATGGTTGATCGAAGTATTAAATATTTATAAAATTAATCCATTACTTATACAATTCCTTAAAGATACTATGGGATCCTGGAGAACTACACTTAAATTACAATCTGAAACAACAAACATAACCGTGGACGATATAGAAATTAAAAGAGGTATCTTCCAAGGGGACTCATTAAGTCCTCTCTGGTTCTGTCTAGCCCTAAATCCACTCTCTCGAGCGTTAATCGATTCTAGATTAGGGTTTGATATTAAGAATGGTAGGTCAATATTGCACCAAATTACACATTTACTTTATATGGATGATTTAAAATTGTATGCCAATAAAAATTCTGATTTGCACGATTTATTAAATATAACCACAACATTTTCGAAAGACATAAGGATGGATTTTGGGCTAGACAAATGCCGAAAACTTAATATAGAGAAAGGCAAGATTGTAGATGGAAACTACTTAACAAATAGTGATGAAACAATAGAAGCGATTAAAGAAGAAGAACTATATAAATATTTAGGTTACAATCAAGCTAGACTTTTAGAACATATGGCCATTAAAGATAAACTAAAAAAGGAATATAATAGCAGAATACATTCTTTGTGCAAAATGCATCTATCCAGCAAAAATTTATTCAAAGCCATTAATACATACGCGGTACCAATACTTACTTACTCTTTCGGTGTAATAAAATGGTCGAATACGGAACTACATGGCCTCGAAGTTAAAACAAGAACTATGTTAACACAACACAGATATCACCACCCCAAATCAGCAATTGAAAGAGTAATAATGCCCAGAAAAGAAGGAGGTAGAGGATTAATCGAAATATCACATCTGCACAAAAGACAAGTCATAAATCTCAAACAATTTTTCAGGCGAAAGAAAAGTTCGAGTAAATTACACAAAACAATCACAGAGATAGATTTAAAATATACACCTCTAAACCTAAGCGATGATAGTAATACTGAAACAGTAGATCAAACGAAACACATAGAAGAAATAAACAGAAAATGGAGGCAAAAAGAACTACATGGTAGACATCCCAATGATTTACATCAAACATTCATCGATAAAGAAGCTTCTAACAAATGGCTGGAGTTGAGTGGGCTGTTTCCGGAAACAGAAGGGTTTATGCTGGCCATCCAAGACCAAGTTATTAACACAAAGAATTATAGAAAATACATAATAAAAGATAGGACAGTAAGGAATGATTTATGCAGAAAATGTCATAGCAAACCTGAAACAATACAGCACATTACAGGAGCTTGCATGACATTGACCCAGAACGACTATACTCATCGTCACAATCAACTCGTTAACATTATTCACCAAAAACTCGCCGTTAATCTTAAACTAATGCAGGACCCATACACACCATATTATAAATATACACCAAGAGCTGTTTTAGAAAATAATTTTTACAAAATATATTATGACCGCACTATAATTACAGATCACACTATATACAATAACAGACCCGATATAACACTTGTTGATAAAGAAAACAAACACACATACATTGTAGATATAGCCGTACCAAACACTAATAACATACAAAAGACTATCACAGAAAAAATAAGGAAGTACACAGAACTACAAGAGGAAATCACCAGAGTTTGGAAAATGAATAAAGTCACAATTGTCCCAATAGTAATATCAACAACAGGTGTTATCCCAAAACAAATATTCAATAGCTTTAATGTTCTTAATCTTTCGAAATACACATACTTAACACTACAAAAAGCCGCTATTTTAAATACTTGCCGAATAGTTAGAAAATTTCTACAACTAGACTTGGATAACAATTTTAATGCAGTACAAAGTAATTTACCATCACAAACTAATAACTAGGATCTCACCTTGGTTCACACCCGTGAGATTCTAGCAAATACCAGGCACTAGCCTGAGAAAATAAATTTAAAAAAACATAATAATAATATCTTTGGACATTTCACACAACGCCATATAGTCCCAAGCTAAGCAACCTAATGCTTGTGTTATGGTAACGATATGGCTGATAAACTACTTATATACATTTTTTTTCTTGTAAATACATACATATTATAGAAAGAAAAACACCCAGACTCCGAACAAATACATGTAGGTCGTACAAATATTTGTTCCGTGCGGGAATCGAACCCGCGACATGCTGCGCAGCAGTCAATCGCTCAACCACTGCGCCAACCGTGTCGTCAAAATACTAAATTGAACACTGATATAAACACCAATCTCTCACACACCGTCGATCTAGGACAGTAATAGGCTAGATTCCATCATCCACAAATTGCAAAACTATTTATTATTGACAAAAAAATACAACCGACTTCCAAAAAAAAACACTACAAAGTAAAAAATAACTATAATTTCGGAAATCGGTGTTTTTGTTCGTTTCTTCGTATTTTGACACCGACTTCCGAAATTAAAGTTATTTTTTACTTTGTAGTGTTTTTTTTTGGAAGTCGGTTGTATTTTTTTGTAAAAAGTTTTTTATTTTTCACTTTTTAGTGGTGCCCCACACCTACCACACCACTGCCAAATCGCAGAAAAGCAAAATACGCAATTTCGATTATCAAAGAATCATCTAAATAGTCAAATTCCAGCTATTTCGATTTAAAATCCAAAGTGCGTAACCGATTTCGATATAATTTAAATGGGACCAATCTGCAAGCATATCCTTTCAGATGAAACAAAAATTTTTCAAATCGGTTCATAATTGCCGGAGTTATGAGGTAACAAACATAAAAAAAAAAAAAAAAAAAAAAAAAAAAACATACAACCGAATTGATAACCTCCTCCTTTTTGGGAAGTCGGTTAAAAAATAATGGACACGTATTTTTTGTTTTTGTAAATCAATGAATATTAACAAAGATAAAAAGCATCAAAACTCGGTAGTGGAGGATCGTGACGTCACGACTCACAAAAAATTATGCGAAGGTGTGACGTATTGAGAATTTTAAAAGGGTCGTAATTTCGTCAATTTAGGTTCCCGTAACAAAAGAAAAACACGGGTCAAATATTTTTTGATAATCTAACAGAGACGGACTTAAGATTTTTTCAGGACACAAGCCTATTCTAGTGAATCACCAGGGGTCTGCAGTTCTGCACACATAAGACATGCCGCAAACCCCACTCCTTGTTGGCATCATGTGAACAGTCGTCCTGCTAGCTTACCAATTGATTCTAGTTCATCCTCCACTTCGATTTTAATCTCCATTAAAGTTGCATGGAGTGCTGGTGTATCTTCTACATCTGGATAGCTGTTGTCTAAATTATCAAGTTCTGATTCTGTAAGTAAACAAATCTGATTTATTTATGCATTTCATAACATAGAAACATAAAAAGAAAAAAGGTATTGAACTATAAATGATTTCGGACTTTTTCTTTAGCTGTGCAGTAAGATCTTGTTTCTTGCCAAATTTTACGTTCATGCTATCATAAAAGTTTGTTTTGCTATCAGATACAGTACGAATAATTTATGTTTGCCTATGCGAAGTACGTCGCAATCGATTGCGCAGAATGTCAATTTGACAAGAAACATATAACAGCGCATGCGCGGGTAGGTCGCGTATGCAGTCTCAGTACCTCGTATACGTTCGATGCATACTTGTGTCCCGCTTACTCAATGCGATACAACTGTTGATACGAAAAGTGTTATTGTTTTAAAATATTTATTTTGGTTTTTCTTACTGTTTCATTTGTGTTTTGTGTGTTTCTGTGGTGTATATGTTTGTTGTGTTACTTTGTGACCTTGTTATTGTTACGGTTGTGTTTCTTACTTGTTAATTATACAAAACGTATAAATCAGAAAAATATTGTACGAACGTAACACTTTTTTACGTGATGCGACCTGCGCGGTCGTCACTAAAAGTTAACTTCGCATGGGTAAAGATAAAATATTCGTACTGTAAACAAGCTTACATTTGCAGTGTGAAAATTTAAAGTAGTTGTATTCTCCCTTCACATTGGTTGCCTTAAAAAAACTTTTTACAAAAAAATACGACCGACTTCCAAAAAAAAAAAACACTACAAATTAAAAAATACAACCGACTTCTAAAAAAAAAAACACTACTAAGTAAAAAATAACTTTAAACTCTTTTTTTCTATTTTTATGTGAAAATCTTTATGTGGTTTACAAAATACATCTACTTAACCAAATTTCAACAGCGTAGTTCTTATAGTTTCGGAGAAAAATGGCTGTGTTTTTGCCATTTGGCTACGGAACCCTAAAAATCACTACAAAGTAAAAAATTACTTTAATTTCGGAAGTCGGTGTTTTTCTTAGTTTCTTCGTATTTTGACACCGACTTCCAATTTTAAAGTTATTTTTTACTTTGTAGTGTTTTTTTTTAGAAGTCGGTTGTATTTTTTTGTAAAAAGTTTTTTATTTGTCACTTTTTAGTGGTGCCCCACACCTAACAACACCACTACAATATCACAGATAAGCAAAATACGCAATTTCGATTATCAAAGAATCATCTAAATAGTCAAATTCCAGCGATATCGATTTAAAATCCAAAGTTCGTAACCGATTTTGATATGATTTAAATGGGACCAATCTGCAAGTATATCCTTTCAGATAAAACTAAAATTTTTCAAATCGGTTCATAATTGTCGGAGTTGTGAGGTAACAAACATAAAAAAAAAACACAACCGAATTGATAACCTCCTCCTTTTTGGGAAGTCGGTTAAAAATTAACATTGTCTGAGACTTATGTGTCACTGGAAAATTGCAGACTCCGTAAGATTGAAATAAATCTTAGTTATTAGATTTTATTACTCGAAATATTTCGAAAAAATAGTTTTGTAAACAATAAAACTAGCTAGGCTAGCGAGCCTCTGCGAGCGCTCAGCGCACGTTCAGCGCTAGATTCCCGAGCACGGACCTGCGATCTTCTCCAGCTTTGGTTAGCAAGCCGCTGTGAACGCTCGGAGCTATATAGATTCTCCAGCGCATGCTTGCGAAATATGTTCTCTATTCCTCGAGAGGCGCTGATGATTTAAATTGCAGACTCTTCCGTACGGCGTACTCGAGCTGCTCTTGTCTGGGATGTCTGACGGGAAAGTTGTGATTTCGTTTTAGGCATGCTAAACAATCGCTGAAACTGTCTGATATCCCAAAAACAGAAATACCACAGCTTCAAACTCGAAGAATGAGAACGAAGTAGTATTTGTGTTTTAAGAAACCGAGCAACCAAAACAATTTTAAAGACCAACAACTTCCAACCAACTGTGTACAACTCACCTACCTAACGACGTAAGTTAAATAATAACTGGAGAGGGTCATTAATCCGAACCAGAAAAATGACGTAATTGCACAACGCCATCAATGGGTAAATGGATGGAATGTTATCCGTGCCTTGGAAAGCACGTTAAGCTGTTGGTCCCGGCTGTCATTTGGAGATCTTTGGCAGTCGTTACGGATAGTCAGAAGCCAGAAAATCTGACACCAGTCTTGCCAAGGAGTACCGTATATCCCAGTTATTGGGCTCTGAAGGTCTGGTAGGCAGCCGCTCCACGTAAAATACTGGTATTCAGCTGAATCCGATTTGACTGGAAGCCAACCCCAATATATAGTTGGGAAAAGGTTAAGCGGATGATCTATGGGTAAATGGATAAAACGTCCGTACAAAGCATGTTCTAATGCGGTTCGTGAATGGACGGCGGCATTTTGCGATTTAGTAATTTTATATTATCTTCGAAACTATTTAACCAATTGACATACTGTTCTGGGCAAATCGTATCTCTATGATGTTCTTCTGATCATTATAATATTTTTTTCGATAAGGTTTAATATTTTGATGTTTAAAAAAGCGTCCAAAGGTAAGTACGTCGAAAAATACTTTTTTTAACACATAAATGCTACTATATCTGCTAAAATATAAAAGATAGAAATATGGTGCCGCGGACTTTTTTGTAGAACTATTATAGGCGGACCAGGTTGCCATACATTGTTTTCAATTATATACAACTGTTAAGGCAGCGCACGCAAATAACTCTGTTGTAAGAGCTATTTTTTTCCGCCTGGATAGACAAAAATTGAGATAGTTCGACTAAAATGCAAGATATCTTTATAATTTATAGCCTATAGCACTCACGGATAATGTAGCTTTCTACCAGTGAAACAATTTTTCAAATCGGATCAGTAGTTCCTGAGATTACCCCCTACATACAAACTTACAAACTTACAAACAATTTTACCTCTTTATAATATTAGTATAGACTAGCTGACCCGCGCAACTTCGTCTGCGTCACATTTTCCATTACTGCTCCGCTCCTATTTGTCTCAGCGTGATTATATATATATATATATATATATATATATATATACGCCTTTAACCTTCCTCAATAAATGGGCTATCTAACACTGAAAGATTTTTTCAAATCGGACCAGTAGTTCCTGAGATTAACGCGTTCAACCAAACAAACAAACTCTTCTGCTTTATAATATTAGTATAGATTGCTGGTGGTAGAGGTGCTGAATCAAGTGGATTCTTAATTTCGTCCAGAACAGTCCAAAAAGAAACACATTTTCTCCGATTTTTACTGACAATATTGCTGATCGTAGACCACTGATAAATATAGTTTGTTTTAAGATTTTATAATATCAAAAAAGTTTTACTGGGTTCATAGAATCGATTTACTATAGAGGAGCTCGTTCAAATCGGACCAGTAGTTCCTGAGATTAACGCGTTCAACCAAACAAACAAACTCTTCTGCTTTATAATATTAGTATAGATTGCATAATATACAAAATCTACGTTCAGTTACGTATCCTGATCTCTCTCTCGAATTAAGAATATAATTATGAAGAGGGTACCTAATGCAGGGCACTGTATCATCTCTATCGGTTGAAATGCCGACCAGCCCAGGTACCTAATCTCCTGGTACAAACTAATCTTGAATCAAAATCAACAAAACCAACTATCGAACGAATGGTGCTGAATCAAGTGGATTCTTAATTTCGTCCAGAACAGTCCAAAAAGAAACACATTTTCTCCGATTTTTACTGACAATATTGCTGATCGTAGACCACTGATAAATATAGTTTGTTTTAAGATTTTATAATATCAAAAAAGTTTTACTGGGTTCATAGAATCGATTTATTATAGAGGAGCTCGTGGCTAAAGCCGCACGGGCCGATCTTCAAGGCTAAACTATAACAGACGAACGCATCGATCTTCAAGGTTAAGCAACGCTTGCGAAGGTTGGTCTGTGGGTGGGTGACCATCTTGACATACCGAGTTTCCTTCGTGCCTCAGAAAGCACGTTAAGCCTTTGGTCCCGGCTGTCATTTGTAGATCTTTGGCAGTCGTTACGGATAGTCAAAAGCCAGTAAAATCTGACTGAAATCTTGCATTGAATGAGTTGTGGAGGTCTGGTAGGCAGCCGCGCCACGTAAAATACCGGTATTCAGCTGAATCCGGTTTGTCTGGAAGCCGAGCCAATATAGTAAGGAAAAGGCTAGGTTGTTATAATGGTCACCCATTCACAGACCGACCTCGGCAAGCGTTGCTTAACCTTGAAGATCGACGTGTTTGGCTGATATAGTTTAGCCACATTGAAACATAATACCAAATATTCATCTCTTCTGTAGTAAAACAGTTTACTTATGGATACAGGTAACTCCGGACTCCGGAGGAGACTCTCCTCTCCTCCCAGTAAATCGAAACACAATCTAGTAATTCAATCAAATCCATAATTTCATAGCTAATAATTTCAACATTATACGTCTTCAAGTTAAACAACATAAAACATGGGGCTGACCTTATGCTACTGCGGAGAATCTTAACACCGCGATTCAGAAAAACGCGTCATAAGTACAACGCCATCTATCGATCTACAACGTAACTGAACTGTCTTTATGCTCATAACTACTCATAAGTTCAAACTTAGAAGCTTACACGTTACGATAAATAATGATAATATAATAACATATAATTATAAACATTATGTGTTTAATTAAAAAATAACTCAAAAATACATTGTTTCGGGGTCTTTTCACACATTTCTTATTAAAAAATTTCTCAATAGATGGCATTGCAAGTATCTGAAGTCTCAATGAAAACACAACCTATTTTAGCGCTCGATGAAGTTTCTTCGTAAACTTTAAAATTCGATATCTTTTGATTTTGTGGGTCGATTTTGATGAAATAAACACTAAATGTTGCTCCGATTATCACTTAATATTTCGAAGTACCTAAATTTTGAATCCAATCAGTGGTTTATGCGTGATGCTCCTCCAAACGCACAGACATACAGACGCACAGACATACAGACGCACAGACAAACAGAAAAGAATTTCAAAAACTGCTTTTTTGTGTTCTATGTCATTTTTCTGACATTTCTATGTATTTTTTATGCGAAAATATTCAATGTACAGACACGGCAACTCTACGATTTTATTATATGTATAGATAGATAGAAATATGGTGTCGCGGACTTTTTTGTAGAACTATTCAAAGCGGACAAGGTTGCCATACATTGTTTTCAATTATATACAACTTTTAATGCAGCGCATGCAAATAACTCTGTTGTAAGAGTTTTTTTTTCCGCCTGGATAGACAAAAAATGAGATAGTTCGGCTAATATGCATGATATCTTTATAATTTGTAGCCTAGAGCATTCCTCGATAATTGGGCTATCTAACACTGAAAGAATTTTTCAAATCGGACCAGCAGTTCCTGAGATTACCCCCTACATACAAACTTACAAACAATTTTACCTCTTTATAATATTATTACTAGCTGACCCGTGCCCACTTCGTTGGGCGGTAAACATTTTAACTTGTGATGAAATTATGAGTGTGGTTCGGTTAGTACTGACCGCTATGATTTATTTCCTGACGGCCAAAAGGAGGGTTTTGTTTTTATTGCATAATAATATGTATGTAGCTAGGCTAGAGAGCCGCTGCGAGCGCTCAGCGTTAGACTCCCTGTCCCTTGTTGCAGAGCCATGCTGCTTTAAATCACTGAGACGCTGTGCACGTTCAGCGCTAGATTCCCGAGCACGGACCTGCGATGTTCTCCAGCTTTGGTTAGCAAGCCGCTGTGAACGCTCGGAGCTAGATTTCCCAGCGAGTGCTTGCGAAATATTTTCTCTATTCCTCGAGAGGCTCTTCCGTACGGCGTACTCGAGCTGCTCTTGTCTCATGTCTGGGATGTCTGACGGGAAAGTTGTGATATCCTTTAAGGCATGATAAACAATCGCTGAAACTGTCCGATATCCCAAAAACAGAAATATCACAGCTTCGAACTCGAAGAATGAGAACGAAGTAATATTGTAATTGTGTTTTGAGAAACCGAGCAACCAAAACAATTTTAAAGACCAACAACATTCAATCAACTACGTACAACTTACCTACCAAACGACAAAAGTTAAATAATAACTGGAGAGGGTCATTAATCCGCGGAAAATCTAAACACCACGATTCAGAAAAATGACGTAATTGCACAACGCCGTCTATGGGTAATGGAGGATGTAAAACGTCCGTACAAAGCATGTTATAATGCGGTTCGTGAATGGACGGCGCGGGCGGCGTTTTGCGATTTAGTAATTTTATATTATCTTCGAAACTATTCAACCAATTGACATACTGTTTGGGGCAAATCGTATCTCTATGATGTTCTTGTGATCAAAATAACATTTTTTTCGATAAGGTTTAATATTTTGTTGTTTAAAAAATCGTCCAAAGATAAGTACGTCGAAAAATACTTTTGTTAACACATAAAAGCTACTATATCTGCTAAAATATAAAAGATAGAAATATGGTGCCGCGGACTTTTTTGTAGAACTATTATAGGCGGACCAGGTTGCCATACATTGTTTTCAATTATATACAACTGTTAAGGCAGCGCACGCAAATAACTCTGTTGTAAGAGCTATTTATTTCCGCCTGGATAGACAAAATATGAGATAGTTCGACTAATATGCATGATATCTTTATAATTTATAGCCTATAGCACTCACGGATAATGTAGCTTTCTACCAGTGAAACAATTTTTCAAATCGGACCAGTAGTTCCCGAGATTACCCCCTACATACTAACTTACAAACTTACAAACAATTTTACCTCTTTATAATATTAGTATAGATAGTATAGATAGAAATATGGTGTCGCGGACTTTTTTGTAGAACTATTCAAAGCGGACAAGGTTGCCATACATTGTTTTCAATTATATACAACTTTTAATGCAGCGCATGCAAATAACTCTGTTGTAAGAGCTATTTTTTTTCCGCCTGGATAGACAAAAAATGAGATAGTTCGGCTAATATGCATGATATCTTTATAATTTGTAGCCTAGAGCATTCCTCGATAATTGGGCTATCTAACACTGAAAGAATTTTTCAAATCGGACCAGCAGTTCCTGAGATTACCCCCTACATACAAACTTACAAACAAATTTTATCTCTTTATAATATTAGTATAGAAGTATAGATTATACTGCCGTCGTACGACAGAAGGGCACATCTATCATTTTGGTCAAACTGAGATAATTGGGATTAAAGTTTTTATCATATTCTGCTTCATAGTGTGGAAACCCATTGCTTAAAAGAAAAAAAAATACTGATGATATATGCGTGAAGGTTAGTACTGTTATATTTTTTACTTTTTAGTTTTTATATATAATTAATTATTTAATAAATTCAAATTATTCCTTTCAACTTAAAAAAAAAATATTTAAAAAATACCACTTACTACAAAGAAAAGGCATAGTTAACCAAATGTGACCTTTCTTTTTAATATTTCAAGCAAATTGGTCATTGAGTCTAAAAGAAAGGGCACATTTGTCTAATTGCGCCTTTTTAATGTAAATTGACTTAATATTTCTACAAAAAAAAAAAACAAATAATCATGTGAAGAAAGTTTAATAAACTATAAAACATATTTATTGTCATGCCATTTCTAGTTAGCTTATCCAAATAACTGAAACAAAACTATACAAATCTTCTTCTAGGACACCAACATTTAAACAAAAAAAAAACGTTCGTAATATTCAATAGTTATTTATAAATTATTAGGGATAAGCATCTACCTACAATTTTGATTAACAAATAGAACTTTTTGTTAATCAAAATTGTTAGAAACAAAAAGTGCTAACACTTAAACTCAATTACACTTTTTAGTTAGTTAGATACCTAAGGAAAGTAAAAATTAAATATTTTTACTTTTTACTAATAGGTTGGACCCCTAACTTAAAAATCTATAAAAAATAGTTACTCTAAATCACAATATGAAAAATAAATCAAAATATTCTTAATTCTAGAGGTAGTAATAGGAACATACATTTTGGTTTTGAACCTTTATTAAGCTACTAATTATTTATTGTTCATTTACAGGAAATAGCTTACACCCGTAATTATTAAAGGCACTTGTAGTTTAATATTTAAAAAAAATATTATTATTATAAAAATTAAATGTAACTATAACAAACATAATATGGCACTAATTGGTTGAATTATCACAATGCAATATATTCGTAATAACTATAAAAAAGTTTAAAGAGAATTAAATAATCAGTTTTGCTTAAAATATTAATTTAAAAAATAGTCTTTAATTTCAGTCTTCATGAATTTCTGTGAGATCAGCTGAACTGTCGTTAACGGGTAGGGTTTCCCAAAAACCTCTTCTGTTGTCAGGCATGAGTGGCCCAAGCTTGGAAAGTATAGCTGATTTCCTCTCAGATGTTATACCTCGTGGAGAAAGCTTCTGCTTAGGCAATGGAATGCCAATTTTAAGATTTTTAACTCTCAAGAAATCTAATTCTATTTGCTCTTCAGTGTCATGGCTGTTCTTGTAGAACATCGAATTGCTCCCTCGCCGAAAAGTGATTTCAGACATGTTTCTTAAATAAGCTCGCGGCGCAGAATGTTGTAATTTATACGACGAAGAGCAGTCTTCAAAATCGTGAAAATCCTGGACTGTCATTTTTTTCACCACAGTAGTTGAACCAGTATCAGCGACAGCTTTGCAAAAATCTTCAAAGTCATACACTCGCTTGTTCTTCTTAAGTGATTGCTCCACTCTATGGTGAAATTCATCGGCAGCCATAAAAGTATGACCTACTTCCAGATAACGCAGCACAACACTTTCAATATTTACACTCTTGGAATTGACTAAATATACTAAGTAGGAAAAAAGGCACCAATTTTTGTTTTGGGCTGCGCAGTTATCCAGCCACAAAATCACATTTTTGCAGTCCCGGTTTTCAAGGAAAAATGCTTGAAAGCAGCTAATTATGTCTTCCTTTTTTCTCCCTGCAATAGCTTCGTGCCATAAGACTCCCAGTGTTTTGCCAACTCCGTGTAACCTTTTGTCACCTACAGGAACAAAACTCTGATTGAAAACGATAAGCCTTGGACAAAACATTACCGTTTTAAATTCTTCCATGCGAGGTAACATAATTACCTTTTCCAAATCAACTGCAAATATTATGGTGTCAGTACTTTTTTGCTTCGTTTGGCTTTCAACATCCTCTTCATATTTTTTTCTCGCTGAAATGTACCTAGTGTGATGATCTTCATATTCATGGCATTCTTCGCAATTCCTGTGCCTTATTGCTGCGTTAGGGTTGTGAATAGAAAATTTTTCGCACAATTCACATTCCTCGTGTCCAAGCTTTGTGAAGGATATTTTAAGCTCATTTACGACATTCCTATAAAATCCATAGGACACATTTATTTCAGGCTCTTTCTCACAGTAATTGTCGTACATCATGCGGATATTGATATCCGAGGGCAAATATTTCCGGTTTGGTGCATGAACTCTCCTATAATGCGACACAACTGGACGAAAAGACATAATATGTTCTTTTACCTTTGTACTGTCTATTTGTGATGGGTTCGGGTTATAACCTCGGCCGTCAGCAATAGGCTCTGCGTATTGTGTTTTATAGTATGTGTCAATAATGTTCCTCACAGCCTTACAGTTACTTTTCTTGTAACCCAAAGTTGTGAGAAAAAACGTTTTACATACCGTAACTTTCTCACCGTTTTTATCACATAAGAAATACGAAACACTCTTAGTTCGATCATAGTGTTTACCATGCTCATCATCATGACTTTTTTTCTTTGGTCTTGTAGGCTTTTGCTGGATAGTATTAGCTAAAAAAAAGTGTTTTTGTTCCGACCAAGACATTTTCCAGAAATTACGATTAATAATTTTGCGATAATCCTCTGAGAATTTCGTTGAACATTTTTTTTTACAAATTTGGCATCCGGGTTTCACAAAATATTTGGTATATATTTTTTCTTCTCTTTTAATTTTCTTTCGTTCTTTAAGACTAACGTCATATCTTTTGCGCTTTCTTACTGTCCCTTTTTTTGTAAGCTCATCTTTTGTAGATTCATCTGAAGATTCTGAAATCGTTTTTCCCAAACACGGTTGAGAACATGGAATAAAGTCTGATTCGGAGCCAGAATCATCCAATAAAATATTGGCTTCACGTCGTTCATAGTTTTCATTATGACCCCTCATATCTAAGTTTTTAATCACTGATTGTTTTGAGCATTGAGCGGCAATAGTGTAAGTTTTGTGGTTTTTTGGTGGCTCATAATCTTTATCGGCTACTGAATCGTCCGAATCAAAATCTGATTCTGATGCTAGAATTTGTGGCGACCAGTTTTGTAGACCACTAGTGGACGGAATCTGTTCGTCAATATCAGATCTAGGCTTTAGATTTTGTAAAGCGGCGCTTACTAATCTTTTACCACGTGACTGCATTTTAAAATTATCTGAAATAAGGGAAAAACAAGTTAAATGAATGATAATATATGTTTATCATATTCCTACTTAATTAATTAAATACACACAACAATGTCACATAGGTGTTAAGCTAAGGCACGGTAATATTATCTAATACAATATTCCAACTTCATACAAACGGACGAAGCGCGAGCTATGCCTACGCGTCTCGACCTCCGGGTGCAGATAATAATTAGTTTAATAATAATATTACCGTGGCTTTGTTTGGCACATCTGTCTAGAAACCGTTGAGATTACATAGGTGTACGACCTAACCTACAAAGTTATGTACCTACCTACTTGAATTTTATTAGAAACAACATTTACACATGGATAAAAGTAAATAAACTTACCTAGCGCGAGCAGGCTGCTGACAAGCGTGGAGTCACTTCGACGTCGCAGGCACAACTGGCGCGTTTCAATCAAACCCTGCTCTCCTTTCCTCACCCCTAATCGTAAATAATTGAAAGAAAAGGCACAACTGGTTATTTGTGCCTATTATACGTAAATTCATTGAGACATGCATGGAACATTAATTAAGTAGAAAGGGCACATCTGGCATTTGAGCCTTTTCTTTGTGTTATGTTGTAGGTGTGCCTTTTCAATGTAGTTTTTAGTAAAAATCTGTATGAAGTAATAGTCACATCTACGTATTTGTGCCTTTTCAATTTAATGGTTAATAAATGTGCCTTTTCATTCTATAAAACATGAATATTAGTCTCATTTGTGCCTTTTGAGCCTACTGTATCTCCGAATTCCTTGAAGATAAAATTCTACAAAAAATTGAGTAGATGTGCCTTTTTTTTCTGATTCTAAATATGTATGTAACTCAATTTTTTTAAAAATGTTAGTTGTGCCCTTTTTTCTTACGACGGCAGTATAGTATAGACTAGCTGACCCGTGCAACGTCGTCTGCGTAACATTTTTCATTACTGCTCCGCTCCTATTGGCCTTAGCGTGATGATATATAGCCTATAGCCTTCCTCGATAAATGGGCTATCTAACACTGAAAAAATTTTTCAAATCGGACCAGTAGTTCCTGAGATTAGCGCGTTCAACCAAACAAACTCTTCTGCTTTTTAATATTATAGTATAGATAGTATAGATATTCAAAGGTTTTTTATTTGCAAATGCGATTGTGCTCCTTATAATTGAGACGAAAATGGATCAATTTCCTATGAAAGTATTTTCGAGCTCTGCCTGTGCCCGATAGCGTAGCAAAATACTTCCGACCTGTGCGGCTCTTATTATATAGCCACGAGGTCTTCCTTGTCATGCAGTTGGCATGTCTTTTAAAACAATACTTCTTTTCTTTGTCTTCTTTTCAACATCCTTCATAACCCTTCTTACCCCTCTTACTTGCGTGAGCGCATTTCTATCGCTCGGCCTAGTGACGCTCCTTGCAGATCACACCTCAGAACCATCCTGAAAACCCACCCTCAGAAATCCAGCTATTATTCCTACTCTTTCTCTGTTCATGCAGTTAGGTTGTGGAACTCACTTCCGCCTAGCATTCGTGACTTAAAATCTATTTCTCTTTTTAAGAATCGACTCAAAGAGCACTTCCTCTCCTCTCAACTATGATAATTTTATATATCCTATATATTATATTATAATGTTCGGTAGGTATATATATATATATATATATATATATTTATTTATTTATATTTTATAATTATGTCTTCGTATTTATTTATTTTTAACTTTAATTTTAAGGCTTTGCATACTCCTATTCACTTGTTCTTACACACTATTGTCTACATTTATTTCTCATTTCTCCTGTCGCAGGTCTGCTGGAAGAAATTTCATTTGAAATAAGCAGTACCTTTGTACTTATATTTATAATGTTAAACTTTACTATTTTTCTGTGTGTACATAAATAATAAAATAAATAAATAAATATAAATAAATACTTTCTTAAAACTTACTGTCAGTTTGATGGGTTTGATGTTCCTCTGTCAATGGGTCAATAATATCATCAAGTCTCTCACTAACATCTAGTAATTCTTCTTTGATAGCATCACTTTCTGTTTGTCCACCATCAACTATACTAATGAGCTCCATTGGACTATTACTAAACCCATTGAGAAAATCTAAGCGTCTTGGGTTTATTGAAGAATCTTGCTGTAAAAGGATGAATGTAGTGTTAGCTAAAATATACTGATGATCAAAAGCCTCATTGAAGAACACCTCACCTCATAATCCTCATTCATCATCTGAGCAAACAACTCTTCTGCTTCCAGACATTTTCTCAGAAATCTCCAGCATTGCTTTAGTTTGGTGCAGCAGAAGTAACAAGCGAGCATCGGTCTTCTGTCCTGAGTTACAAACTGCAACAAAACTTATCTTTATAGCATAGACTGGGAGGGTCTGTATGTATGCTTTTGCGGTTGCACAACGACACGCTTTGCTTTGCTTTGCTTGGTAGTATAGATGCAGGCCTACCTTTACGTCTCCTTCAGAGACGAAAAGGTGGCGTGGTCTTGAGGGGGAGCGCAACAGTCGTGTAGATCCTCAAGGCAAGTCCGGTAGTCATACCTTCCCGAGGTTGCCACCCCGTTATAGGTCTAATTCCTTATGAAATAGACGTAACTGAAACCACCGGGCGACCCGTAGAGTGGCGGGCTAATCACTCATTCCTCATCCTAAATCCCCTTTAACCCTTTTTCCTATCCATTACCCCTCCCAACTCCTCTCCTAACTGTGACCCTTCTGTGACGAAGTGGTTGCGGGCTCAGCCGTCACTAAACTCAGCTGATGGCGGGTAGGAGAATTTAGTCACCTGCGCTAGAACCTGCGCAGTCGAGCGCCGTAAGTGGGGATGAAGGAGTCCTGGGGGGTTGAGCCGATCGGCACTGGCGGTAATGTGTCCGTGAGGCAACACGCCCTCTTTGGTCTGGATTTCAAGCGAAACGGTGGCCCTACCCTCTAGCCAGGGGTAGGGAAATGGCCACAGTGTCCCGTCAGAGGGTCACAGGCGAGTTGCGTGGGGTCCGCTGAGGTCGCCCTTGGGCGGCCAAAGCGGTAGGTAAAGGCTATGCTGACGGTGTAAGTGAGGGTTGATTAGTTGCCAACCCGATCGAGCACCCGATGTCGCGCTGTAAACCAGCCTTGCGCACCTATATCTTCCTGGTAGTCCTAACGTTCGCACTCAGTGCGACGTTCCCAGGTGCGGGCTCCATGGAGGGTGGGAGCCAGGAAGATGAAAGTGTTTTTCTTTTTAGTATGGACGAATTGAAGCCAACTAAAAACACCGCAGGAGTGGAGTCGGCGAAAGCTGGCAAAGCTCCTAAGCGAGGTGCCCCTGGTGCCTCGCTTGCCCCTGGATGTCCTGCGGTTCACGCCGCGGGCGCCAGCGCGGGTGCCGGTCCGGTTGTGGCGAAAACCGCAACTAAGACCAAAAAGTCCCACTCCAAGCAAAGGAGAACAGCGCTGCATGGGACCAGTACCGATCCTTTACACACAAAGGCGAAAACGGAGACGGGTAAAACCTCTGCCGGAAGTAGCCTTCCCAAACACCCTCCTCCTCCTCCTCCTCCTGTGGCTCTACAGGCCACATCCCAGGTTGTAGCAGTCTCCGGTCAAACGGAGACGGCAGGCAGCATCGAGGACGTGTTCTCGAGCGCCTGGCTAGTGCATGCCCGCAAGGGCAAAGGTAAGGGCAAGGGCAAAAAATCAAATCCACAAGCCCATTGCTCCTGTTCTGGTTCGGACCCTTCAGGTCCAGCAGCTCCCGCAAGCCAGGGTAAGAGGAGGGAAAGGCTGACGCGTAAGGAGCGGCGTCAGGAAAGCAAGCGGGGACAAAGAGCCCCCCAAAACAAGCAGGTTGCTGCCTCCAGCTCGGATAAAACGACCAAGCGAGGTAAGTTGAACTTCTCTGAAGGGAAGCGGTTGTGGGCTGCGGCCGGCACTAGCCGACCAATACCCATTCAATCACCACCTAAATCCGCAGGAGTTCCGGCCAAGATGGCAACCACGACGCAGCAACCCGATGGGAACGATCAGACTGTTGCCAAGCGGGCCCTCAACGAGACGTTTTCGCCCCGTGGAGAGCACAAGCGGCCGCGGCTTGACCAGTCCCAACGGGTTGCCAACAGAAGCTACGCCCAAGCTGCCAGTGCGTCCCTGAACGTCGCGATAACCTGCGACCGGAGGGGTTTCATCAGCCAGGGAGTATCGGACCAGGTCTTAACTGCCATCCACAGGCAGATCATCACTGAGGCCTGCTCCGCTACGCAGGACACACCAGGGCCGACCTTCAAAGCGAAGCCGCTGTTCGCCGGTGGAGTCCTTAAGCTGTGGTGCGGGAATGACCACACTTTAGCCTGGCTAAAGGAGACAGTCTCCAAACTGGCTCTCCCGGCTAGCACCTCGCTAGTCGTCAAGAGCCAGGCGGAGATCCAGAAGTGGGTACGTTGCGGCATTGCCATCCCCGACGACCAGGGAGTCTACGAGGACTCGACCTTTATTGGACGAGCCCTATGGTATCAGAATCGCTGGATCGACATAAGGAGGTGGGTAGTGCTGCATGCCGAGAAGCAGAAGGCATGCTGGTTTGTGGTGCTGGGTATCCCCGAGGACCAAGTTCCGACCCTGATGAGCGCCGAGCGCCAACTCTCAATTGGTTTGGGGTCGGTGTACGTGAGGTTCCAGGGTCCGAATGGACGGTTCGTCGATGTCCCTCGGGGTTGGGACCCTACAACGAAGCAGCTGCTGGAAGATGCAAGGGAGACCATCTCCCCGCTAAACAACCCGGAAGCAACTGCGGCTGAACCTGCTGGAGAAGCAGTGTCGGCCGCCCCTGCCGCCATCGTGGATGCCGTCCCTTCAACGGGGGGGGAGCTGGACGACGTAATGTTGTCCCCGGCTTCTGACCCGGGTGGGGACGGTTTCGACGAGGGCGACCTGTTTGCCGGGCTGCGACTGGAGGGTGACGAGGAGGGTCTCGCCTGATGGCGTCCCTTTCGTCGGCCTGTAAAGTCGTGCAGGCTAACCTCCACCACAGCCAGACCGCGACGGCTCAACTACGCAAGTGGCTGGAGGTTCAACACACGGCCATAGCCCTGATCCAGGAGCCGTGGATTAGGGGTGGCCACATACGAGGACTGTCCAATCTCGGTGGTAAGCTCCTTGTTACTGCAGACCATGATCACCCTAGATCGTGCATATATGTCACAGGTAACCTTAAAGCACAGCTCTTAAGTGACTTCTGTTGCAGAGATGTCTCTGCAGCTAGGCTGTTTATGCAGCGTGGAGCCACAGGGATGGCCGTCGTCTTCGCCTCGGTTTATATGCCTGAAGCGGAGGCACCGCCCCCACACGACCTTGACCGCGCCTCATCAAACACTGTGAAGGCAGCGGGGATGAGGTTGTCATCGGGACTGACGCAAACGCACACCATCCACTGTGGGGGATGGCGACACAGAATGAAAGGGGTAAGGCATTAGTTGATTATTTGTTCACAACTAACTTGTCCCTACTAAACACAGGTTCGGAACCAACTTTCGTAACCAGACGCAGTCGTACTATCATAGACCTCACTCTGGCAACGGAGGGAGCAGCGGAACTCATCACTGGGTGGCAGGTCTCAAATGAGGCTTCCTGCTCAGACCACAGGTGGATCCGTTTCGACATCCAGGTCTGTATACCACCTAAGCAACCTAGGCGCAATCCACGCAACACGGATAGAGCGGTATACACGCGCAACCTCGCCTCACGGCTTGCAATACAAGACGATTCGGGTTCTCTTGCGGACACGGCGCAGATCGACTCGCAAGTACTACAACTCACCGAATCGCTGATAAACAGCTACCATATCGCCTGCCCGGAAACGATTCCGCGCGACACACCAGGCAAACAACCGTGGTGGGGCGCGGAGCTAGAACGCAAACGCGGTAAGGTAAGGAAGGCTCTGAACAGAGCCATGAATACATGTAGTGATGAGGACTGGGACGCCTATTACGCGGCCAAATCCTGCTACAAGAAATGCATCAGATTCATGAGGACTTCAGGATGGTTTAAATTCTGTGGTAGCATTGAATCATGCCAACAAGCAAACAGGGTAAGGAAAATACTGGCGAAACAGGACACACCTGAAGTCGCCACACTCCGGAAACCCGACAACACGCTGACCACGACGCCTGAAGAAGCGAAACGCCTCCTAGTGGAAACTCACTTCCCAGGCAGCGTATTCACACAGGTAAATGATTGGCTAGACGTCATCCAAACACCATCAGAACATGAGTGGCATTACGCAGAGAAGATGATTACACTGGAAAAACTTCAGTGGGCCATCAAAAGCTTCCAACCTTTCAAGGCCAGGCCAGACCAGGTCCCGATGGTGTGTTTCCAGCCCTACTACAGTGGGGAGGTACCGCTGTTGCTACAAGACTGGTGCCCTTAATGCGAGCGTGCCTGGCCTTCAGATACGTTCCTAAGGGATGGAGGGAAGTGAAAGTCATATTCATTCCGAAGCCAGGCAAGAGTGACTACACAAGCGCCAAATCCTATAGACCTATAAGTCTGACCTCGTTCTTATTGAAGACAATGGAAAGACTGTGTGAAAGGGAACTACGAGATGGCGCCTTAAAAGCAATACCACTGCATGGTAACCAGCACGCATACAGCTCGGGTAAGTCGACAGAGTCAGCTCTTCATCTGGTGGTCGGCCAGATTGAGGAAGCAATTCACCAGAAAGGTTCCTGCCTGGGCACCTTTATAGACATCGAAGGAGCCTTCGACAAGACAAACTTTTCCAGCATTAGAGCCGCCCTCTCCAGACACGGTGTAGAGCAGGTACTAACTGACTAGTGACTGGATTACTAATATGTTAAGCAAACGAGTAGTTCGCCTTGAGGAGGAGCAGCAGTTGGCCTTGATAGCCAGAGGCTGCCCGCAGGGAGGAGTGATCTCCCCTCTTCTGTGGAATTTGGTGATTAATGACCTTATCACCAAACTCAACGCACATCGTTACTACACAATAGGGTATGCAGACGACCTCGCAATCCTCGTGCCAGGGAAGGTAACTGGAACGATCTGCAACCTCACTCAACAAGCACTACGCATCGTGGAGCGATGGTGTGAAGAATATGATCTGTCAGTTAATCCCACTAAGACTGAATTAGTCATGTTCACTCAAAAGCGAGCACTAGGTCACTATCGGCTACCTAAGCTCTTTAACACAGAACTCCAGTTGTCTAACGAGGTAAAGTATCTAGGCGTCATACTAGATTGTAAATTAAACTGGAGCCCTCATCTAGACTACAAGCTAAACAGGGCTTGCATTACCTTCTGGCAATGCAGGAAAATGATAGGGAAGAGGTGGGGCCTATCTCCCAAAATAATACTTTGGTTGTACAGCGCAGTAATTCGGCCCATGATAACGTATGGGGCTCTTGTGTGGTGGCCACGCACAAGATTAGTTACAGCCATAAACAAGCTACAACACATGCAAAGGCTAGCCCGCATGGCGATGACGGGCTGCATGCGAACTACTCCGACTGCGGCACTGGAAGCCATGATGGGACTGCCCCCGCTACACTTGTTTATACAACAGGAAGCGACGATGGCAGCAGTACGCCTTAAAACACTGGATCTCTGGGGTAAGAGAGAAACACAACCCACGTCTCTGCTCGAGGAGCTCAATAATGAACTCCCCATAACTAAAGCAATCAATGACCGGGTACCCAAGCAGTTCTTATTTGATAAAAAATACAAAATCCAATTGTATGAGGATCATCGTTGCGAGGGCCTATGCCCTGCAGAGCTGAGAATCTTCACAGATGGATCGAAAACAGGTACAGGCACTGGTGCGGGAGTCTTCTCAGAGGATCTCAACGTCCACATAGCCACACCATTGGGGGTCCACAACACAGTGTTCCAAGCTGAATGCATGGGCATTTCTCTGGCGGCATCAGCCATCCTAACCAGGGAAGTTAAGGACCATTCAATACGCATACTTTCGGACAGCATGGCCGTCCTGCAAGCCCTGAATAGCCACACAGCGAACTCTGGGCTGATTCTCGAGTGTCACCAGCGTCTCAATCAGGTTGGTAGACACAACAAAGTAACCATTCAATGGATCAAAGGACACAGCGAATCCCGAGGCAACGATGCAGCAGATGAGCTAGCCAGAAGGGGTTCGAGCATGACGACGATTGGACCTGAGCCCATCGTGCCGCTGCCTTTCGGGTATCTTCGCAGTCTGGTAAGGAAACGCACCGGAGACAAACATCACAAGCTATGGGCTGACCATGGTGAGTGTAGGCAGGCCAAAGAGGCACTTCCCTCTATTAATGGCCGTTTCACAAAACAAGCCCTAAGACTAACAAAACAACAGTTGCGTTCAGTCACAGCCGTAACAACTGGCCACGGGACTTTTAATAAACACCTCTATGCCATAGGAGCCACTGACAGCCCACTGTGCAGAGCTTGTATGGAGGAAGATGAGACAGCAGCACACCTGCTTCTAAGCTGCCCGGTAGTCGCGGATTACAGGGCCAAGTACTTCGGTAACCCAGGTACCCTCTGTGAGATAGTTAGTAACACCAAGGCGTTACTGGCCTTCCTTGCGGAGCTGGGGTGGATCGAATGACACATTTGTCCCACCTACACGCAAAATACGCGCCTAGTCGTGGAGTTGCGGAAACCAGCCCGATTTACATACATACATACATACATAGCATAGACTTTTCTTGCAAATATAATATTTAAAAAAATACATCCGACTTCCAAAAAAAAAAAACACTACAAAGTAAAAAATAACTTTAATTCCAGAAGTCGATGTTTTTGTTCGTTTCTTCGTATTTGGCACCGACTTCCGAAATTAAAGTTATTTTTTACTTTGTAGTGTTTTTTTTTTTGAAGACGGTTGTATTTTTTTGTAAAAAGTTTTTTATTTTTCACTTTTTAGTGGTACCCCACAACTAACAACACCACTGCAAAATCGCAAAAAAGCAAAATACGCAATCTCGTCAGTCAGTGTCAAAATACGAAGAAAGTAACAAAAACACCGACTTCCGAAATTAAAGTTATTTTTTACTTTGTAGTGTTTTTTTTTTGAAGTCGGTTGTATTTTTTTGTAAAAAGTTTTTTATTACCTTCTTTGTCACAAGAAAGCAAATGAAGTTACAATGTCACAGATGGTCATTAGAGTAGGAGGTTTGCACGATTGAAAGTAAAACATTTCTAAGATAAATAATACTTCTCTTTAAGTAATATTTGGAGCAATTTCTAAGTATGATAGCCAGGAAAGATGACAATAGGTGTGCAATTTATTAATACTCATTTCAATAATTTTTTGTAGATATTTTGCTCAACTGTCGGATGCAGGGTAATATTGTCGATGGAAGCTACTTCTCCTTTATATCCTTGTGTTTGGTAAACATTTAAAAGCCCTTTATTTTAATATCAACTTACCGGAACATCAGTCAACTTCTCATAGAGTTCATGCAAGTTCTTGTTGACCACCACATACATGAGAACATCCTCCACTAAACATATCCTACACATTTTCAGCTTTTCCATCTTGTATGTTTGTGAAGTCTGCGCTGTACCTCTATGAAGCAACAGCTGAAGTCTAAGATCTAACAGAACTTCAGAAGATTTTTTTCAAAAGGTTAACAGCTGTTGTTATGAAGGCTGACGGGTCATAAGTAGAATACAGAGGCTAGCAGATAAAATGTAAAGAAGAAGCGCTGACTAGTTATGTACTGTAAACCTAAAAACTACAACAATAACGGCGACACTAGTAAGTGGTTCAGTTATTCTTTGCACATTCTGCGAAACAGGGATTGTATTTATCGTGTCCACGGTAAGAGACAGCAGTAGCCGGGAACAGCTTCACTATTATGTCGTTCATAGTAGTCTGAGCTAAGCACAAAGAGTAAAGTAACTGCTAAGCATTTGACTGTCTACTACAAAGTACCGCACACTTTTATTTCGATTGTACATAAAATAATAAATCCAACAACGCTATGATGAGATGTGAACCACAGAACACAATTATCCACAGACTACATAGAGATACACAGACTACATAGAGATACTACATAGAGATACTACATAGTAATGTACTCTGTGGATACTACGTATCAATTATCCTAGCGGATTCTGACAGGTGACGTTCCGGATTCATGGAAGTTACAGACGGTGTTGCCCATTCTAAAACCTAATAAGAATCCATCAGATTGTACCTCCTATCGCCCCATAGCTCTTTCTCCCGTGATAGCGAAAATAGCAGAACACCTTGTAAAAAATAGATTAGAATGGTTTTTAGAGAACAATCATTTACTCCCAAATTCAGTTTGGCTTCAGAAAGGGAAAGAGCACCATTGATAATGCTGGTTTACTAATTACAGATATTCGTCTAGCATTTTCCGGAGATGAGTCTGTTGTAGCCGCATCCTTGGATATAAAATCAGCTTACGATAATGTTTGCATTTCAATAAGAAAAAGTTACAAAGTTACAAATTTCGTCAAACCTTATCCGTTTTATCATTAATCTTTTGTCTGGTCGTAAAATATCGATTAATGGTTTGACCAGAATGCTGTGGAAAGGGCTTCCACAGGGATCCGTACTCAGCCCTATTCTCTATGCCGCATATACACATGACCTTGAAAGCTCGCTGGCTGCAACATGCAAAATTCTGCAGTACCTACGCCGATGATGTGGTTATTTACAGTACTGACAAATCCATTAATATTGCCTGTGCCTCTTTGTCCAAAGCTTTAGATCTTCTTAAGATCTATTTGGACAGAGATGGACTAGAAATCTCCGTAAATAAGTGCTGTGTGGTACTCTTTTCTAGAAAACGTATGCCTCCCCCAATCACTCTTAAATATAATGGAGAGCCTATTCCGGTTAAATCTCATGTTAAATTTCTAGGTCTAGTTTTGGACTATAAACTTACTGGTAATCCACACTGTAATTATATTGTTGAAAAATGTGAACGTGCTCTAAACATCCTTAGATGCCTGTCAGGTGTCTGGTGGGGTGCACACCCTTTTTCACTAAAATTAGTTTACAATGCACTGGAGCCATTTAGCGCTGCTGGAATGAAGAGACTTGATGCCGTCCAGGCCAAGGCCCTTCGAATTATAACTGGTGCGATAAAATCTAGTCCCATAAACGCATTACAGGTCGAATGCGCTGATCCTCCCCTCAACTTACGTCGACAGTTCCTGGCAGACAGATATTTCTACCGCATCTTACAGTTGTCTAACCACCCATTAGTCATCAAAACTCATCAACTTTCAGATTTCATCAATTCAGCGCCATACTGGACACATAAACCTTTACCGCATCTAGTTATTAGTTTTAGAACACACAAAATCATAACTACACCCATAATCCACTCTTCAATTTTTCCTATTTTTGAATCTGATTTTAACCCTTAATTTGGCAAGAGGAAAATTTTTAAAAACTTTTGTTTCTTTTCACATTTTTGGCTTCACTAGGAGTTGTTAGGACATGAAAAAATAATTTAAAAAATCTGGTATTACCTCATTTCCTGAAAATGCATGTCCAGTATACTGGACCTTGCCAGGTTTGCCATAAAGTTGTCGATAATTTTGATGTACTGTATAATACACATTGCCGAATTATTACTTTCTAGGACTTATTTCTATTTTGTGCAAGTTATAAAATAAAATATAATAAAACGCAAAAACAATGAAATGTTTTGTATTGTATTACAAAATCTTTATTTTTTATGAATATAATGTGGAACATTTTACTTATTCTAAGTGAGATCAACAATATAATCAGTCTGAATGAAAAGATACGTAACAATTATTGTCCTGAATTTCAGATAAAATTAAACAACTGTAATAGAATCAGTCAACATACTTAGAAACTTTCACTTACTATGATAATCATAAAAAAAAATCTTTTACGTACTAGACACAGTCTTTGGTTGCACTTTACACAATAAACATCAGTCTTATTTTTGATACATAATTTGCAGCGAAAGCAGGAAGTCATACAATTCCCGACATGCCTGCTCGGACAAAGTTTTTGAAACCCCATTTATTGGGTTTCATGGGATCGTACTGTCTCCTGTTACCCGCCTTTTTGCCTTTATACGGTATGGTCATCTCGTCAATACTATATCTCATTTCCTCTTCGGTGGCCAAGGAGTTTTTCCTCACCTTCTCTACAAAAGGTCTTACTTTGAAGTAGCGATCTGAATCTGGACAAGAGTTATCAGCAAAATGGATGTACCTGCGTATGGTTTCAAATTTTTTCAGTGACATGATTTCAGCAATAGCTGGGTAGCGCAATTCTTTTGACCAATAATCTACATGATGGCAAATTTACAACACCCATTAGTTACAAAATGGCAATAAAATCTTTCATTTCGTCCTCAGAGATATTGATGGATCGGCCGGTAACTTGAACTGCATAAAGGTTGGTATTATGTACTATATCTTGTAAAATATCCAAAGAAAAGTATTTCCAAAAATAATCTATAGGCGTGAAATCGGCATGTAAGTTATTCTTAAATTCACAATTAGTTATTTCGGCTTTGTGCAGATTCCTGCCTTTTTTCCATTTGTAGTTTGTGTGTTTACGTTTCTTGAGCCTGATATTATGAACACGAGAGTGGGTGTTGACATAGCGCCTTCTCTTAGACCTGGTATTCACGGCATTGGGTATCAGTGATATATCTTGAACAGACGGTATAGACTGAATGGACGACAAAGTTGGAATATTATCAAAATTTACCTGACTGGTCGACGGCAACACTTCGTTGATAATTGGTGTAAGAGGCACTGCTAGTTCTTGATCTTCTGGTTCACTATTGGGTATCTCATCACCAGAACTATTATTCCTATCTTCATGGTCTTCGGAAATATTCAGGTTTTCTAATGACGACGGTATAGATGGTGCTTCAGAGGACAACTCGTCACTTTCTTGGCGACATATTGTGTTTTTAACAACCTCTTCATCCGAACTTGTTTGATTTTCTACGTCTGATGAAGCGTTAATTGGCGGCACTAGAGCAAATAACTTTGATGCACGTGATGTTTGTTTGAAGACCTGCAAATAAGTTACTTTTCTAACTAACTGGCAGTGTCCAATATACTACACATCCCAAAATCGCACTAAAACAGCACCTACTTGGCAATGGGAAATATACTGGACATGCTAATTTCATAGAAAATTACGATAAATCCATAACAGCTATTATAATTTCAATTTGTGTACACATATACATAGGTTTTATAAAATATATTGAGAAAAGATGAGTAATCATTGCAAAGTAAAATAACAAATAAATCGGGACTTACCGAGAGCGGTTGTGGCACGTGCTACCTTCCAGACATTTCGTCGGCGACTAACCAGCAATGCGCACGCGCACCTTACGCGTAATTTTATTTACATTATATTCCTTTGCAAATAAACTAATGGAATTGAAATTAATAAAAAATAGTTTTAAAAAATGATTGTATATTTTTTTTAAGTTGATGTTCAATATATTGCACATTATCGAATTAAGGGTTAAAGCGTTAATAATTTCACCTGAAATACACTTAAATAATGGTCTTATAAAAGGTGACCCTAATGCCAACTTTTCTTTTAAAGCTAAAGTTGAGGAGCTTTGGCCTGATTATCACCATATTTTCAGTGATGCCTCAAAACACACAGGCAATCAAAATGTTGGTGTCGGTGTCTTCCATTCTCAATACAAAATTGTTAAAAAAATTAAACTCCCTCCAGAAACTTCTATTTTTACTGCCGAATGTTTTGGTATCTTTAAGGCCCTGGAATATGTCCTTCTAATGAAACTCTCCAAAACAGTAATTTTCGTAGATTCCACGAGTGCATTAAAGGCTTTAGCGAAATTTCCCTTCAAATCAAACAATCTTTCCCCTGTAACTCTGATGTCAAGAGATTTACTACTTAAGTGTGAAAGTAAGGGATATTCAGTGTCCTTAGCTTGGATTCCTAGCCATAGTGGAATCATTGGTAACGATAAAGCGGACCAGTTAGCTAATGAGGCTTGAGTGTGGCGATGCTTTTTATTTTAAAATCTACCCCCAGGACTTAGCTGCTCTTCCCAGGGTCCGCCTCAAGGAATCTTGGGGGGAGGCTTGGTAGAGCAGTAGTCAAGTGAAAGGCAAATATTACTTTGCTATTCAACCTGAAGTCCCTATCAAGCCTTGGTTCTTCAAAACAAATGGTAAAAGAGCTACTTCTGTATTGATCCGCATGCGTTTGGGTCACGTGTGCAGCCCTGCACATCTCACTCGGTTTCGCATAATCGACAATGCTACTTGTGAGTGCGGAGAAGGGGATGCTGACACAAATCATATTTTTCTTAGATGTTCACTGTATGATCATAGTCTGCTTTATACGGGGCTATCGTTTTTAGAAGTACCATTTCCAACTATGTAGCATACCATGTTTACTATTTAATAACTCCATTCCGCGATATATAAAGTCTTAGCTTCATTTATTGAAGCTAATGACATAAACCTGTAACAATGTTAATATTTAGTAGTATTTAGTTTCTTTGTATTTAGATAATTCTAGATTAGTTAATTTGATTATTTTCATTTATTTTCTTCCTTATCCCTTTCCATTGTTCCTTCCTTGACCATTTTCTGTAAATGTTATTCCCGTCTGTCCGCGATCTTTATCCTATACACACGTTTCCCCGTTTTGTATATAAAAAAAGAAAAAAAAAAAAAAAGTTCCTTCCGCTTCCTCGTCTTTCCTAAATCCTATCCATAACCCAAGAAAAATGCAATTCCATAATTATTATAAAAGTAGTCTGTGAATGCAATTCAAGCCTGAGACAGCAAGACTTTCACATGAAGAGATATAGAATATAGAAAGGAAGAACTCAAAATTTTCACAAAATTAGAGATGAATCAGAAAATCACTTGACTCTGGCAAATGCACAAGATGTGCGAAGCCAAACTCCTCTGAGGGGAAAAAAAAAAAAAAAAAAAAATTGCACATGTCATGCACATGTCAGTGTCGCATTGATTATTTTGATGATGTCAGGCCCGTCTAGGGTATATATGTTCTGTGGTCAGGCTCGTTTACACAGACCGCATTGAGGCCATAGACTAGTTTAATATATATTTTACTAGCTGACCCACGCAACTTCGTCTGCGTCACATTATCCATTAATGCTCGGCTCCTTTTAGTCTTAGCGTGATGATATGTAGCCTATATCCTTCCTCGATACATGGACTACCTATCTAATACTGAAATAATTTTTCAAATCGGAAAAGTAGTTCCTGAGATTACCCCCTACAAACTTACAAACTTACAAACAAATTTTACCTCTTTATAATATTAGTATAGACAGAACAATTAATTTTTAACCGACTTCCAAAAAACGAACATTCTTCTAAATTCGGTACACTGATTACTCAGAGGTTTCTGATTCGATTTTTAGTTCGATGCGGCATACTTGCCATTTGATCCCGTAAAACCTACGGGTACCTTACTCATAAGTAGATCTAAATTACTGTCCCGCACGCGCACCCCCGCCTTGGTGACGCCCACTTCGCAAACTCCGTGCAGCAGAAATCGTAATATTTTAATTTCGCCATTACTTCAAAACCAAACGTCCAATTTTAATCATTCAAAGACCAAATATTATCTACATAAACTGTACTTAGTGATGAAATAATTTATTTTGATAAGGATTAATAGAATGAGTAAAATAAACGCGTTTAAATGTAGTCCAAAAAAATCAAGATTTTTAAAATAAAAAAATGGCTGTTGTGCCTCACTCGACATAGATAAACAAACAACAAAAAGAGAGACAAACAACCAAACTTTCACATTTATAATATTACTCGTTTGGTGTAAAGCGAAATTACCGCTTGACTGCGCGCGGCATGAGTCACGTGATGACGTCAACTGCGCGCGGCTCGATAACAAAAGCGCGCCAAAGGCGCGCCAGCTGCGCGCCAGCTGTCCCCGTTATGTAAACATTTTTTATCGTCGCCTCCTATTCCAGATACCACTCAAGTGTTTTGTTATTTGTAAAGCGTATAAACGACCCTTTATACTTTTGAAAAGTGTTTGATAACGGTTAGTTTCTATATTTTTTAATTAATTTGTAAACATTGAATATTGGTGAAAAAAACACATTAAGTGAACTTTGAACAGGAATAATTTAAAAAGTAAATCGATAACATATATATTTTATGACTTGTATGGGTAGCTGGGTTATATCTAAAAACGATAAATAACAAACAACATACTCCACCGTACAAAAATATTAATATATAAGCGTAAATCTACCTCCAAACATTAGCCATTTCCCGCCATTTTGCATTGTTTACCTTCCGACCCACTGAACAAAAATTCTAATCATAACGTAAATTTCGTTTGTTTTGTTTATGTTTTGGCTGAAATCTATTGCCCAGTAAACATAAAATGCGATAATAATTACTTTTTAGTCAGAACAAGTAGCTAGACTTAATAATTAATCAATTACGATAGCGTTCTGACAACATGGACGCCTTGTGTAACAAGGGCTACGAAAATGATAAAAAAAGATTGTAAAACTTACCCATATGTTGATATTCACTTGCACACACATTAATCACATCACAATGCTTCAATAAAACATTAATTAACACTTTATTACTCACAAACAACATAATAAACAAGTTTATTCGACACTACGTCATTGCGCAACTCGCGTCATACCACAGACTGACTAAAACATTTAATTTCTTTCTAAAAATGGACTCGCCCGTTGCGTGTTTCGTATTTTAAGCATGTAGAAATGTATAAAGATTCGAGTGGAAAAGAGCAAAATGATACAAAATATCGTTGGTAAGACAGAAATGGACATAATTTGTTGCCAGGTCGTTATTTTAAAAATAGGGTTTGTAGTTCCGATGACGCAATCTAGAGCAAAAAAAATTTAGGAACTATAGTTCCGGTAACCCAATCGAGCGGACGTTCCGGTACGTTCCGGTAACCCCCTCGAAATTATATTAAAAAGATATTGCAAACTGTCGTAAGCCGTTTTCCGAAGCTACTCGCTAGCCTCGTAGCCTCTAGGCGCCAAGCTAGCTGCCTGCCTGTGCGTTCGCGACCACAAAAATAATCCTTAAAGCATGATTCAGTATTCACGCGCGATGGCTTATTAATAGCGTTTTTCACGTATAACTTTGGTGTTTCTATACCGATTTCTATGATTCTTTTTTTATGGAATAGTTAATAATGTTAACTTTTATTAATGTTAATTTAGGGACGACTGAGAGTTTTAGAAACGTAAGAGTAGACAAATACTATCAGAAAGCTTCGAACTGCTAAGCTATCGGGAGTTACACGTGTTATTGTTCGTCAATCATAAAAGATAGACATATGCTGTCGTTGGATATTTTTTATATAATTTTCAGGAGAACATTTCCGTCATTCATGATTTCTGTGTTGCTTTCACCATTAAAGTTGCACACGCGACGGAAGCTTAAAAAATGGAGTAACTTCTCCCGTTTTCCCAACATTTCCCATCACTGCTCTGCTCCTATTGATTTTAGCGTGATGAAAAGTATTCTATAACCACAGAGTACATTATTACTATATGAAAACTATAACCTGCTCAGGAGTATGAATAATAATTGTACCAAGTTTCATTAAAATCCGTCGAGTAGTTTTTGTTTCTATAACGGTTATACAGACAGACAGACAGACAGACAGACCGACAGACAGACAGACAAAAATTGTACTGATTGCATTTTTGCCATCAGTATCGATCCCTAATCACCCCCTGATAGTTATTTTGGAAATATATTTCATGTACAGAATTGACCTCTACAGATTTATTATAAGTATATAGAAGATATAGATAGATAGACAATCGGCACAGAGTACATTATTATATACCTACTGAAATAATCGGGGAGTCCAGTCTTATAAATAAGTAGTACTCTATGGGGGAGTCCATTGAGGACCAACATTGTGACACGAGATTTATATATATTAACACCTGTATCCCGTCCAGCTTTCATAGCAGCAGTAAACAGACATTTTCCGGGCTCACTAGTTCCGTCTTATACCTCAGCCATCGCTTGAATGAAAGATTGATGTAGAGAGCAGGCTCAACTCAAAAGTGAAAGAAATTTACTAGCAGTAAAGATGGAAAAAATGCAGATGTGTAGGATATGTTTAGTGAAGGATGTTCGCATGTATGTGGTGATCAACAAGAACCTGCATGAACTGTATGAGAAGCTGACTGATGTTCCAGTAAGTTTATATTTTACATAAATTAAATCTTATTTGGTCCTTATTATACACTTATCCTTCTGATACACAATAAAAGATACTAAAACAAACTCCAGACTGTTTCCTGATAGCTACCACCTTGTAGTCTTAAAGTCAAGAGTGAATAGGTTACTTCTAGGCAAGCATGCTCCATCTTTGAACATTTTATTTCTTACCATCAGGTGAGATTGTGGTCAAACATATTATGCCTATCAATAGTAAAAAATAAACTAATGGTTCAAGGGTCATACTAAGGAGAAATGAAAATCACCAGCTTTGGTGAAATAATACCAAGGGTTTGAGAGAACCTGTAAAGTGAAACAATCCAAATGTGCTTTGAGCAAGAGTGGTGATCAACACTCATCCCTTGTCTGTTGGCAAGAGGCAAACATGAACAATACTGACCACCAACTGTTGTTTTGGACAGCATCCTGACATTAAAACAAGAAAATCTGTAGTTTCTAAATCAATCACACCTCAAAAGCCAACAGGTTTGAGTTAAATGTAGACCACAACCTGGATTAAACTATGTCATACCTATGAGCAAATTACTTATGAAGGTTAAGCAGTGCTTGCATTTTAACAACCTGAGTTTCCTCCATGCCTAAGAAAACACAGTAAGTCGTAACAGATAATCAGAAGCTAGTTTCTGACTCCAGTCTTTCCATGAAGTACCGTGTTTACCCAGTTATTTGGTTGTGGAGGTGTGGTAGGTTGCCGCTCCCCAATTTAGTTGGGAAAAGGCTAGGCAGATGATGATACTTATATGGTGGTATGTTCCCATGGGTTCATCATCAGCATTCACATAGAGTAATCCACTCACAAACTGATTCCAACATAATTATGTAAGAGCAGTTTAAAGGATAAGTTTTGTTGCAGTTTGTAACTGAGGACCGAAGACCAATGCTCGCTTGTTACTTTTGCTGCACTAAACTAAAGCAGTGCTGGAGATTTCTGAGAAAATGTCTGGAAGCAGAAGAGTTGTTTGCTCAGATGATGAATAAGGATTATGAGGTGAGGTGTTCTTCAACCAGGTTTTGATCTTCAGCATATTTTACCAAACACTACATTCAATCTTTTACAGCCAGATCCTTCAATAAACCCAGGATGCTTAGAGTTTCTCAATGGGTTTAGTAATAGTCCAATGGAGCTCATTAGTATAGTTGATGGTGGACAAACAGAAAGTGATGCTATCAAAGAAGAATTACTAGATGTTAGTGAAAGACTTGATGATGTTATTGACCCATTGTCAGAGGAACATCAAACTGTCAGTAAGTTTTAAGAAAGCATTGTTCTATATCTATACTAATATTATGAAGCAGAAGAGTTTGATTGTTTGTTTGTTTGTTTGGTTGAACGCGCTAACCTCAGGAACTACTGGTCCGATTTGAAAAATTCTTTCAGTGTTAGATAGCCCTTTTTATCGAGGAAGGCTATAGGCTATATATCATCGCGCTACGACCAATAGGAGCGGAGCAGTAATAAAAGAAAAATGTAACGCAGGCGACGTTGCACGGGTCAGCTAGTCCATGATAAGGAGGACCTTGTGGCTATATAATAATAGCCGCACAGGTCTATCTTCAAGGTTAAGCAACGCTTGCCGGGGTTTGTCTGTGGATGGGTGACCATCTTAACATACCCGAGTTTCCTCTGTGCCTCGGAAAGCACGGGTCCCGGTTGTCATTTGGAGATCTTTGGCAGTCGTTACGGACAGTCAGTAGCCAAAAAATGTGACACCAGACAGACACTTCCAAAGTGGTAAAATTTGTGTCCCCCCCCCCCCTTATCTTCTAAAATAAGAGACTGATAAAACTAAAAAAAAGATATGATGGACATTATTATGTAAACTACCAGCGAAAATTGGTTTGAACGAGATCTAGTAAGTAGTTTTTTTTCAATACGTCATAAATCGTAAATCGCAACTTCTGCTAGCGGAACACTTTTGTGAACCTCTTGAACACTGTCATAGATAAAAAACCGGCCAAGTGCGAGTCGTACTCGCACGAAGGAAGTGTCTGTCGCGCAAACTATTCAGTTTAGAAAAAAATGATCTTAGAAACCTCAATATCATTTTTGAAGACCTATCCATTGATACCCACACGTATGGGTACGATGAAAAAAAATTTTGAGTTTCAGTTCTAAGTATGGGGACCCCCAAATTTTTTTGTTTTTTTTTCTATTTTTATGTGAAAATCTTTATGTGGTTTACAAAATACACCAAATTTCAACAGCGTAGTTCTTATAGTTTCGGAGAAAAATGGCTGTGTTTTTGCCATTTGGCTACGGAACCCTAAAAATCACTACAAATTAAAAAATTACTTTAATTTCGGAAGTCGGTGTTTTTGTTAGTTTCTTCGTATTTTGACAACGACTTTCGAAATGAAACTTATTTTTTACTTTGTAGTCTTTTTCTTTTTGGAAGTCGGTTACTGTATTTTTTGTAAAAAGTTTTTATTTTTCACTTTTTAGTGGTACCCCACCTAACCATAACCTAACAACACCACTGCAAAATCGCAGGAAAGCAAAATACGCAATTTCGATTTAAAATCCAAAATTGGTAACCGTTTTTGATAAAATTTAAATAGGACCAATTGCAAGTATATCCTTTAGAATTTTTCAAATCGGTTCATAATTGTCGGAGTTATGAGGTAACAAACATAAAAAAAATACAACCGAATTGAGAACCTCCTCCTTTTTGGGAAGTTGGTTAAAAATAGGAGAAAATGTGTTTCTTTTTGGACTGTCTTCGCATGGCCTTTTCCCAATTGTGTTTGGGTCGGCTTCCAGTCAAACCGGATTTTGCTGAATACAAGTATTTTGCGTAGAGCGGCTGCCTACCAGACCTCCACAACCCGTTAACTGGGTAACACGGTAGGTACTCCTTGGCAAGACTGGTGTCAGATTTTCTGGCTTCTGACTATCCGTAACGACTGCCAAAGATCTCTAACTGACAGCCGTGACCAACGGCTTAACGTTCTTTCCGAGTCAAGGAGGAAACTCGGTATGTTAAGATGGTCACCCATCCACAGGCCAACCTCGGCAAGCGTTGCTTAACCTTGAAGATCGACCTGTGCGGCTGTTATTATTTAGCCACGAGCTCCTCCTTTTGGACCATGCTGGACGAAATTAAGAATCAACTTGATTCACCACCATTCGTTCGATAGTCGGTTTTGTTGATTCTGCTTCATGATAGGTTTGTACCAGACCAGGAGACTACCTGGGCTGGTTGGCATTTTAACCGGTAGAGATCATACAGTGTCGTGCATTAGGTACCCTCTTCCTATAGAGAGATCAGGATACGTAACTGAACGTAGACTTTGTATATGCAACACATCACATCATTTTCCGACGTCCACGCGAAGTCGCGGGCAAGCTGGATTCTGCAACCGTCGATAGAACGTTTCACCTATGGACGTTTCGCCGACAGAAACCTCGGTTCGCATTCGTTTGTTTCGACGACAGGACTTTTCAACTATGGAATATTCGCCGACATACCGATTTGTCTTCGATTGTTTTGACATGCTTTTAACTATTTAACTACAAAACCACCAAAAAGCTACTAACAACCCCCCTGAGACAAAAAATAAAAATGCAAAAATAAGGTAAAGATATAAAAAATATAAAGGTATAATTAATAAAAGAAAAAACCGGCCAAGTGCGAGTCGGACTCGCGCATCGAGGGTTCCGTACAAACCTGTAGGTATATATTATAAGCAAAAGTTGCGATTTACGATTTATGACGTATTAAATAAAACTACTTACTAGATCATGTTCAAACCAATTTTCGCTGGTAGTTTACATGGTAATCTACATCATATATTTTTTTTAGATTTATCATTCTCTTATTTTAGAAGTTAAGGGGGGGGACACACACATTTTTCCACTTTGGAAGTGTCTGTCGCCCAAACTATTTAGTTTAGGAAAAAATGATCCTAGAAACCTCAATATCATTTTTAAAGACCTATCCATAGATACCCCACACGTATGGGTACGACGAAAAAAAAAAATGTTGAGATTCAGTTCTAAGTATGGGGGCCCCCAAAATTTATTGTTTTTTTTTTTCTATTTTTATGTAAAAATCTTTATGCGGTTCACAAAATACATCTACTTACCAAAGGATCATGACCAACGATGTATGGAAATCCGTCTTAAGTTGAAACACAATAAATCTTTATTTATTATAGACTACGCTTTATATACTATTAAATAAAAGTGTTCATTTTCACGCAAGTATCCGAGTTTTAAAGTAATTAAAAAAATTCGGAGATAACCTAAAATTGTGCCTAAACTACTCGCAACTTATAAAATGACCACAGGTCACTAATGTAGGTACAAAACAACAAAGTTAGTTGAAAACACAATAACAGAACACCTACAAATTGAAAGAAAAACGTGAATGATGTGACATTATCGAAATAAAACAACTTCAGTCAAATAGAGATTATATCTTATTAACTTCAATTTATCCTAGATCTATACACAAATGAATAAGTTATACCCTTAGAATAATAACGCATAGAAGCCGCGTCTAGAACAAAACCCGAGCAAAATCGTGTGTCCACTTCATTTTCTTTGTGTGCGTGAGGCGAATGTGTCTACGTTCCTCTAACGCACACAGATATAGCTTTCAGTGATACCATTACTAAGCCGTTACCCACAAAATATGGGAAGACGCATTACTATTTTGCTATCAAGGCAAGTATTTTATGTTGTTGGGAACTGGAAAAGGTAAACATGATTTTTCATGTAATATGACATATTTTTTCGGAAGGTATAATTCAATTTATTTCAAAATAAAAGGAAATAAATCGCATAAAGAATGAGATATTGTTCAATGCGTTTAGAATGCTTGATGGGTTATAATTATAAACAATGTTAAAACATCGGGTTTGATATGAATTAACAGTAAGTATTGTATTTTAAAATTACAAAAATGAAAAACATGAATGAAAGCAATGTGGGTATTTTTTCCTCACAAATAGCAACACTGTGTTATGACAAGTTAGGTTATTAGAATTTTGTTTTATTTATCGATTTACGTAAAAATAGTGCATAGAATGTGAGTACTTATTTGTGAAATGTTATTTTATCACATTTTTTTTGTTTTCCTGATGTGCTATAACATCCTTTCACGCAACAAACTGTCATTTTCAATTATTTACTCGCGAGCTGTGCTCGACGGAACGTGACATTGAGTACTGACGGCCTGACGGCTAAGTCAGTGTTGCCAGATGATGATCTAGCATTCCCCCCAAATCTCACCCGAAATCCCCCCAAAATGTTAGTGTTTTGAGAAAAAACCCCCAGTAATTGGAAAAATATTTATTTATTTATTTTAAAAAAAAAAAAATCTGCAATTGCTTCCATGACTGGATCAGCATCTCCACTTGCGTCGTCTGCAGTTCCATACATTTTCTCCGAGTAAATATTTTTGGATTTCTCTGCGAGCTAGACGGGCGTGCGAGGTGTCCAGAGACGCGTCTCGTCGCGAACAAGCCCACGGGAACGTTTTCAGAACTACGTTGGGAAGAAAATTTTTGAAAAGTGGGCAAAAAAAACACTTTTTTATCTCTCGAGCATCTTTGAAGTTGGTTTACAATTTTAATATTGGGTCACTTTCCCACTCCTTTCTGTACCTTCTTACATAATTTTGTTTTGATAGTGCCGTTATCTTCAACAAGGCATCTGCGCCTTGAGAGACCACATAGGAGCACTCACTGCTTTTTATCAACGTTGTACACTCAATGGTGGTTGGTGGCGGCAAAAACCTGTTTTATTATCCGACCGAGCGACCGACCGCAACTGAACGGAACGGAACTCGGCTATCATCGTTCATCGTCGTGCGCTGCCGATGCAAACTGTGTGTGTTTGTGTGCGTTTCTATGGTGCGTTCAAATTAAGTAGTGAGTGGTTTAGTATAGTGGTGGTCGCGTTCAGTTATAAAACTTTTTCCAAAAAATCCTCCAATTACCTCCAAGCCAATTTTTTTCCCCCCGCTGAACCCCCCAAAGGATTTGTCCCCCCAAAAATCCCCCCGTGGTCTGAAAATACCCCCAAATTTGGGGGGAATCCCCCCCATCTGGCAACAGTGGCTAAGTTTGACGGATTAGGCTAAGTTTTAGTTGCCTCACTTTTTGCACTCGTACTAGGTTTCTATGCGTTATTATTCTAAGGTTATACCTATCTAATGTACAAAAAGGTATAAAACACATAATATGAACAGACTTTTCGTGTAGGTATTCATTAGGTCTAATTAATGTTACAAGTATAACAGCTTTTATTAGATGTTCATGTAAAATCAGCAAAAATACCATTGTGTTAAGTAATTACCTTTATTGTTCCTCATACTCATCAAAATAATCATCTAAATACGAAGCTGGAGCAGTTACATCGTTATAACGTCCCCAGCTCAAGAACCAAACTATAGTCATTACATGAGCGCAACACCCCACAGTTCTCTTTCCAACCAGGCAACTGCATGAGTAGCCGACTATTGCATCTAATGTATAAGGTACAGCATCATCTTTGCTAATTAATAAATACGTGAAAAAAGGTGCGACTATTAACGTGCCTCGAATCAATCGACACATAGACAGTAATGGCGGCTTCCGCAGGCTAGGTATGGCGATCTAGGATCGATTTTAAAGGTCAAGTAAATTGTTTTTTTTTTTGTCGATCACAAACAATTAATTATAGATTTTTTAAATCGATTTTAGAAACTTGAAAACGAGTTCCGATATTTTTCAAAGCTGATTGATTAAGTATAAATATATTATTTTATACTGAAGCGAGTGGCCTTATTACACAACCATATTGTTATTACGATCCAAGCACCTATTTTCTATGGATCATCATTTTATTTTGCGTAAAATGTGCTACTCAAACTGAAATATCTGACTAAGGACTTATATAAAAATTGTTAAAAGTACTAGTTGGTAAAATTTTGATGAACGTTATCGGGTCGGCGAACTGTGCGTCGGAATAATGTTCCATCGGCGAAAAACAGAAGAGTGAATCGGTCTGTCGGCGAATATTCCATAGTTGAAAAGTCCCGTCGGCGAAACAAACGAATGCGAACCATTCTGTCGGCGAAACGTCCATGGTGAAACGTTCTATCGACGAATCTCTTAAAAACGAAACGTCCTGTCGGTGATCAGTCCAAAGGGGAAACGACTGTCGGAGAACGGTTGCAGAATCGGCAAGCTGTGCCCGCGACTTCGTTCGAATAATAATAATCTAATAACTTAGGTTTATTTCAATCTTACAGAGTCTGCAAGAGAGAATACAACTACTTTAAATTTTCAGACTGCAAATGTCAGCTTGTTTACCTGATAGCAAAACAAACTTTTATGATAGCATGAAAGTAAAGTTTGGCAAGAAACAAGATCTTACAGCACAGCTAAAGAAAAAGTCCGAAATCATTTATAGTTCAACACCTTTTTCTTTTTATGTTTCTATGTTATGAAATACATAAATAAATCAGATTTGTTTACTTACAGAATCACAACTTGATAATTTAGACAATAGCCATCCAGATGTAGAAGATACACCAGCACTCCATGCACCTTCAATGGAGATAAAAATCGAAGTGGAGGATGAACTAGAATCAATTGGTAAGCTAGCAGGACGACTGTTCACATGATGCCAACAAGGAGTGGGGTTTGCGGCATGTCTTATGTGTGCAGACCTGTTTTTTTTTCGAATTGGAAGTCATCAAATGACTTCTCCCGCTCTGGGTGGAGCGGAAGGGAGTGTCAGACTTTTACCGACTTAAACCGATTTCTTCATTGCCCTTTGTGTTCCGGAGCCGCGGTATCTCTTTCGAATAGTCACGCAACTCCGGCAGGCGTCGGCCCTTTCGGGTCCCTCTTTATGCTGACACTCTTTGAGGCGCGCGTGGAACACGAACGCGACCTCGACACGGTCTGTCGTTATAAGACGGACAGACGGCGAGCTAGCCCATAGCCCGGGCGTCGGGGGCCACTAGGTGGCCCCGCCCTGGCCGCCGGAGCGTCTACTGCGGCGGCCGGGACGTGTGGTTCTTTCCCTCTCCCATTCCGCCACCTCCTTCGCTAGCATGACTGTTTCGCAGATTGAGGTGACGGCGTCTAATTCCGTCTCGCTCCGGACCATGGATTGGACCAGGGCCGAACGCGAGAGCCCCACAATAGCTTTGGCCGCCGTCACAAGGCAGCAAACCGTACAGTTCGCATACCCGTGAGGTCCGGACGTAGTGCGCCTGCCTTGACCTGCTCGGCAGGGCGCACTCCGGACTTGGCGACAATGGCCACCACCTCCTCCTCGGCCACCGAGTCGTCCAGACCCAGAATACGCAGGTCTGCACATCTAACAGGCCTGGACACTTGGGCCTCGTCCGCGTTTAGGGACGCTCTGAGCTTTTCAGCCAGAGCGTCCGCAGACGAGCCGCTGGTTTCACCGGGAATCTCCAGCATCCGCGCCCCTGTCTCGGTGACTTTAAGCCGGAGGCCCCCGGTGATCCCGAGCTCTCCGAGATCCACCGTCTCCTTCGCCTTCGCAAGCAGGTCGGATAGGAGACGCCCTCTTTACCGCTTCCGGCTGTAGCGTAATCACTACAGCGGCGAGGGTCTTCGGGGCGCGGAGCCTAGCCGCGATTTTGCGCGCCCTAAACTGGCCCTGCTGCTCCTGGTCTCGGGCCTTTTTAGCCGCCTTCCGCCCCTTCTGCTTGTCCCCGACCACCTGCCACCCAGCTTCGACCACGGGAGGTGTAGGGAGCTGGCGGGGCTGGGAGGGCGGTGGTGGCAGCGGCGGCTGACGTGCCGCAGGCGGAGTCCTACTCGACGCAGAAGTTGGCGCTGGCACTGTCTTCGCCTGTGCAGCCGCCTTGCCCTTCTTCTCATTAGCTGGCGCCGGTTCCGCCGGAGCTGGCTTTCCTTGGGTAGCCGACACGGCCTTGGTCCGGATGCTGCAGCCTCAGTTGTTTGCACCAAGGGAGAAGCACAGGACGATACCTTCCAGGACGTAGAACCGCTGCTGGAAGGCAGCGAGCTCCTGCCGAACCAGGTTCAGGAACTGGTTCTCCACCGGCTCGGGCTGACTTGGTCGCTGCTGCTGAACCCCCTTTTGGGGTGCCACGCGAGAGCCGGGCTCGCGCAGGCTGGCCAGGTCCGCTCGGAGCTTTGCATTCTCCTGTTGGAGAAGCTCCCTGGCGGTCGTCAGGCTATATCCGCCCGCAGTTTGGCCACTTCCCCTCCATCGGGCGAAGGCCCCCCATAGCTGGCCTCCGCTGCTGCTATGATGGAGGCGGAAGCCGCTGGTATAGCCCTGAACTTTGAGGACGTCTATTGCTTATATGCGACGCCCTTTAACGCGTCTTCCTCTTCCTTCTCAAACCTGGCCTTACGCTCCGCCGGGTATATCCACCTCGGAGCCGCCAGGTGCGCTCGCCTCGGAGCCGCCAGGTGCACCCACCTCGGAGCCACCAGGTGCACCCACCTCGGAGCCGCCAGGTGCATCTGCCTCGTCGCGAGCCTGGGTGGCGCCCCTCTTCGGCAAGCTTTGCCGACCTCTTGGAGGCAGAGAGCCCCCTCCGCTTGCCTCGGATCCCGCCACGCCTGTTGGTGGGGATCTTTCGGGCCGAAGCCTCCTCCTCTCCGGATGACGACAAAACGGTCGCCATCCCGCCTGGGTCTTGCGGAAGAACTTGCCGTTCTCCGCAGCAGTCCCGGCCCTCACGCGGCGGGAGCTTTCTGAGCCTTCCGCGCTCACATCGCTGGCTGCGGCGTCGGACTCCGACCGCGCATCTCTCCTCTCCTCTTCTTCGCCTTTATTGGCAGTGTTTTGGGCTTGGTTTTTGCAATTTTCCATATTGAATCTCACGAGTATGGGGGAAATAAAAGTCCATCTTGGCAGAGACCCCTGTACCAATGATAAACAGATTTTAAAAATTAATTACTCGTCAGAGGGTCTGCAGGTACCTATAATGCGAGGGTGAGCACTAACGACTGATTTGTTCCATGGGAACACCCGTCATGCGCCGCCGCTTGGGATTCGGGGTAACTTTTTATAGAGGTTTTCTACCTCGCGGTCCGGGTGGTTAAGCCAAGTACCTCGGTCCCTATCGAAGCCGCGAGACGTGATCCACAGTACTTCGATAGGGATTACGAGGTCAGCGGTGACAGAGGAGAACGCATCTTCTCTGTCCGCTCGTAGACAGGGTAAGTGCACACCGAGCCCGCCCTTGCTCCTCTGCTATGCCCTTTGCTATACAGAGGGTCACGTAGAGGAACGCCCCATCCGTCGGTCCAGGATGGACCCCACTCATGTCAGAATAATTAGCCGTGGCAGTAACACTCCTCGAGGAATAAGAGGAAATTCTCATTTCTTCTCATTCCCCGGAGAACCAGGATGGAGAACGTGCACCAGCCCAGCAACTGCTCTTCCCTCCAAACGTATCGAGAGGGACCAACAGCCGTCAGGCACACGTGGAGGACTTCTGACTTCGCAAGTGATAGATCACAAAGATCGACGGTGTGTGAGAGATTGGTGTTTATGTCAGTGTTCAATTTAGCATTTAAAGACACTTTTAATACAGTAAAAATGGTGTTTGATCATTGCAATCCCCAATTTTCCTTGAAAATTAATTCTGATATGTATTTATTTCACAGGGACGCCTGTTTCGAAAAAGCCAAAACTGGACACGCGAAGTCCAAGGGATACAATTTCAGCTGAGCAAAAGAAAAATGAATTTCGAAAATCATCATGTGTCTCGAAAATCATTAAGAAAACTCAAAATTATACGTCATGCCAAACGGCTAAATTTAAAGAAACCTTCACTAACCCACAAGATGGAATTTGTAGCAGTAAAAATAATACTGAATTAAGTTCAAGTTTCCCTAAAAATAGTAATAGAGATGTAATTAAATGTAAAATATCGAACAAAGGTGTTGACAGTGGTGATATAAAAACGTTTCGAAGGGAGTGTGCCAAAGAAAAACGTTTCAAATGTTCTATTTGTCAACGTAGTTTTCGTATAAAGTGCAATCTAATGAGTCATATTCGCACCCACACTGGTGAGAAACCTTTCAAATGTGATGTATGTCAGCGTAGTTTTAGGCAAAAGCCACAGTTAACAACTCATATTCGCACCCACTCTAGCGAAAAGCCTTTCAAATGTGAAATATGTCAGCGTAGTTTTAATCATAAGAGTTCTTTAACATTTCATATTACCACCCACACGGGTGAGAACTCTTTCAAATGTGATATATGTCAGCGTAGTTTTAATCATAAGAGTTCTTTAACATTCCATATTCGCGCCCACACGGGTGAGAACCCTTTTAAATGTGATATATGTCAGCGTAGTTTTAAAAGAAAGAGTTTTTTAGTAAGTCACATTCGTACCCACACGGGTGAGAAACCTTTCAAATGTGATTTCTGTCAGCGTAGTTTTAGTCAAAAGAATATTTTAGTAAGACACACTCGTACCCACACTGGTGAGAAACCTTTCAAATGTGATGTATGTGAGCGAAATTATAGACAAAAGGGTGATTTAACTAGACACACTCGAACACATACTGGCGAAAAACCGTAGTTATAATTGAGTTAATTCATCAATTGTTATAAATCTTTATTAAATTATATTAGCTGATCCGGCAAACGTTGTTTTTAACTGACTACACTATAAAGGAGGCGGTTCCCAAAATCTCAATTCGGTTGTATTTCTTTTGCCTTATAAATTAAGAAACTTTTCATAAACATCTTCATCATTATATCAGCCGAAAAACGTCCGCTGCTAGACATGGCCCCAAGTGCCGCCAGAGCGTCCTGCGCATCTCATGCAAGGAAATTTTTGTCAAAAATATTTTTTTCAGATCGGGGTACCCATATATAATATACAAAAAAAGCAAAACACTATCACGACATTTTTATACTTATACTAAACAAAATATTTTTATTATTTTTTTCGATATAATCGTGAACAGATAATGTTGGATACAATAAAGTTTTCCAAATCCAATCCAATTCAAAAATTCAATACCTAGTTAACAATATTTTATCCTCGTCTTAGGGTGTCTGTCCATTATGGTCCAATGTTACATGAAGGAAGAATCTACATCCATTCTCCCTGCAATGAGTTGCAGGAAGCCGTTGGAGCTGCCGCGTAAGCGGCGCATCAGAGACGCTACTCTTTTGCGATGTATCGTCTGAAAGCCATCTACTTGAGCGTCTGAAAACATACATGATGCGCTACAAAACCGTGGGAACCCCCATCAACATCCTGAACGCATTATTGTATTGGACACGCAGGGCACTGTAAGTCCTCTGCGTATACCTCACCCATAGGCTACATGTATAAAAAGACTGACAGTACGCCTTGAATAAAGTAATGTTTACCTGTGCAGTACAGTGTGCAAACCTACGGGCCAGCATATTAGCTCTGACTGACAATGCCCTTTCAATATTCACATCATCCGTGAGGGTATCGATGACACAGTGGCCCAAGTACCTAAACTGCGCCACTCTTGACTCTTGAGAGTACTGAGTACATTGAGTTGAATATCGATATCAGATGCGCATGTTGCTCGCAGTTACAACCCTACGAAAGGCAGCCGATGTAAATAAATCTTTGTAAAAAAATATTATTTTTAAAAGAGTGTCCGTGGAGTTTCTTGCACGTTCTTCTCCATAGAGATCTACGCTTTGGAACGTGCAAATAGCTTCAACTTTTTGGACCGACCGAACTTGACAATTCAAAAGTGCTTAAATGGTTTAATTGAAATAAATGCTTGAATTTTGTTTTTTTTTTTTTTTGAAGCCATTTTATGTGCCCAAGTCGGTGGTAGGTAAACACGTAAACACGTTTTTTTTGTAGGTATGCCCAGTCCATATGATTTATACGTCAGTGCTAGTGACACTCTGACAGTCTGACTACACTCTGACACACTGACGTATAAATCATATGGACTGGGCATACCTACAAAAAAAAACGTGTCTACCTACCACCATGAAGGTATAGATAAATATGGAGTCCACACTTCGAATACCTACTTGAAGCAGAAATGAAGTATCGCTATCTCGCTCAATGTGGTCAAACCCTCTCTTTCTAAGTAGGGTGACAGCACTTGGTAAGTAGTTGCTTTCCGTTGAGTGGACAATATGTACCTATGCGTACAAATTACGCATAAAACAAGCCGTTTGTTACAGTATAAAAGTTTGAATGGTTATTTTATTAAAACGGATATATAGGAGATGAAGTTCATGGAGTACTTAGTTAACCCGCTCCAATGAAGTCGCGGGCGAAGTGCTAGTAATTATATAAAAACACTTTCCAAATTAAAATCATTTAGTAACTATTCTTTTATACATGACTAACGATCATTGCTCTGTGTAGTTTCTGTCTCCACCCACGTTAATCACTGAGTATATTTTCTGTATGACTCATAAGTAAGCACGTTTAAGCTTGTTAAAAATAGTATAGTTAAAAAGAAAGGCCATGGCTACCATCTAAACAATTATAAGCTTTACGAATATAATAAAGTTTAACATGGTAGCAGAGCGAAAAATGTAAGATTAGAAGAAAAACGAAAAGGTAAAAATTCAAAATGTCAATAGTTAGAATTCAACCATTAGGAAAAGAAAACTATGATACATGGTGTATACATGCAAAAGCATATCTAATAAAAAATAAACTATGGGCATGTATAAACGAATACCCAAAGGTAGATGCATCAAAAAATGATATTGACGAAGACGAATTGGCTAAATCAGAGCTGATGTTGTTGATAGCGCCATCAGAATTAAAACAGATAAAAAATTGTAAATTTGCCAGAGATGTGTGGACGACTCTTGAATCCATCTATGCTAGTAAGGGTCCAGCCAGAAAGGCTACCCTACTTAAGCAACTAATTTTAGCTAAACTAGAAGAAGGTTCAGATACACGCGAGCATTTAAAGAAATTTATGGATACTGTGGATAAATTAAAAGATATGGATATTGATATCAACAGTGATCTGTTATCAATCATGATGCTCTATAGCCTTTCTTCGGAATACGAAAATTTCAGGACTGCAATTGAATCACAAGACTCGCTTCCAGACCCTGAAAAGCTAAAAATTAAAATTATAGAAGAGAGTGATGCTCGTCGTCGTGACATCCCTAGCACTAGCGTAAAGTATGATGCTGAAGAAAGTTTTTACACTTTTTGCAAGATTTGTAAAAAGAAAGGCCATGACTCGTCCAAATGCTGGTCTAAAAATAAGAATACAAGCAAGAAAAATTATAAGAAGTCCAAGAACAGCTATACCAAAAAGGACGATAAGGAAACAAACCTCTTCAGTAGCTACTTCATAAATGACAAAGCCCAAAAATGCTGGATACTTGACAGTGGATGTACGTCACATATGACATTTTCGGATAAGCCTTTTATTGAAATGAAGAAAATTTCAAAAACCCTTAAACTCGCTTCAAAGAAAAAAACTGCAGAGATAAAAGGGTTAGGGCCTGCAGAAATAGAAATTAAAGAAGGAAGAATTGAAATAACTGATGCACTTTATGTACCAAGCCTGTGTGCTAATCTTCTATCTGTTGGGAAAATGACAGATAAAGGACTCACTGTTCTATTTACTAAGAAGAAGGCAATAATTAATGATCACAAGCGAGGAGTACAAATGCAAGCAGTGAGAGAAGACGATGGTCTATATTATCTCCAAACAAAAAATAATAATGTTGACAGACATAGAGCCAATGCTACAGAATGTAGTAATGACGTAGCAAAAGAAGTGGAGTCAGATGCTATTAAACAATGGCACTGTAAAATGGGACACATGAGCGAAAGGGACTTGAAGCTCGCCTTAAAGAATGAAAGCCTGATTGGATTAGACTTCAACCGTAATAGTTCTTTAGGTGAATGCGAAATATGCATAGAAGGAAAATTGAGCAGAGTGCCTAGCAAGAAGAGTGACAAAAATAATTCACGTACGAGTCAGCGTCTAGAGATCGTACACAGTGATGTCTGTGGACCACTTAAACAACCTTCACTGAATGGCAACAGGTATTTCGTAAGTTTCATTGATGACTACAGTAGATACTGCCGAGTATACTTTATTAAAAATAAAAATGAAGTATTACAAAAATTCATAGACTACAAGGTAGAAGCAGAGAACTTCACAGGAAACAAAATTAAATGCCTACAGACCGATAACGGTACGGAATACAGAAATTTGAAGTTTGACTCATTTCTGAAGCAAAATGGTATTGCAAGAAGATTGACAGCACCATACACTCCACATCAAAATGGAATCGCTGAAAGGAAAAATAGAACCCTTATAGAAAAAGCAAGATGCATGATGTTGGAATCAAAAGCGCCTATGTGTTTATGGGCAGAAACGGTTTATACTGCAAATTACTTGTCAAACCGAAGCGTTAACCAGAGTATTGAAAACCAAACACCATTCGAAAGATGGGTAGGTAGAAAACCCTGCGTTAATCATTTATATGTATTTGGTGCTAAAACGTTCATCCTAAAGAAAGGAAAACATAATCACAAATTTGCTTCAAAGGCAATTCCAGGTATGTTCGCTGGTTACTCGGAAGTTTCAAAAGCGTTTAGAATATACGTCCCATCGAAGAAATGCATTCTTGTTTCCAAGGATGTTCGAATTTTAAAGAAAATGTTCTACGAAGATGGTAAAAATGTGATTTCTGTTCCTTTTCAAGAATTAAATGATCACAAGCGATCAAACGAGACTGACAGTGATCTGGATGAAACAGAAATATATGTAAAAGGTACTACAAAAGAAAATGCTAGTAGACAGCAAGCAGTACAAGATAATGTTATTGCAAGCTCTAACGAGGTACCTATGCAAAATAATAACGAGTTGTTTTATGACTCTCTCGGGATTAATGACGGCAGTGAAACTGCTGATCAACCAAATGAAAACGACATAGATGTCGATGCATCTGTTCTTGTTCCAGAAGAACGGAGGTCATACAATCTTCGTGATAGATCACAGATTGACAGACCTAAAATATTTGAGGATTATGTTATGGCAGCCATGGATATGGATAATGTACCAGAACCTCAAACTTTTAATGATGCTATAAATAGCAAGGATAAGGTCAAATGGTTAGAGGCTATGAAAAATGAAATGGAATCATTGAAAGAAATGAAGACTTGGGAATTAGTCGACCCTCCGAAAAATCGTAAACCATTGCCATGCAAATGGGTTTACAAAATAAAGAACAATCCAGATGGTACAATTGAGCGACATAAGGCCAGACTAGTAGTAAAAGGTTTTTCACAAAAACCTGGCGTTGATTATCAGAAGACTTTCAGTCCGGTAGCCCGCCTCAGTACTATAAGAGCTGTCTTAGGAATAGCTGCTCGAGAAAACTTGGTACTTCAACAGTTCGATGTATCGACTGCGTTTCTAAACGGGGCTGTAAAAGAGGAAATCTTTATGAAGCAGCCAGAGGGATTCAATGATGGCACTAAGAAAGTGTGCAAACTTAAACGCAGCCTCTACGGGCTGAAACAAGCTCCTCTATGCTGGAATGTCTGCATATCAGAGTATCTTATAAATTCAGGATTCAAGCAAAGCACAAAAGATCCTTGCCTTTACTTACGTGAACAAGTCTTAATTGCGCTTTACGTAGATGACGGTTTGGTGGCTTCAACTAGTGAAAGTGCTGGTAGGAAATTTATTGAAGAACTGAGAAATAGGTTTAAAATAACTACAAAACCGGCGTCTTATTTCCTTGGACTTGAAATTAATAAAACCAAAGATGGTTGTATTACCTTAAACCAAAGGTCTTATTCTAAGAAGATACTTGAAAAGTTTGGAATGACTAACTGTAAAGTCGCTGCAACGCCGGTAGTAAAAATTGGCATAGATGAAGAACGAGATGATGAATCAAATTCATCATTTCCCTATCGTCAAGCTGTGGGTGCCCTAGCATACCTCATGGTCGCTACAAGGCCAGATATAAGCTACGCTGTGAGTGTTGCGTCAAGGCATCTAGAAACTCCTACTAGGTTTGATGTGATGAGAGTTAAGCGAATTTTTAGATATCTTAAGGGTACTATAGACAAAGGACTTGTCTTCGCGAAAAGCCGGGAGAAGAGACTGATATGTTTCAGTGATGCTGATTTTGGTGGTGACACAACAACTGGCCATTCGACGTCAGGGATGATTTTCCTATTCTCCGGTCCCATCATGTGGAAAAGCCAAAAACAACCAAGAGTAGCAATCTCTTCAACGGAGGCCGAACTCGTAGCCATGACAGAAACTGCGAGAGAAGCCTTATGGCTAAAAGAACTCCTGGAAGAATTAACAGACTTAACAGACCTGAACGAAAAACCGACAATTTACGTTGACAATGAGTCTGCTATAAGGTTGTCTGAGAACCCACCATATGAGTTCCATAGGAGAACAAAACATATCAAGATAAAACATTTCTTCATTCGAGAATGTATTCAGAATGGAGATTTCGCTGTCAAACAAGTCGCTACAGAATTGCAATTGGCGGACATGTTTACGAAGCCATTGTTTGGACCAAGACTGAACATGCTAAGCTGTAGAATTGGACTTCAAGATTTGTCGAAGCTCTAAAAGTATCGTGGATGTGAAGATATACAACCTTAGTATAGTATCGATGGTTGGTTGCTTAGCAATGTTTGTTATATCAGTCTTGTCACTTGTATTATAAAATATTCCTTCTACATAATAAAACAAAGTTTTATTAAAACGTTTATTTCTGCATCTACGGCATCTAAACAATTATAAGCTTTACGAATAGAATAAAGTTTAACAGCTATTAACAGTATACTTTCATGCAATTCATTGCAATAAATTGAGTTCATGATCGGATGGTTAATTTCTTGTAACAGAGGAGTAAAATGTTGTGATAAAAATGATACAATATTTATTTATTTTCGATGTCATTTACTCTAACTGCCAAAATTAGCACTTGGTGTAGCCAGATCAGCTATTTTCACTATAGACTCTTCATGTGTCACTTGATATCTGAAAATTATAATAAGAACATTACTTTTTGCCATAATATTTCAACTACTTTATTGCTAGAAACATAATACTGTGTATGGAGGTTCCCATTAGGTAGTTGAAAATGCACTTTCATAAAATTTCATTTTCAATTATGCAATGGATGACTACAGTTTCCTCTGAGTACTATTTTTAAGAAATAAAAAAAAACATTGTTGGTATATTATTTTATGCTCTAAATAATAAAATATCTAATAACAGACATTCGTTCCCCGTATGAGTATGTGTATGATTTAATTACTAAGAAACATGTTCACATTTAATATTAAAGATCCCGGAGAAAGTCCCAGATATATTCTCAATATGGTCACACTACTTCAAAATTACTTCCGATGTAAACAAAAAGATAAAATTGCACTAAGTCAATGAAAATCGATGAAAACCTATTTGATATTTACATAGTTATCAGTATACTCATTTATTAGTACGTTGAACACATTGGTTAAGCGTTATGTGAAGTAATTCATAGAAAATACAAAGAAATATGTTTAAAATGACTCAATGTCAGAAATCACGATTTAGACACTTTCACGTGAAATTGTATATCACCTCCTGGACACCACGTATTACCGCAAACATGCTCTTCACAACTGTGCACCATTTCTTTGATTATACCTTCAATTACAGACAAATATTTCAAACGAAGCTGTGAACCGTAATGTAAACAAGCGCCATGTTGGAACATTTTTACTGACAACTTGACATATGGCGGCCAATGTTGCCACACTACCAAATCCCAAGGAAATGGGATTAAAATTCACATCACGAATCCAATCACGAAAAGCATCCGTGATCTACAATTTTAGGATTTTTTATAGAAGTAATCGTAGTTCAACTATTTATTTGTAGACACATTATCTAAAAGTGTTTTACTTCAGATTCTGTTAGTTTGGTGAGTCTTTATACGAAGTTATAAGGAGATTTCATAAAAGAGATTTCCACACTAAGTCCACACAAGAAAGAGAAGTCGGCCACCATAGAGTGAGATAGAATTGCGTAGGTATTTGACTCAAACAGTTGTTCCAAGTCTGGACTCCATATTTATCTATACCTTCATGCCTACCACCGACTTGGGCACTTAAAATGGCTGCCTTTCGTAGGGTTGTAACTGCGAGCAACATGCGCATCTGATATCGATATTCAACTCAATGTTAAAGTTTTTATCTCAATGCGTATAAACCATATGGACTGGGCATACCTATAAAAAAAACGTAGCTACCTACACTTTGCTGGGATGATAAAATGGCGGCTAATAGGGCAGCCTATGTCGATATTTCTTTACAATAACATCGATAAAAGATTGTTAGAATGTTTTCAAAATGTCACGGTACAATTTCAACGGGTATTTTTAGCACATTCTCAGCTTCACTTGTACAGTCGCCAGCACATCGTGCTACAACAATCTGACAAATTTCTGTACCTACTAGATTTCCAACTTTATAAGAGAAAAGATTAAGTTCAATTTTGACTGGAATAATTTGACAGTTTCGAGTAATTTGATGTGCTGGCGTCTGTACAACAAAATAACTATCTATGTGAACAAATCTGAAAAGTTATCTTTGACCTACTTCCCGGTTTTTGATTTAGGCTAATACTTTGCGTACATGTTTAGTTTGGATGACATTGTTGCCGATTCTCTTGTTCAATAACTAAACTAAAATTAGACTCACAATTAGACACTATCTTTTTAACCGACTTCTAAAAAGGAGGAGGTTCTCAATATTTAATATTATTATATCAATGGGGGTTTGCGGGACATGTCTCTCTGTACCGCATACCCCCCAAAATATGTATCTATTGCTATTATTAGGATAAGTAACAAGGTACATCGAATAAGTTTTTGAAAATTCAAATGAAATGTACCTAAGCGTTATTCTAAAGCCTTGCGTTAGGTCATTCGAGACGGGGTGGAGGGAACAAAATCTAAGAAAAGAAATGACGCTGCATCCACGATGGGCTGCCGGCACGGACGTCTCCATCACCTAAGTATATTTTCTAACATACCGATGAAATTGGGTTTTAATTAAAAGTCAACAATAATTATTTACAGCACCATTTATTTATTTTTACATACATATAATTTACATCCTACTAATATTATAAATTTATCCTACTAATCCATACCATCCTACTAATTGCTATACAATTTTTGTTTAAAAACATACCAGCATATTCAATGTGGGCACTGCGCCATCATGTAACCTCATCACATCGAGGGTTCTGTTAAAACTAGATTCATCAAAGTGCAGGGAGCAGATATGCCACATTTTATGTCTATGGTTTATATTTTTCTTCTATCCATTTATTTTTGAAAATTTCATTTCCAGGAAATCTGTGGGATAATAGCATTGCAATGTATTTTACACACTTTATCAATATAATAATATCGATACTTATCGTATGCGATGCGAACATCGCACATCACTAACTAAGACAAATAAAAATTGTATGTAAACAATACTACGAAATTAAGAAAATAATAACGTAATAAGCCATACAAATATGACACAGGTTTCAATAATCTTTAAAAAGATCATCTGGTAACAAAACATTACACAAAATTCTACATTATTCAACTGGATTAGTGAAAACTAGTAACTAACCTGTGCAGAGTCAAATTAGGCTGATTTTTGTTTTTCCTCGCACCATACTGTATTATGCAACACGATGGCATGATTTTTCTCTTATTTTCCAAAGCCAGAACACAAAAAAAAACCTAGCTTTCGACGTATTTATCTTTAAAACAACGAAAATAATGAAAGCAAACAACTGTTTGAGTGACTTTCGTTGGTAGTGGTAAAGGTATAACACGTGCTTTTGTCAGTGCTACGAATATTTTCGATTTTTAGTTAACTTTTCTGGTGTGAAACTCAATCGAAAGTGTTCCTTGTGTTTGTGTTCTTGGTGTAAGGTTTGTTTTTCGTTGTAAGTGTCCTTTTTAACAATAATTATTCGAGATGAACTCAAAAAAGCCCCCCGATCCTGACCCCCCGGATGAATTATTTGATCTCTCCCCCGGACTAACAATTACCCTCCCCCATGACATCGTAATAACCCCACAGGACCCGATTATGGATACGGATACCCCTAGTCGCAAGAGGGCCGCTAGTTCGCCCCCAGTTTCTTCCAATGTCAAACCCAAGATTGCGAAAAATGTATTAGGCAGGCTTTCTTACACAGCTAGAGACAATCCACCATATATTGTAAATGTTTCGCTCAAAGACGAACAAACCTCAGGCACTGTGCTACAACCTATCAAGTTTGGTATGTTTTTGACGATAAATAACGTGAATAACGTACGTCTCGATGGGATCAAACGTATAGGCAGAAATCGTGTGTCAGTTGAGTTCAAGTCGCACCAGGATGCAAACAGTTTTCTCAACAATAAAATTATTTCCCAACACAATTACATGGCTGCCATTCCACAATACAACATAACAAGAATGGGAATTGTTAGGGATATACCAGTTGAGTGGTCAGAAGAGGAAATCATTAAAAATATCCAGGTTCCAGAGGGATGTGGCTCGGTTATCAAAGCCAGAAGGATGAACCGGAAGGTGTCCTCTTCTGGTGTGACTGAGTGGAAGCCCACACAGACTGTTGTATTAACTTTTGACGGACAAATACTACCTAAGCGTGTGTACAGCTTCTATTCGGCTCTCCCAGTTGAGCGTTACACTTACCCAACGGTTCAGTGTTATCATTGTTGTCGCTATGGACATACCCGCACACTTTGCAGATCGAAACCTAAGTGTTTTAAGTGTGGTGAAGATCATCCAGGTGATGGATGTGAAGTCACCCGTGAATTGAGTTTCTGTGTTTCGTGTAGTGGCAACCATTTCGCAAATGACAGTGCTTGTCCTGAATTGGGCCGACAGAAGAGCATAAAAGCTCTGATGGCGGATAAATCGATCTCGTATGCGGAGGCAAGTCGGGTCTTCCCACCTGTTTCCAGATCATATGCTGAAGTCTCCAAGTCTTTCCCACGGAACAAAGTAACTGCAAATAAATCGCAATCTCAGTCCTCAAGTCCCATCCCAGTAACCCAAAATTCATACCGTAAAACGGTATTTTTGAAACCCAAACCCCATATCTCCCTTTCACCCGGTTATGATAGACAAGCTCACCTGAACCTCACCCAAAATTACTCCTTTTCCCCATCACAAAACGGCTGTGCCCTTCCAATGGAAGCTCCAGAGCCAATGCTTCACAGACAGAATACCTCAACGAATATTTTAAATTTTAATTACTGACATGCTAATGTCTGCTCTTGCAAACCCATCCCAAGCTATACCTGACCACGTTGCATCAAAATTGACCACTATCCTAAACTATATCCACAACATTCCATCCCCTGACATTTCTCCAGTGGAACGTGAGGAGTATTACTCCCAGAAAGCCTGATCTTTCTTTTTTAATTAATAAGTTTAAACCATCAATCTGCGGCATTGCTGAGACATGGCTCTTGCCTGGAAGCAATTTCAGGTTGCCGTGTTTTGCCAGTGTACGCCATGATAGATCTGATGGATACGGAGGATGTGCCTTGCTCATCAATAGCAAGGTATCATTCTCTCAGATTCCTCTAACCTTTGTTGGCGATGACATAAATGTTGTTGCTGTGAAGGCTGAGGGTATAAATATTTTTTCTTTTTATATTGCGCACCCACAACTAGAATATCTTTCAGTTATTAGGAATTTATTATGCAGTGTTAGCGGTCCAATGCTTGTCATGGGTGATTTTAATTGTCACCATTATCGTTGGGGATCAGATACTTGTGATAACTTTGGCATTGGCTTGCTGGATATATTGGATGAACTCAATCTTTCCCTTATCAACGATGGCAGTGCTACGCGTAGATCTGCACCTGGTCAGAATAATAGCTGCATTGATTTAACATTCTGCTCATCCAATATAGCTAGCCTTCTCATTTGGCGTCGCTTGGATATGACCTATGGAAGTGATCACTACCCCATCATGATTGAATTTCCTACCAAGAATATCCCTTTTAAAGTTTCCCCCCCTCTTTTAAAACACCAATTGAACTCTGCAGACTGGGATTTATATGCTAAAATTCTGGACCTAAGAATATCTTCCCTTCCAGAAGTTAACAGGGATAACGCCCAGGATTGTTTCTTGTCCTTCTCCTCCACCATTGCCTCCACTGCTGATGATTGCTTCCCGTCCAAAAAACCCCATTCTGGTAAACTTCCTTCCCCGCCATGGTGGGATAGGGAATGCACTAACATGGTCAAGGCCAGGAATGAGGCTGAAAAGACAGTCAACGGCAATATGAACCTGGATAACCTTATTGCCTTCAAACGGATACTAGCTAAGTCCAGGAAATTCCTTAAAAGGAAAAAACGCGAAGGTTGGTCAAAATATTGTAGTTCGCTGAGTCCCTCCACCCCGGTTTCCGTGGTTTGGCGAAAGGTGAGACGTTTTAGGAGCAGTTTAGCACCTGCCTCCTCCTCTAACAACCTCACGGAAGAACTGGGACACCAGTTTTTCTCAAAAATCGCTCCAGCTTATGTTCCAAGTGTTGAGGAAACCAGTGTTGACATTTATGATGCAGACAACATTGACGAACCAATGAACATGCCTTTTAGCTTAGAGGAGCTAAAAACTGTGCTGTCCCACGTCAAGGACTCCGCGCCGGGAGTGGATGGATTCCCGTACTCCTTTATTTCTAAAGCTGGTCCAAAAACTCACAAATATTACCTGGACCTGGCTAATTTCTGTTTTATTTCTGGCTACATTCCCACAGAGTGGAAGGTTCAAGTTGTCATTCCGATCCTAAAACCAGGCAAAGATCCTAGTGATCATTGCTCATACAGACCTATTGCCTTATCGTCCATACTCATCAAACTTTTGGAACACTTAATTAAAAATCGATTAGTGTGGTTGGTGGAAAACAGGAAACTGCTCCCAACGACTCAATTCGGCTTTAGGAAAGGTCTGGGCACAGCTGATAGTGTGGGTATCCTCACGTCAGAGGTCCGGCTGGCCCTTAGTAGGAATGAGTCTGTGGTTGCTGTCTTTCTGGATATATCAGCTGCCTATGATTCGGTTCTCCTCCCTAATCTCAGGCAAAAGCTGCATGAGCTGAGAGTCCCGGCTAGGATTTGTCGTATTATTGGTAGCATTTTTACCAATCGCACAATTCAATTGAGAATACCAGGGGGTGACTCTGAACAAAGATCGGCCTGGAGAGGATTACCCCAAGGATCAGTTCTCAGTCCCCCATTATATAACATTTATACAGCCAACTTGCCCTCTTCCCTTAATTTTGACTGTAAAATCCTTCAGTATGCTGACGATATTGCACTAATGGTATGTGGCAGTTCCATTCAGGATGCCGCTCTTTCGATGAATGTCTCTCTGGCCTCATTAAACCAATGGCTGCTTGACAATGGTTTGTCCTTAAGTGCTCCAAAGAGTAAAGCTGTCATTTTTACACGCAAGCGTTCTGTGCCTCCAATAGATATTAACATCAATGGTCAAAGCATTCCGGTCGAAGATAAGGCTAGGTTTCTGGGAGTAACATTAGACTCAAGATTGTCTGGGGTCGACCACATCAACAACACGGTCAAAAAATGTGAACGTTCTGTGTCGATCCTTAAGGCTTTGGCTGGGGTATGGTGGGGAGCTCACCCCTACACCCTTAAACTGGTCTATAATGCGCTGACCAGAAGTGCTATGGATTACTGCAGCTATCTTCTTGAGCCCTGTAACAAAGAAGCGCTTAAACAATTAGACAGCATCCAGTCTAAATGCCTAAGAATTGTAGTTGGGGCTATGAAATCATCTCCCATAAATGCGCTGCAAGTGGAATGTGCAGACCCACCCCTACACCTTAGGAGACAGTACTTGGCAGATCGCTTCCTAACTAAGGTATTTTCCCTCTCATCCCATCCCTTGCTTCCAATTTTAGAACTAATTGACCTCTCTTTTAATAATTCTTCCTATTGGAACCATAAAGTGGTTCCCCTATTGTTAAATAGGTACAGAGAGCTTAAACAGCTCTCTGCGCCTATTTGCCAATACCCTACTCTTCCGGTCTTCTCCGCCGCATACGAGGCGATTCATTTCGAACCAAAAGTCGTTTTGGGATTAGGTTTATCTAGGAATTCTCAAGACGCTGGACATGACTTTGAGTCAGCTGTCAAGCGTTATTGGGAAGGATGGAATTTCTTTTTCACGGATGCTTCAAAATTCTCTGAAACCGAATGTACTGGTGTGGCAGTTTATTTTCAAAATTCCAAAATAGCTTTACTTTTTCAATGCCCACCAGAAGCATCAGTCTTTACAGGAGAGTGTATTGGTATTTTAGAAGCCATACACTATATTAAATCTCATCAGATAACAAGGTCAGTCATTTTCTCAGATTCCCGTAGTAGCATTCAGGCCCTTAAACAAAATCAACTTCACAGTAAAATTAATAGTCAAATCATTATAGATATAAAGAACTTGTTATTTGATTGCTCCCAAAACGGCTTGGACATCGAGATAACCTGGATCCCCGGTCACTCGGGTATTGTTGGCAATGAGTGCGCTGATTCGTTAGCAAAGTATGCCACATCGAATCCGGTTGATCAAAAGCACTACGTAGCGCATAACTACGATTTGCGGAATGGTGCCAAACCCAAGTTATTTAACTCGTGGACTGAAACATGGAAGACGACTTCTAAAACCAAGGGCCTCTACTACGCTGCCATACAGCCTGAAATCCAGCGTAGGCCTTGGTTTTTTAAATATCCTAAATTGTCGAAGAGAACTGTTTCGTCCCTCTGTAGACTCCGACTCGGACATTGTTGTAGCCCTGTGTTCCTGAACAAAATCCATGTCCGAGATAATTCCCTGTGCGAGTGCGGCCTTGCGGATGGTACTTTAGACCATATTTTCTTCTGTTGCTCCCTAAATAATAAATCCTTTGACCTATATAATAAAATTTCCAAACTTAACATTCCCCTCCCAACCAAATTTCATACCCTCCTTTCCCACTTCTCCCCTAAACTAATCAACATTTTGGCCACTTTCATAAACGAGAATGACTTAAAATTTTAATTAGTGCGTAACGTGTGTGTAAATAGTCTGTATATAGTATAAACTAGTAGTGTTGTAGTGTGCTTGTAAATTAGACTATATGTTTTACTAACCCATGTGTTCGTTTCAGCTATACTAACACCTACCACGAAGTAAAATGGAAAAAGTTTGACGGACTGCCTCTCTGTGCTACCGTCACCACGTGACACTGGCAGAATAGTCGGAACCGGCTCAGTTGCCATAAATATATAAAAAAAAAAAAAAAAAAACTGTTTGACAGCACAACTACCATAAAACCACAGAGTACTTTGGGCATTTAAAATGGCGACCGGCCACGCAAAGGCTTGATTTTGACGTCACACAAAAGGGTTGCCAAATTTAGTCCTTGGCAAACATATAGATGTCTCTTTTTTCATATGCAGCTCTTGGCTAGTTAAAAAGAGACAAAATGCTTTTTGACATGTTTGCGTCGATATGATAGATATTTGTATAACTGTTTATTTCTATAGTCAAACGTTTCAAGTCCATATGATTTATACGTCAGTGCTCTGACAGTGTCAGGCTGTCATTAGTGACTGCTGTCAATCAAGTGTCAATTTAGACGTCAGTGTGTCTGGTGTCAGAGTGGGTGTCAGCCACAGAGTACATTATTAGTGTCAGCAGAACACAGAATGTGACAGAACATACATGAGAACATAATTTTAATTATACTTATGTCAACACAATACAATAACCTAGCGGCAGCAGAAGCACGGCAAGAATACGATTTTGATTTGCCGTTTTTGAGAGTTATAGACTTGAATGTTTGATGTGATGAACTTACACTTGAATTATACGATGGGAAAATTGCCAATGTGTAGGATATGTTTAGCGGAGGATGTTCGCATGTATGTGGTGGTTAACAAGAACTTGCATGAACTGTATGAGAAGCTGACTGATGTTCCAGTAAGTTGCTTCTTATATAAACACTAGCTTTTACCCGCGAATTATAAGTAAGAGCATGTCCCATTTTTTCCTGCACTCGGGACACTTCCCAAGGACCTACACACCCAATTTTCAGCTTTCTACTCTGCACATACTACAACTTATTACTGATCAGTAATTTCGGCTGCGCGTTGTGTGTCAGTTAGTCACTGATAAATCTTTCAAGTGAATTGTCTTTGATACGAAAGTATCAACATTTACCTTCTTCTTATATCTTTTCTTTTAAATCACTTCTCTCCATCTTCTTTTCTACCTAATAGAGGAACATCTGTATTAATTTAATATAGCTGAAGAGTGTGCTGGATGATTAAATGCGCTAATCTCAGGAACTGCTGATCTACTTGAAAAAAAAAACTTGTGCGAGACAGACTCATGTACAAAGTGTTCTAAACCAATTTAATTTTTAACATATTGATATTGTAACACTACAGACTTCCTATATGTTTTCATGTAATCTTACTACTTACCTACTCTTACTACTGTATCCCTAAACCCCGCACAAAGGACATCCAGGTAAACAGTATATATTTCTTCTTGCAGTTTGTAACTAAGGACAGTAGACCAATGCTCGCTTGTTTCTTCTGCTGCACTAAACTAAAGCAATGCTGGAGATTTCTGAGGAAATGTCTGGCAGCAGAAGAATTGTTCGCTCAGATGATGAATGAGGATTATGAGGTGAGGCCGTTCTATCTTTACTTTTATACTAATATTATAAAGAGGTAACATTTGTTTGTAAGTTTGTATGTAAGGGGTAATCTCAGGAACTGCTGGTCTGATTTGAAAAATTCTTTCAGTGTTAGATAGCCCATTTATCGAGGAAGGCTATAGGCTACATATCATCATGCTAAGACTAAAAGGACCTGAGCATTAATGGAAAATGTGAAGCAGATGAAGTTACATGGCTCAGCTAGTAATAAATAAATGCATGCTGTAATACGTAATGCAGTGGTCAGTGAGTCAGTTGATCATTGGCGGGTGCTACGGATTGTCAAAAGCTAGAAAATCTAAACCTGTGTTACACAGTTGCTGGGTTGTGGAGGTCCTCCAGGTTGCTCCATGTAAAGTATATATATCAGCAGAATTTGGTTTGACTGGATCCAATACACTTGGGAAAGTCTAGGCAGATGTTGTCGTCCTTATAATTCCCCCAATTCGCATTTGGATTACGCTGGCAAATGTCAATACAAATTAGCTAAGTAAGCAGGAGATATTATATGATGCTGGCAACAAAAAAAATATTTGTCTTATGAAATACCGGCACGGTTGGCAGGAGCCGATCGCTCAACCACTGCGGTTGAGCGATCGGCTCCTGCGCCGCGTGTCGAGGGTTCGATTCCCGCACGGAACAAATATTTGTATGACTTACAGATAGTTGTTCCGTCACTTCCGGGTCTGGCTGTTTGTGTCATGTTACTTTGTATGTTTGTAAACGCACCCACGATACAGGAGAAATTCCTACTGAGGGGCAAAGTTTAAAAAAAAAAAATGGTTTCTGTTAAATAATAAAAAAAACTGGCCAAGTGAGAGTAGGACTCGCGCACGATTGGTTCTGTACCATTATCTGCAAAAAAATCAAGTTTGTTGTATGGGAGGGGGCCCCTTAAATATATATGCTTTTCTGTTTTTTAGTATTTGTTCTTATAGCAGCAACAGAAAAACGTCATCTGTGAAAATTTCAACTGTCTAGCTATCGCGGTTCTTGCGATAAAGCTTGGTGACAGACAGACAGACAGCGAAGTCTTAGTAATAGGGTCCCGTTTTGGAACCCTAAAAAGCAAGGGGTTTTTTTTTTTGTTTTTTTTTTTTTTTTTTTTTTTGTTATTAACTAGCCGAAACTTGCAAATAATAAGCATTGCTCGCAGAGCAGATGGTCAATGCACAATGGGGCCAAAAAGTTCTGGAGTGGCGACCGCGTACGGCCTGCCACCAGAATGGAACGGTGACTTGATAAGGGTTGCGGATCGCATGTATGCGAGACGAACTGGATCGGTAGTTGTGGCGGCACTTGGGGGAGGCTTATGTCCACTTGTCCAGACGTGGACGTTTTTCGGCTGATGATGATGATGTATTAGGGCGGGTTGTATCAAACGGTTGGTTAACGCAACATACGTACGTCAAAAAGTAACAATTACGTAAGACTTTAACGATCGTTAAATAAGAAGCGTTGTTTCAAAAAAATCTGGTATAAATTCCTGCTCATCCCAATAGCTAAGTTATTGACACGGGTCCTACCTAAATAGCTTTTTTTGCATTCCACCACTTATTTGTGTCATCAGAAGAACTGGTATTGAAGAATTCAAAAGAAATTTCACAATATTGTTATATTTGACGCAACTAAAGTGACGTTAACCAGTGCTCAGACCATCTGTTAACGTAAACGTTATATTTTACTTGCGTTAACGCTGACATTTTGTGAAACAACACCATTTTTAACGTTTACGCATGCGTTAAGTGAACGTGAAACAACCCGCCCTTAGTAAGCTTATAATTTCCTTTTACAGCCAAATCTTGTAATAAACCAAGAACGAGAGTATTTCAATGGGTTTATTAAAACTCCAGTGGAGAATATAAGTATAGTGGATGTTGGTCATACTGAAGTTAAAGAAGAATTTGCTCGAGCAGTTTGTGAAAAACAAACGTGTTATATTCAGCCAAAGGAGAGATACATTATGAATATTGAACCAAAAGTGGAGCATCTAAGTGATGGTATGTTTCTATATTAAAAAACTGGCCAAGTGCGAGTCAGACTCTCTAACGAATGGTTCTGTACCAAAAACCAAAAAATAACGTTACTTTTATGGGAGCCCCTTTTAAGAGCGTGTATTCCGTCCACTAGCGCCACCAATCGTTTTTTATTAATTGTGGTAAATTTAAGACACATAGATAAAAAACCGCTCTGTAGTGCACTGAAGAAATGTATTTATTATGTTTTGTACTTTAGAACATAAATAGTTGCCAAAGTCGATATTTTTGCTAAAAGTGGCCACTTTTAGCAATAATTGCCGTTTTGGCTATTTAGCCATGAGTTATGTATTAAAAATAGCTGTCAAAAAAAAAAAAAATATATATATATATATATAGATACATTTCTTCAGTGCACTACAGAGCGGTTTTTTATCTACGTGTCTTTAATTTACCACAATTAATAAAAAACGATTCAAAATTCAAATTCAAATTCATTTATTAATTTTGTGAACACAGGGTACATACAATGATCTTTTATAAAGTGACGATGATTGGATTGTGTGATTGGCGTCGCTAGTGGACGGAATACACACTCTTAACGTTTAGTACAGTACGATTATTTTTCTAGCGAAGTACATCGCAATCGATTGCGCAGGATGGCAATTTGACAAGAAACATAGAACAGCGCATGCGCGGGTAGGTCGCATAATGCAGTCTCAGTCCCTCTTAAACGTTCGATGCATACTTGTGTCCCGCTTAGGTACTCAATGCGATAAGACTGTTGATACGAAAAGTGTTATTGTTTTAAATTATTTATTTAGGTTTTTCTTACTTGTTTAATTTTTGTTTTGTGTGTTTTTGTGGTGTATATTGTTTGTTGTGTTACTTTGTGACCTTGTTATTGTTACTGGTTGTGTTTCTTACTTGTTAGTAATACAAAACGGAGCGGCAAAGAAAAAATAATCGTACTGTATATCTAATTTAATTTTTTAACCGACTTCCCAAAAAGGAGGAGTATGTTTTTTTTTTTATGTTTGTTACCTCTCCGACAATTATGGACCGATTTGAAAAATTCTTGTTTTATCTGAAAGGATATACTTGCAGATTGGTCCCATTTAAATCATATCAAAATCGGTTACGAACTTTGGATTTTAAATCGAAATCGCTGGAATTTGACTATATTTAGATGATGATGAACCGATTTAAATTTTATTAAAATCGGTTACGAACTTTGGATTTTAAATCGAAATAGCTGGAATTCGTCTACTTGGATGATATTTTTATGTCATCCAAGTAATCGAAATTGCGTATTTTGCTTTTCTGCGATTTTGCAGTGGTGTTGTTAGGCGTGGGGTACCACTAAAAAGTGAAAAATAAAAAACTTTTTACATAAAAATACAACCGTCTTCCAAAAAAAAAAACACTACAAAATAAAAAATTACTTTAATTTCGGAAGTCGGTGTCAAAATACGAAGAAACTAACAAAAACACCGACTTCCAAAATTAAAGTAATTTTTTATTTTGTAGTGTTTTTTTTTTGGAAGACGGTTTTATTTTTTTGTAAGTAATATTATAAAAGAATTACTCTCTCCGTGACAATTTCAACAGTCTACCTATTACGGCCTACGGGTCTTGAGATACAGCCCACTGACAGGCAGACGGACAGGACGGACAGGACGGACAACGGAGGCTTAGTAATAGGGTTCCGTTGATGTGTACTTGAAAAAAAACCTTGTACTTGAAAAAAAATGTGTCCTATTATTTTTCAAGTACATTTTTTTGGTGAAAACTCTATTTTTCCTAATTAGTTTTGTTAACTTACAGAACTAGAACCGGATAATGTAGACATTAGCTATACAGAAGTAGAAGATATAGCAGGAGATCATTTAGGCTCAGACTTGGGCTATGTGCCTTTAATAAAGATAAAAACTGAGGTGGAAGAAGTATCGAGGAAGGAACATAGAGCCAGTGAATTTAAACGTAAGTATTAGTTAACTACTTTTGTGCATTTTTGGGACCTTGGAGCCCCCCTCCCCCCCCATGTGGAAGCTGTAGCTAAGGCCGTGGTTATTTTCATATTCATATAAACCATAGGTTGTGGGGCTGTGGGTCCAAAGTCAAGTCTATGCAAGTTGATAAGCAAAGTCTTGAATATAACATGTTTTTTGCCAATACCCTACCGGAATCTGTGTTTCCTGATACCTACAACCTGGGAGTCTTTAAGTCACGATTAGGTTACTTCTAGGCAAACGTGATCCATCTTAGACCGCATCATCGCTTACCATCAGGTGAGATAGTGGTCAAACGCATGCCTATCAATAGTAAAAAAAAAATCACGAGCCTCAGCCATGACCACGATTAACAAGATTACAGGAGAGGGAGAGATAATTAATTATTAATAGATTATAGTCAGACATAAAAAATTGACACTGTTAACTATTATGTATGGGGGGCGTCGACTTTTTTTTTCTTGTTAAAAGGGCGTTAGTCCTTAATAGGTTGGGAATCTAATATCTATGATATAATCCTTCAGGGAAAATAATATTTGAATCATTGAATGGAAGCTAACACTGTATCACGGTCGGTTTCATGGTTCGGAAGCTAGGACTCATCCATTCATCACTTGAGGCTTGAAAGGGGAGGGTTGGGGGATCCAGAAATATATGACGCAATATTCAATGGGGTGAGGGGGGGGTGTTCAATGAGTTATCACGCGTGTTTATTTTTTCGTTTAACGCAAATTCCTGATTTAAAACAAAACTACATCAAAATTTACGTGTACTACATCCCAAACTTTTTCGAAATAGTTATGCGCTTTAATTATTGTTACAGAGGCGACCGTTTCGAAGAAACCAAAACTGAACACACGAATATTAAGACTAGAAGATGTAATTATAGAAGAACAAAAGAAAAATGAACAATCAGACATGAAAGTTTTCCAGAAAACTCAAAATCGTCCGTGCAAACGTGTTACAAATTCTGATGACGTAAGATGTAATAATAATAATATTGCCAGGAAGAGAGAGAGACATACTCGTTTTCACATAGATGATAAACCTTACAAATGTCACACCTGCCAGAGTAGTTTTAAAAAAATGGCACATCTAACTAGACATATTCTTAGACACACTGGTGAAAAACCTCACAAATGTGATTTATGCCAGCGTAGTTTTAGTCAATTAAGCAATTTAAGTAGACATATTCGTACCCACAGTGAGGAAAAGCGTTACAAGTGTGATTTGTGTCAGTGTAGTTTTAATGACAAGAGAGATTTAACAAAACATATTCGGGATCACACTGGTGAAAAACCGTTCAAATGTGGAATATGTCTAGAGAGTTTTAATGATAAGAGAGTTTTAACAAAACACATGCGTAAACATACTGGAAAGCCATTACAGTGTGAGATATGTCAGCGATGTTTTTGCTATTCCAGTGATTTAGAAAAACATATTCGAATACATACTGGTGAAAAACCTTACAAATGCGAAATATGTCAGCGTAGTTTCAATGTTAAGGGTAATTTAAAAAAACATTTTGTTACACACACTGGTGAAAAAAAACAGTGACGTTTGTTCCAGTGGTTTTATGCAAAAGTGTAAAACACGACATATTCGTATACACACTGTCCACTGATGACAATTCTTACAATTGTGAAATATTATGTGTACATATTCGAAAACAGGCGCTATTTGTCACTGTAATTTTCGATTTAAGGTAGTACAGTGGAACTTCACTTGACGTATTTATCAAAATATTCGCGTTACCCCATAATAGAAAATACACCCTAAAATCATCGCGATAAAGTTTATTTTTTATAACTAATAAGTATGGCGAATATTTGATCAATTATGTGAAGTGAGGTACCCGCATTCGATTTAGAACACACAGGAACGCGACCCAAATGTGGGTCCCGACCAATCGTTTGGGAATCACTGGATTTGACTACCATCTCACCTGATGGTAAGCAGTGATGTGGTCAACAACGAAGCACACTTGCATATAAGTAAACTTTTAGGAGTGGCCTCTCACTGGTCAACCTAGGAGGTTGTCGTTAACCTAAACCTTCTTGAACCTAGAAGTAACCTATTCAATCTTTAACTAAAAATACCTTTAGGTTGTAGCTATCAGGAAACAGACTCCGGCAGGGAATTCACTCCTTAGCTGTATGCACAATTAATCTGTTCCCAAAACGACGAACCTGAAATATGCAATGACTTAGGGCTTTCCAGGGTTGCGTTTGTTCGAAAGTCATTTTTTTTTTTTTAATGCAAAACGAGCAAACTCTTGGCCCAAATCTCACCTGATGGAAAGTGATGATTAGGCCGAAGATGGAAGCGAGTTTCACCCGGAATCCTCTTACACAGAGGAACTGGCTATCATACCTCTACCCTCGTTCTGCCCAAGCAAATTAGAACCTGTTTGCTAATTCTGCCCACTGTTCTCTTCAAAGTACAAAATCTTACAAGTGCTTCCTGCCCAGAATTATTAGAACAAAAAAAAAGGTCAGGCATAAGATATATTATTTTATATTTTTTTATGGCAGTAAATAGATCATAATGAAACGATTCAAGCTATTTTTAAAATCATAAATTTTGTTCTTTTTACAGTACACTGGGCAGAATTACCAAAATCACTGTATTTTATTTGTCCTTCATAAAAGACATTGGATACAATAGCTTAATAAAACAAAATTAACTTTTTATTGTATTTATTATGTATTCTTAATCAGTGTTGAATTTTCTTCTCTTTATTTAGTAATTATTGTACTAACTTTTATTACAGCCTCTCTGGACTTTAAAATTATTAAACAATTCAAACAAAAAATAAAAATAAACGTTGAATAGGAGAAAATTCTTGCTGAGACCAGTCCGTAGTTAACGGTATATATAGGTATTGTCTATTCTGCTGCCAGTGCTGTTACGTCCACGCGACCTTCCTCTTGACCGTCCCCGAGAAACTCCCCGCGTGCCTCGCCTAGTCCTTCCGCGAGCTTGTATAAATGATGTACTTACATCAGGTCCATCACTTTCTTCCTCCGTGGAACTCATACTGCTTTCCGGTCGTACGAATTCCAGATCGTCGAAATCATCATCGGAAGGTATGAAGTCCCCAATATAAGAATCTCTTAATAAATTTCCGATAGCTACATCGTCCAATTCTGCGAAAAAAACACAATTTACCAAAAAGTTCTGCCCAATGTGATTTTTGTATCACTTAATGTTATTTCTGTTTACTAACAATACAATTATTAACGAAAATCAAAAATAGTTACAAAAGTCAAAGTATTGATTATTTAACTTTAATCCTGTTTATTTTTAAATAAAGATAAGCCACCGATCCAAATGATAGTAAGAGACAGCTGAGTAGAAAATACAAATTCTAGGCGCGAAATTTTAATATGTGATTTTTGAAGGACAGTGGGCAGAATTTAGAATATTACGATATTTTAGATGGGCAGGAACCGTGAAGTATGTTTTGTGATTTTGAAATCACAATGGGCAGGACGAGGTTAAATGCCGGAACACAACAATGCTGTTAACATTGTTGTTATGGCGACAGACTTAGACATGATGGTGGTAGCTTGCCAGGTGGACTTAGAAAAAGTCTTACCACCAACCAAACCGAGCAAAAAATTTGCCCCCGCTGGGAATCGAACCCGGGATCTCTGGGTCTGAATTAGGTGGCTTAAGCACTAGACCACGGAGGCGGTTAGTGTCACCTGTTTAGCACCACCCGGGGACCACGTGTAGGGATTCGCTGAAGGGTATTCTCCTACGGACGCGGGTGACTCGGCCCCCAAAACCGGCCAAGTCACCGTCACCGCGGCCCTGGAACGCAAAGGGCACTTAGAAGAACACGGATAGGTTTTAGTCAGTATGAGTCTGACACTCCCTTCTGCTCCGCCCAGAGCGGGAGGAATCATTTGATGATTTCTCATCCTTTAAAAAACCAACCAAGTGCGAGTCGGACTCGCGCATCGAGGGTTCCGTACAAACCAGTAGGTATTATATTTTATGCAGAAGTTGCGATTTACGATTTATGACGTATTAAAAAAAAACTACTTACTAGACCTCATTCAAACCAATTTTCGCTGGTAGTTTATAATTATGGTAATCATATATTTTTTTTAGTTTTATCATTCTCTTATTTTAGAAGTTAAGGGGGGGGGAGGACACATTTTACCACTTTGGAAGTGTCTGTCGCGCAAACTGTTCAGTTTAGAAAAAAATTATATTAGAAACCTCAATATCATTTTTGAGGACCTATCCATAGATACCCCACACGTATGGGTTCGATGAAAAAAAAATTTATTTTGAGTTTCAGTTAAGTATGGGAACCCCAAAAATGTATAGTTTTTTTTCTATTTTTATGTGAAAATCTTTATGCGGTTCACGGAATACATCTACTTACCAAATTTCAACAGCATAGTTCTTATAGTTTCGGAGAAAAGTGTCTGTGACATACGGACGGACAGACGGACAGACATGACGAATCTATAAGGGTTCCGTTTTTGCCATTTGGCTACGGAACCCTAAAAAGGGCTGCACGTTCCGTGCTCTCTTCTACTTTTCATCCATGTACAGTGATACTGTCCCAAAATTCTTAGGTCAAATTGTTATTTTTACTAATTTTAAGATTTATTTCTTTGTATAAATCGTGCCTTAATACCTAACATATCCTAGTTTAACTCCTGGTAAAACCTGGATGGCAGTGCAAAAATTAGGATGCTACTTGTGCCTACTGAAACATTTGTTAATTATTGTTATTAATAATAAAACCAATAAATGTACGGTAATTGTGTTTTATTTTTCTGTCTTACAATGTACACACTAATCTACATCTGCAGTCTGCACTAATATCATCATCTGCCTAGCCTTTTCCCAACTATTTTGGGGTAGGGGTCGGCTTCCAATCAAACCGGATTCAGCTGAATACCAGTATTTTACGTGGAGCGGCTGCCTACCAGACCTCCACAACCTATTAACTGGGTAACACAGTACCTACTCGTTGGCAAGACTGGTGTCAGGTTTTCTGGCTTCTTACATCATGTATACTTTTGTTGAAAATTAAAGGCTAAAAAAACTATGTATTTTAAAAAATGTCTACCGATGGAATGCTATAAAATATTATCACTGAGCAAGGTAGTCTATATTTTATATTAGTTAAAAAAACCGGCCAAGTGCGAGCCGGACTCTCACACGAAGGGTTCCGTACCATAACCGAAAAAAAGAAACACGCATCTTGTATGGTACCCCTTTCATTTTGACTCTTGTTAAATTTTATTTATTTGTTGTTTTATCGGCAATAGAAAATACACTCTGTGAAATTTTAATTTTCTATATACCTTTTACAGTTCTTGAGGTACAGAGCTCGCTCACAAACAGACGGACGGACAGCAGAAGCTTAGTAATTGGGTTCCGTTGGTAACCCATTGGTTACGGAACCCTATTACTCCTAAAGGCGGATACAGACATTGCGAGGCATGCGCAGCGGTAAAAACCTGTAGGTAAATATAAGCAAAAGTTGCGGTTTTTTATGATTTATGACGTATTAAAAAAAACTACTTGCTAGATCTCGTTCAAAACCATTTTCCGTGGAAGTTTACATGGTAATGTACAATTTCTTCAATAGATTTTCAACTTTATTCCACAAGCGGTAAGGTTCAAGGTTGATTGGGAATATTTGACAGTTTCGGGTAGCACGATGTGCTGGCGACTGTACCTACATCATATATATTTTTTTAGTTTTATCCTTAGAATAATAACGCATAGAAGCCGCGTCTAGAACAAAACCCGAGCAAAATCGTGTCCACTTCATTTTCTTTGTGTGCGTGAGCCGAATGTGTCTACGTTCTTCTAACGCACACAGATATAGCTTTCAGTGATACCATTATTAAGCCGTTACCCACAAAATATGGGAAGACGCATTACTATTTTGCTATTTTATGTTGTTGGGAACTGGAAAAGGTAAACATGATTTTTCATGTAATATGACATATTTTTTCGGGAGGTATAATTCAATTTATTTCAAAATAAAAGGAAATAAATCGCATAAAGAATGAGATATTGTTCAATGCGTTTAGAATGCTTGATGGTTTATAATTATAAACAATGTTAAAACATCGGGTTTGATATGAATATTAACAGTAAGTATTGTATTTTAAAATTACAAAAATGAAAAACATGAATGAAAGCAATGTGGGTATTTTTTCCTCACAAATAGCAACACTGTGTTATGACAAGTTAGGTTATTAGAATTTTGTTTTATTTATCGATTTACGTAAAAATAGTGCATAGAATGTGAGTACTTATTTGTGAAATGTTATTTTATCACATTTTTTTGTTTTCCTGATGTGCTATAACATCCTTTCACGCAATAAACTGTCATTTTCAATTATTTACTCGCGAGCTGTGTTCGACGGAACGTGACATTGAGTACTGACGGCCTGACGGCTAAGTTTGACGGATTAAGCTAAGTTTTAGTTGCCTCACGTTTTGCACTCGTACTAGGTTTCTATGCGTTATTATTCTAAGGTTTTATCATTCTCTTATTTTAGAAGTTAAGGGGGTAGAGGACACATTTTACCACTTTGGAAGTGTCTCTCTCGCAAACTATTCAGTTAAGAAAAAAAATATTCTAGAAACCTCAATATAATTTTTGAAGGCCTATCCATAGAAACCCGACACGCATGAGTTTGATGAAAAAAATAATGTTGAGTTTCAGTTCTAAGTATGGGGACCCCCTAAATTTATTGATTTATTTCTATTTTTGTGTGAAAATCTTAGTAGATACTGTTCACAGAATAAGTGCATCTACTTACCAAGTTTAAACAGCATAGTTCTTATAGTTTCGGAGTAAAGTGGCTGTGACATACGGAGGGACAGACAGACAGACTTGACGAATCCATAAGGGTTCCGTTTTTTATCATTTGGCTACGGAACCCTAAAAATGAATGAATCCGTGACTTTACGTTCCGGGGTCGCGGTAACTGTTTCGAAGAACTTCTCAACTACTTATTATACCTAGAAGAATAAATAAAAAGCAAAGTCAATCAGTAACACAACATTTTATTAATAAAACACGTCTTCCATTTTTAAGTACAAAAAATTAAAAACCACATTCTAAGAGGACAATGGGATCAATTTAATATTTTAATTAAAGGTACATTTTCGTTATACTTAAGATTACTTTCCTGACAGAATAAATAAGTAGGTACTTATTTATTTTTCACGATGTTGCTGTACGTAAAACTAACAGTTTCTCCCGAGGTAACCCTGTGTAAGAATATCAAATAATGGTATAATGAAGCGGACGAGGCCGCTGTTAAAAGCTAATTATTTATAATAAGATTAAGGATGGAACTGCTGAGGAATTTGCAGATGCTTCTTTTCCACGGCGGGTGTCATCGAGCGGCAACGCTGTGGAAACAAATAAACCGTGATTGTTCACTAGTCAGGTAATTTTTAAGATAGCTGACTGTTTGACTTATTTTAACATACAGAAGCTTTCAAACAAGAATTAAAAAAACACTCCTATTAAAAAATCGGTTCTTATGCCAGCCAGTAGCAAATTAGAAAATTTTACCACGGTACCCCCTAAACCTAAAGTCTTCGTAAAATGAAAACAAAAATATCCAATTAAAACAATTCAAATCCCCTCTATTATTTGTAACGGACCCCGGTACCCATATATACGCTAGAGCCATTATTTTTTTGGGTTTGCCTACATTGTTCGTATAGAACTATAGGCTAGATCCGGGGCTGTTTAGTTTTCAAACGGTATTGTAGCATGAAATAAAGAGATTGTTTTTGTGCGAAATATGACCCATACCATAACAACATAGACCAAATTAGTGACTTCATCCGCTGAAAACCGATGTCGCAGTTAGTGGGACTGAGAAGGACTCTTGTGTGATATATAGATCCATCGTTTCCAGCGAGATTTTTTGTAAGTCAAAGTGCGGGGCGGACCTCCTCAATGCGCGGGGCCCGTAGCATTTGCTACTCTTGCTACATGGTTAATTCGGCACTGTTGCCTAGCCTTCTCTCAACTGTGTTGGGGCGGCTTCCTTCACAGGGCTTCGACCCCTGTCTGCAGGTGCTATACCTCAGCGCGGGAACAAGGGGCCTGTCATTTTATAGCAAGTGTAATGATGATCTATTTATTTGCAGGCGCGCCTGCTAAAAAGTGAATAGCAGCGCACGCCCATGTGAATAATTGCATTTGCCCAATGTAGGCGCGGCGCGGCTGTGTGCCGTTTGACTCAGCGCTTCACCTTTACGCTCGCCAGTTATCAAGAAAAACCCTAATTGCCTGGAACCTTCCGGGGAGTTTGGATGTTTTCCCTCACCTCTCTATACTCCGCTTCACACATCACAGGGCCTCTCATTTCCACCTTCCTTGGAGGCATCTGATCCTCGTCGTGGATCAGCTTGTACACCTCCGAGTGCTTGAGGTGCTCCAGAGACACGGGGGGCTTTTGATACTTCATGAAGTTTATCCTGGAATGAATCACTAGTCACAGAGTGTTTGTGTAAGTAGGTATTAGTTAGACAGTAAACGCACTGACTGACGGGGCCCGCTAGAGCCAGTGCCTGCCAGGGTTGCGGGATTGTACGTAGTAGTTACCTCGGCCATGGAACGCAAAGAGCATTTGAAGGAACACGGGTGGGTTTTGGTCAGATCGAGTCTGAGACTCCGCCCAGATTGGAACCAATTTTTTGATGATTTCTCATCCTAAAAAAACGGTGGCTGACTTAGCGATGTCACCGAGCGAACGGGGAATCAACGTTCTATAAAATATTCAGAAGAAGAAAAAGGCTAGCCTTCTTTTAGGATGGGAAATCCTCAAAGGTACATATATACCACTCTAGGCGGAGCTAGCGTGTATCAAACACTTACCTACTATTTAGAACCCATTACCCGAAAGAACACGGTTCTTTTAAATGCCCTTTGCGTTCCAGGTCCGCAGTAACTTTTTCGAACAATTTCGCAACCCTAATAGAGAAGCAAGCAGTCTGTGGGTGCGTTTTCAGTCTTAACGTGCTTCAAAATTGGAGTGGAGAGGGAACATCGCTGACCGCATTCCAGCTACACTAGTATGTACCTCCGGATCGCATTTCGCCGTCTAATTAAAGTCAATATGAATTGGTGAATCATATGTTTTCTTAGACAAATTTAAAAATGAGATCTGGAGTTCACCCTGAGTGCCAATTCTAATTAGCCACTTGCTAATTTTTTAACATCCCATTTAATAAAAATATATCTAGTGCTTGGTATAGCAATGTACGCAATCGCATGCCAGTCGCAATCTGTCAAAAATATATGGAAATTGAGACTTTGAGAGATTGTGATTGAGATGCAAATTCTAAATTCACTTACAGATACTTTAACGATACGTCAAAAGATCTTGACTGGCCAGGCGAGAATGCTATCGAGATGTTACTATCTATGGTAAAATTTCCCGTGTTTTTTAATGAAAATTATTTGTAGCATTGTCGCCTCGCAATAGTCTAAGGGGAACTTCAACAATGTCTATTGCCAATGTGCGGCCAGCTTGATGTTTAAAAGAGCAAAATATAATTGAGGGTTTTCAGGAAAACTTACTCCACCAGCTAGCGCAAGCGCAACATAGGCGAAAGGGCCTTTTAATTGAAAAAGTGACTTTGACATTAACATGACATCGACATCAACTTAACAAATGTCAGAAAACAAGTGATTTGATAGGTATTTGGGACTGACACCTCAGTGCTGCTGCCTGGTGCTTGACATTTCAGAAAACCCTCATTGCGGAAGGTTTGAATCATCATTTACAGTTATCAAAAAGGAGTCGCTAAAAGGGGAAAAAAATCGAACATAATATGAAAAATACATATTTTGTCTGTATGATTGTTACAAAATGCTGGTGGTTGAGAATAATTATATTGTGGTCGGCAATATTTTTCGGTTATTTATGGTAAGTAAGTATCTAGGTTTTTGTTTGCTAAAAACATGTAAATGTAAAGTACTTTCTAATATGACGTACAACCCTAATAACTTTATAACAAGGAGTCGAGGTTTAAATACAAATTTTGAATCTTTATCATGATATGTACCTATCATTATTTAACTTAATTTATTTTTGGTGCCACGTACCTATTGGTCCATAATTGGCCCGTTTTGACCGAAATGTTAACAACAGTTGACAATCTTCGGGTACAGTCGTGTGCGCATGACATTAAAAATCTGTGCACGCGTATAGAAACGTGCATGGCGTAGACCGTGCCAATACTTGAAATTGACGCTTCTTCGCTCCCACATATAATCTTCCATTCGGGGACCATGCCGACAGTGGACCTAGCGTGTCAAATTCGAAACTTAATGCTCCAACCAATGCCCGCGAAATTCAAATTTTCTTACGTTTTTTGCAATTTGCAGGCCAGTGCTAGGTTGTATGTTGGTTAAAATATTATTCGCGTCTGTAAGACATATATATTATACTAGCTTCTGCCAGCGGCTTCGCCCGCCGGATCCCTAGGGAACATATTCCCCGGATGAAAAGTAGCTTATGTGCTATTTCAGACTATAATCTATCTTTGTTCTAAATTTCATTAAGATCCGTTAAGCCGTTCTGGCGTGATTGAGTAACAAACAACCAAACTTTCACATTTATAATATTACTCGTTTGGTGTTAAGCGAAATTATAACCATCTTCCCCTCGACATTATAATTATTAAAGGATATTGCAAACTGTCGTAAGCCGTTTTCCGAAGCTACTCGCTGGCCTCTAGGCGCCAAGCTAGCCGCCTGCCTGTGCGTTCGCGACCTTATACAAAAATAATCCTTATAGCATGATTCAGTATTCACGCGCGATGGCTTATTATTAGCGTATTTCATGTATAACTTTGGTGTTTCTATACCGATTTCTATGATTCTTTTTTTATGGAATAGTTAATAATGTTAACTTTTATTAATGTTAATTAGGGATGACTGAGAGTTTTATAAACGTAAGAGTAAACAAATACAATCAGAAAGCTTCGAACTGCTAAGCTATCGGGAGTTACACGTGTTATTGTTCGTCAATCATAAAAGATAGACATATGCTGTCGTTGGATATTTTTTATATAATTTTAAGGAGAACATTTACGTCATACATGATTTCTGTGTAGCTTTCACCATTAAGGTTGCACACGCGACGGAAGCTTAAAAAATGACGTAACTTCTCCCGTTTTCCCAACATTTCCCTTCACTGCTCTGCTCCTATTGATTGTAGCGTGATGAAAAGTATACTATAACCTGCTCAGGAGTGTGAATAATAATTGTACCAAGTTTCATTAAAATCCGTCGAGTAGTTTTTGTTTCTATAACGGTTATACAGACAGACAGACAGACAGACAGACCGACAGACAGACAGACAGACAGACCGACAGACAGACAGACAGACAGACCGACAGACAGACAAACAAAAATTGTACTGATTGCATTTTTGGCATCAGTATCGATCCCTAATCACCCCCTGATAGTTATTTTGGAAATATATTTCATGTACAGAATTGACCCCTCTACAGATTTATTATAAGTACTTATAGATAGTTACAGAATTATAATCATCAAAATCATCAATGCAACGTTCTAAGTTCATAAAGCTCTAGGAATGACGTTTTCTGTTTTTTTTTGTTCCTTGCCCTTTATGAACTTGGAGGGTTTTATTGGTGATTTTGATGATTATAATTCTATAACTACATACGTCTTACAGCCGCGAACAATATTTTAATCAACATACAACCTAGCACTGGCCTGCAAATTGCAGAAAACGCAAGAAATTTTCAATTTCGCGGGTTGGTTGGAGCATTGTAGCCATTTATAGTTTCTGCACGCCCCCTATAAGCAACGTTTGGACGGCTCTCTTTATGATATTACAGAGAAAAACAAAACGCAAAGAAACAAATATGAGAAAGAAAAATAACATGCGATCCTATAAATATCTCAACATGAAAACTAAAGTGAAATGAGCTGTCAACCCATTAAGTCAAAGACGAATGACAGATCACACAATACTAAAATGTTTAAACTATCGAACAGCTGGTCTATTCTATCAACGTCTGGCCGTGTAAACTTGGGTGGAGTGCGCATGTAGTGTACAGACGCCAGCACATCAAGGTCAAATTTTCCCAGTCAAAATTGAACTTAATAGTCTGAGCTTTAAAGTTGGAAATCTAATACAGTAGGTAATTTGACAGATTGTTGGAGCATGATGTGTGCTAGCAACTGTACTGTCATTGCATCTTATTTGTAGAACTAGCTTTTGCTCGCAACTTTGTACAGTCAAGCACATCAAGCTATGAAACTGTCAAAATGTCCCAATTAACCTTGAACCTTATATCTTGCACGATAAAGTTGAAAATTTATTGAAGAAATTTTATATATTGTTGTAGCTTCATTTGCTGGCGTCTGTACACATATATCCCGTTTTTTCCTGTTCCCGTAGGAATTCCGGGAAATCATCTCTTAGTACGTCCCTACGGAGTGTGAGGAAGCTTTCTACGACCTTTTCGGCTGTGCGTTGATCGATCAGTCAGTCAGTTTTTGCTTTTAAAAATAGATAGACCGGCTGTTCGAGTCGATGTCACTAAAATGTCGCATACAACCTTTGAAAAATGGAACGACAAAATAAAATGGCAGTCGATTCTGAGAGTCCATGCTTAAAAACCAATTCCAAACGATGAAACTCACTTCGATCAACTTATCATACGTATCGATCATAGTCTCTCTTAGTCTATGGAAGTCGACCATGTGACAGTTCGACTCTCTGGAATTTATTGACATAGTAAAATAAAAAGTTGAGCTTGATATTGCATGCAAATCACAGTAGTAGGTAGTTATTTTTTATAGAGCTTATAATAGGGACTTGGTAAATTTAATAAAAAAGAAGCCATTCTTGTGAGTTTTGCAAATAGACAAAAAACACAAATTCTGGTCTCAAATTATACGTAAGTATTGCCTAGCTGTAGGTAGGTAATATATTTCTAATTACCATTAATAAGTATTAGTAATATCAACGAGTAAAAAAAAAAACAAGTCAAGCGATGCGATTGGCTGTTTAAAAAATGCATTCAATTAAACACTTCACTAGACGTGTCAGTAACTGTCAAAGTCACACGATTTATTTTGCAACAAGTTTGCAACCATGAAATTTAAAAAAAAAACAGAAATTATTCTCCTTTGATTATATTCAAAGTTATTCTCCTACCAGGAGCTATTTTTTTTAACCAAAACTTTAATTACTTATTTAAATAAAACCAAAAAATGTATACAAAAAAAGGAAAATTAAGCTATCTACATACCTATATTTCCTACAGTAAGACTTGGTATCGCCCCATGGCCAAATTTCGTTCCAATTGTCAATCTGCATCGCGCACATGCAAACAAACAGAAAAACAGACACGTAAGCAAGCAGACTAACTAATACATAAATATCTCTAACCTAAAAACAAATGTCGTCGCCATCTTGTTTTTTTTCAATTTATTTACAGAAATTAAATATAAAATGGAGACACTTATTGGGAGTACCTAGTTATTAAATATCTTTTCATTATAGTTAAGGTACACAGAATAAACAATGCCTGAGAATCAACACAGTACCTAGTGTAAAAAGAAGGTCACATTATTTCTAAATCGGAAATTCACTCTTTTATTTTCTTCAACAAATAGGTACCTACTAAGTACTTTCATTTCTCCGGCAATTGCTGAGATGGACGATTCCCAAACATTTTGACCATATTATTATAAAAGTTATTAGGTATTTATGCAGCAAGGGTTTTGGCAAATAATTATATTCGACTGCCTTATTAATCAAATCAAAAACTTCTATTTCAAATGACCATTTGCGGGCACTATTGAGATGTTGTCAAGTTCTGTCAGTCAATAGATGAAGTTTGTTCTGCCGCGCTAGCGACAAGAGCAGCAAGGATATTCCTCAATAAAGAACACTCACAGTCTCTCCAGTACGGTCGGTAATCTAGCTAGGCACTCTTTGAAATTGCAGAAATACGTTACTTAAAATACGTCGAAATCCGGTATAATATAGTGCACAGAACGTCATAATAATTCTCAAACTTACCCACCAAAGTAAGCGTATAATTAATAACCCGTAAGCACTTTAGGATTTGAAATTAAGACTATTTAAAAAAAATACATACCCACACAAGTCATCTAATTATTGTTTTTATCATCTAACCAATCAAAGCAATTAGCGACTGAATATTTGTTACAATAATGCTTCGATAGTCCAGAAACTCAGCTTTAAAGATTTAGCGGTCAAATGTGTGAGCGATGTAACAGCGATATGATCTATCTATAAAAAAAGTAATTCTATTTCTAGCGACACATACATACATGACGTATACATGGACAATACAAAAAACGAACGTACACAACGATTTTTACATAAATATTAAATATTCTAGACGAAATGACATTTTTATAAGCGGTAACGATTGTCAAAAGTCTATAATCTTTGGGATTGGGATTGATATTACGGTAGAGCATATCAATACCTTATACCTATTTTAGACTTTTAAGGGCCGCTTGCACAAACCATAAAACGTCCTCCAGACTACTCGCTAAGTTACTTCGACGAAGTGCTCTCCGAAGTTGACCGAAGTCCGAAGTACGTGTCCACACAGCGTTCATGTGGCAAATGCCGTTGCAATGTGTACTCTCGCGTACTAAAAATACGTGCGTATTTACCATGGCTCGACGCGAACCGAAGTGAGCCGAGTAGTGTGGTCAGACGCTTCGTGTTCAAACTTCGAGTCCTTTGACTCGGGCGCAAAAACCGACAACGACTGGAAGTCACCCGAAGCGAGGCGAAGTTGCACGAGGCGAAGCGAAGTACCCTTCTACACTATCGTATTCGCTCAACTTCGGGAATAGTGTGGAGGACGCTTTAAGAGTGCAAGTTTTTTAACGTACCTACTCGAGTCGGTCACATTAACGTAAAAGTTCGTGTCAAATTGTACGAAAAAAAGGGTTTTCGTTATTGTCACCAGACAGCGTTTAGCGCTTATTTAATTTCAATACAAATTGACGTTTACGCTAACGCGATCGAGAACGTTTGAACTTCTCTGAGTTCACATTTCACATTGACTCCTAAGTCATCAAATCAAATCAAGCAATAATAATTATTGCCGAGGTGATTTGTTGAACGCTTTTTAATATCAGAATTTTATTGGCCTTGTCATTTCGTGTAGGTCCTCATGTAGGTAGGTACAACTACTTTTATTTCACATACATAATTTACATAAAAAAAAAACAAATAATAATACAATGATCTAATTTTCAAAACGGACAAAGACATGGACGTATACATTTCTAACAAATAAGCAGGTACAACATACATAATAAGTATATAGATAGGTACACATTTACATATTATTTCTAAATATCTTTAGACCTACATTTATGTACAAAATATATACTATATTATTTTCTACAAGACACTTTTACGCTAAATTGAAACAGGTAACAAAAAAGAAAAAATATACAGTTGTGGGAAAATGGCAGGCCAGCAAAAATGTAGGTAAAAAAAAGTGCTGTTCAGATTTTTTTTTCTTCCTCATCACGCAGATCCTGTATAAATGTAAAATCGGGTATTCGATTGATGCCTGGAATATCAATAACTAGTGAAAAAAAACTTTTTACAAAAAAATACAACCGACTTCCAAAAAAAAACACTACAAAGTAAAAAATAACTTTAATTTCGGAAATCGGTGTTTTTGTTCGTTTCTTCGTATTTTGACACCGACTTCCGAAATTAAAGTTATTTTTTACTTTGTAGTGTTTTTTTTTGGAAGTCGGTTGTATTTTTTTGTAAAAAGTTTTTTATTTTTCACTTTTTAGTGGTGCTCCACACCTACCACACCACTGCCAAATCGCAGAAAAGCAAAATACGCAATTTCGATTATCAAAGAATCATCTAAATAGTCAAATTCCAGCTATTTCGATTTAAAATCCAAAGTTCGTAACCGATTTCGATATAATTTAAATGGGACCAATCTGCAAGCATATCCTTTCAGATAAAACAAAAATTTTTCAAATCGGTTCATAATTGTCGGAGTTATGAGGTAACAAACAAAAAAAAAAAAAAAAAAAAAAACATACAACCGAATTGATAACCTCCTCCTTTTTGGGAAGTCGGTTAAAAAACCGCTTAGCACATATTTTCATTTTAAAAAAGCCGATCTAAAATATTTAGTTAACTTACAAAATACCTACCTAACCAAAGACTACAGTTTTGTGTGTATTGCCAACCACAATATTATTATTTTAGATAACATACTTACCCACCTAATAATGTAATGCATAAAGTTTTATTATAATTCATGCAATACTAGCGGGCCACTTTTACTATTTTTAAAGCAACGTTCGCGAACATTTATATGTATTTTTGACTGTATGTAACTCTGTTAGCAACTGTGAACGTTGTTTAAAAAATAGTAGGATTCGCGCCAAGGTCAAATTAAATTCTATTGTCATTGGAAATTGCAAACTATAGGTACTTGAAAGGAGTATCGAAAAAAAAAATTAATTTACAATTCGAATTAATATCAATCCATCACACTTAAGTAATCAAATAAAGTATCGTACGAGACGCCAGTAAATTAAGCTACTCAAAACTGTCAAATTTTCCCATAAACCTTGTACTGTAAGCTACATTATTATAAAGTTATAAATCTATTAAATAAATTTGAGAGATTGTTGTAGCTTGACGTGATTGTCTTGACGTTAAATTATTTCAAATTATTTTTCTATTGCAATATAATTTATATTGACCTTGCCTAAAGCTCGGCATTCACTGAGCGACTTGGTATTTGCAAATTTTTCGCATGCAATACTCAACGACGGCGAAGCGACGTTGCCAGACATACCCGGTTTATTGCGTGTTGCCAATTATTGCAACATGAAGAAAACCTTGCCAAATTAAATTTATGCAGCAGCGAAAAAAATTTCAATACTTTTAAAGATTAGTAATGATTTATCTAGTGGCCTTTTCCCCAACTATGTTATGATCGGTTTTCAGTCAAACCAGATGCTGCTGAATACCAGTATTTTACATATAGAAACTGCGCGTTTGATCTCTACAACCCACTTCTTCTTATTTTCAAGTCGTTGGCTAACTCCTTATATTATACTAGATTTTGCCCGCGACTTCGTACGCGCATATCCCGTTTTTCCCGTTCCCGTAGGAATTTCGGGAAATCCTCTCTTAGTGTTCCCCTACACTCACCATGGAACACAGATGCCAAATTGCAGCTTTCTCCGACCAGAAGTTTCGGCTGTGCGTTGTCAGTCAGGAAGAATTTAATTTAAGTTTTTTTTTTTGGGCCCAGTAGGTAACTACATTGATTGCAGCATCGGTAGCATTCATAAAATCTCGCAAAGTATAGGCACTCGGGGCCCTCCAACGTGTGGTCCATATTCTGAACAGGGGCACCGCACTCACTTTCGCTACTTATTATATGGTTGGTAACACGATTATCTCTTGGCAAGGCGGATTCTCAGACTTCCATTCCGCGTCTTAATTTAAGTAACAGGTTCACTGTTCGCAGAAAAGAAAATAGTTAAACAATTAGCGAATACCAGACGTGGGTCGTATCAAATAGGCTGTCTCTCCACGTAAAATACTGGTATTCAGCTGAATCTGATGCCGACATAACATAGCTGGGAAAAGTCTAGGTAAACCTACGTACAATGGTCCAACATCAGGGCGGAAATCAAACCCCCGATAGATAAATAGGCTAGGCAGATGATTAATTCGCTTCGTTGGTGAGGTAAATCTCATGTTACGCATAAATAAGACTATTTACTCCGTCGCTTAGCAAATGCCAAGTTAAAGTATCAATGTACATAATATATAATGTATTATTGTATATAGTATATACAACAAGGCTATCTGAACGGGTGACAGTGACCAAAATATGATAGGCTTAAAATTGAAAGTCATTTACAAAATCACGTATCATCAAAACTGTCAAAATATCAAATTTATGACATTGTCAGCTCTAAAAACGAGGCAAGAGTTACTCTCCTTGTCACTTTTATGGTTCTTTTGCATAGTTTTGAAGATAAATATATAGAAATATTAGCAACCCTATCTGGCCCGGTGGCAATTAAAACCTTAACTAAGAAAATTTCTTAGTTAAGGTTATAAAAGCCACCGGGCCAGATAGGGTTGCTAGACTTCAAAATAATGTAATGGCATGTCAAACCTGGTGTCATGGACTCGATCGCTTTGGAACCTAGAATGATACACAACATGTTTATAAATGCTACAACAATGGGTTCTAAGTTGTCTTATTTCTAAAGCCAGAAACACATTTGCACACTTTTTTGCAAGTCTGCTGTCAAGTGTGTTTCTGCTTATGTAACGAAACAAATTAAAAAGAATAGATCTGTCGAATTCTTATTTTATATGCTTGATGTGTTTTAAAACTATGACTTTATTTATGTAAAATGTAGTCGGTAAAATATCTTACTCTTTACGTAATTTGCTGACTAACTAAATATTTTGAACTATGCATAAGTCGAAAACAAAAGCTTAAAACTAACGAACAAAATCAACTATACCCAATCGCCTTCCCCATGATGACTTCCGACTGCTTCTCGAACATTTCCTTGATCATCTCTTCGTCATAGACGTCTTGCTGCTGCCTCCATCTCCTGCCTCCGGGGAGCACCACAGCTCTGGCCTCATCAGGGTCCAGGGGCCCGAACATTCTCTTGGGTTTCGGTGTGGCAGAGGCAACCCGGGGCGTCGGGTGATGCTTCAATAATTCATGTTCTAACCTTTCTTGTTCCTAGATATTTTTTAAGGTTTTTGTTAGGATTAAGGGTTTATTTGGAATATTAATTTTTTTTTTATGTTATTCTTGACCGTGGACTATTGCCAAATCAAAAAAAAAATCTTATAAAAAGCTGTCATAACAAGGAGTGTTAACAATATAAAGAAGCTTATCGAATATTATGCTCAAAGCTGATTTTTTTTTAACTCCATTCCGGGGTGACTAAATTCATCGGCAATATTTCTAGGGGTGATAATTTTATTCTCCTGATGTAATTTCTTTTGCTATGGATATGTACCCTGAATTCGAGATAAAAAACATCTGCCAAAATACGACATTTTTAGAAACTTACAAATTATACCTAATTTATCAATAGCCATCTCTTTTCTGATGAGAAAGACGAAGGTGATACTACAAACTTAAAGTCTATAATGTGACCCAATAAAAATTTAAGAATAAGAAAACGACTAGCCTCTTTGTCTCTCGCACTTTTTTAACTGTTTTCACTTTACAGCAAACGCACAAACCGAATAAAAACGTCAAAATCAATTAACATATATTATTTATAGGAACGCTATCACAGTCTTTATGTTCTGAAATGTTGTCGACAGATCTGGCAACCCCGTTGCTAGGGGCTTGTTGGTGTACTTGTGTATTTCGTTTTCTCTCTATACCTGAGTGAATAATAATTATTATATTTTTTAGAGAAATAAACTCTTAAACCGAATCCGTTTCTGTGTCTACGCTTACAACCCCAGATATATTGCCAATGAATACACTCTCAGATTAATCATGAAATACTAGCCTACCTTTCTCTGTTTCTCGTTCCTCATTTCTTCTTCTGACATGACAGGTGTCATTCTCATGTTCTGTTGCTGCTGCATCTGTTGTTGCATCAGTTGCTGTTGTTGTTGTTGCTGCATTTGTTGTTGCTGTCCCATCTCCATCTGCTCGTTCACCTCTTCTATCGTCACCTTGCCTGCTTCGTTCTTCTGCGCTTCGGCCAGAGACGCTTCGATACTCTCGTTTACTTCTTGGATTGTTTGCATTTCGTGCTGCGCTTCTTGGTGGTAGTTCTCTTGAGTCACTTCCATGTGGGCTTCCTGAGAAAAGATAAAGTTTAGTTTATGATGATTGCGGGCGTTAATACTTAATAATTAAGTTAAGAGCAAACCCATGTCAAATAAAAAAAAACAGGTTTTGCTCTAAAACGTTAAAAATCATATCGCAGGATACAAATTATTAGGTTAGACGAAATACTAGTTTTTTTTTATTAGGGTTCCGTACCCAAAGGGTAACTAACGGAATCCCATTCCTGTCTGTCTGTCAGCGGGCTGTATCTCAAGAAACGTAATAATAAGTTGAAAGTAGAATTTTCACAAAGTGTGTAGTTCTATTGCCGCTGTTACAACAAATAATATAAGGTAAATTAAAAATCAATTAAAGGCGGTGGAAAGTCTTTTCAATTTGGTCGGCTTCAGTTAGATTATCAAAAAATATTTGACTCGTGTTTTTTCTTTCGTTACGGGAACCAATATTGACGAAGTTACGACGCTTTCAAAATTCTCAAAACGTCACACCTTCGCATAATTTTTAGTGAGTCGTGACGTTACGAGCCCCCACTCCCGAGTTTTGATGCGTTTTATCTTTGTCAACATTCATTGATCTACAAAAACAAAAAATACGTGTTCATTATTTTTCAATACTATAGCTGGCGGACTAAATATGTAGTTTTGCAATTTGTGGATGATGGAATCTAGCCTATCAAGATTATTCACCTTCAACTACCTAAACCTTTCTAGTTGTAGAGGTAGAGCCTCTGCTCGCCACATCTCCTTCGCCGCAGTAGAACTAGTCGGCGACCAAAGAGAAACAAAAAAAGTACCTGATGAGTCATATTGCTGAGCTTCTGCGTGACCAGTTCTAGCGACTGTTGGATCACCTCGGGGATTTGAGCTAGTGCCGCCAGCTGAGCTCGCATCTGAGCCAGCTGTTGGTCCAGGCTGGCGTTAGGATCTGGAAGGAAACCATCGATCACTTGGTAATTGTCTGGATAATGTTTTCCTTTTACTTGAAAATTACAGAAAAATATGCAAGCTTAAATTTTTTTGGTAAAATGCATAGGAAATGATGTCAATTCTGAGCTGGCTAATTGTTGCTATTATAATAATCAACAGCTACTATTATAATAAATAAAAATAAGAATTAATGACTATCCCTTTATAAAAACCTTTCCCCTATATTTACTAAGAAAAAATAACTAAAAGAAGTCTAGTTTTATGAATTTTTCTCGTGAAATTTTGACTGCTTATTGTTTAATTAAACAATTTTCTAATAGCGTCTACTTACCGACCATCTTCTGTACGCTCTTAACTAGCTGCTCAGCCATTCTCTTCTCCAAATCTTCTTCTGTCTCCTGCTTCTCTTCTTCTTGTGCTACTTCCTGCTCTTCTGTAACTTCTGGTACAGGTTCAGGTTCTGGCGCTGGCTCTTCTGTCGCTGGTGGAGGAGTACTTTCTCTTGGCGGCGGTAGGGGTATACCTGTCGGATTTTGTATTGTTGTGATTTAATGCTACTATTTAACTGTACCTATCTAAAAAAACATGTAAAAAATATTTTATTGATGTAAATAAATTGCCGGGTGATAAGTTTTATTTATGTGTATTTAAAATCTCAATTTGTTGTCAACTAAATTGGATTCTTGTCCCTGTGTCATATTTGTTAAATACAATTATCAGGAACATTCATTTATCATCTAGTAACTCACCGGTATCTTCAAGATCAGGAACCTCACTTTCCTTCAGAGGATCAACAGCTTCCAGGAACTCTGGCACTTCAGGTATGAGGATGGGCTCCTCAGGTTCGACTGGAGGAAGCGAGGATTCTATCACAGCCCTCTCTTCCCAAGGAAGGGGACCAGTTTCGAAGTCCTGAGAAAAAAGGCGGTGAACGAGGGGTGATCTGGGAGAAATATACAGTTGTGGTTGAAATAGGCTATAATAGAATGAGAATCAAGATGTGAACCGCTGTGAAGGGTTTTTTTGTCTCCACTAGAATCCTAGTGCTGGCTAATACAGTGTCAGTCTTTATAATGTACACATACGAAAATGAGGGGAATTATACCTAATTTTATCGACGAAGCTTGTATCGTACTAAAAAAAAACTATTTTTTTTTCAAATTTAAAATAAAAATTTTCACATATCGACGATGAAGTGACATGAACTTCTCACTGACATAAGGGCAATGTTAATTTTTTTACATAAAAAGAGTTTAAATAATCGTTTGCGTGAGCTGGCGAAAACAGATAACTGTAATAACTTTTTGTAAAAAATTAGATATACAGTTCTGTTTTTGCCCCAGTGTAAACAAAACTGTGTTATTTTTCAACTTTAAATGATCTATCGCGATAAAACAAACTCCATAACGATCGGAAGTAAGTAGCCATCCTCATAAAATGAAAATAGTGTTAAAAAACTACCCTCAATTGAAAATAATTTTGCTTTGTTAGCAAGAATCTGTTTTCTTTTGACAAATTTTCATATTAATCGTAAAATTTCTCAAAAATACACTACGATTACCTACGTTTTTTATTACTTTAAATTATTCTTCATCATATTAACTAACCAAAAGTTAAAATTGGATATTTATAACTGTTACAGTTCATTTTCTATCAAGAGTCAAAAGACGGCACTCCGAACGCGCCCTTTATTGTTTTCTTAAGGATGCAGGATGGTTTATTAATAGTCGTAAAACTTCTCAAAGCGAGCGAGGGCGACGCCCGTTGATTGAAAATTTTTACGAATATAACCTGCGCACATTCACAGCAACATTCATAGAAAAATGGCTGTCTACCTGCCAAACAACGCGCGTAGGCGTATGCTGGGCCTTTCTTTGACAGTTGATAAGATGTGTTGGGATTGAGTTATAAACATGCAATTTTTAAAATATATTCCCATCGATAAAATTAGGTGTAATTCCGTCATTTTGGTATGTGCACATTATAAACACTCACACTGGATATAGTTATTTTCCCATTAAAAAGCAAAACTGTAATTTTTGCAGTCAACTGTTGATGAAGTTTTAAGAAAATAAAATTTCTGCCCACAACAAGGTAAAACTATGACTATTTGAAGAATGTGTCTGAAATTCAGGGTTATGGAAGACAGTAAAAGCATAAGTGCCTTGGACAACCACAAATGTTACAAAAAAAATATTTCGAATTGCAAAAACATGTAAAACTTGTCTAAAAATGAAGACAAAATAAATGAATATTATGCAGTGCGTGAACAATGATTTCGATATATTTGACAAGAAAAATGCTTACGAAAATGTAACCAAAATATCATCAAATATATATACAAAAATAAACCTCTGAGACTATAATTGATAATATTCATTTATTTATTCTCAGAATAAAATATTTAACAACAATTTAAATTAAATAATTATAAAAGCAGAAACAAAATAAATAATAATCAATAAAGAAGTCCAAGAAACTAAGAGAAGATGCATAAAGTTAAAAAAGATAAACATTCCCATAAAATAATTATATTTAAAGATATAATTAAAAGCAAATTCAATAAAGTTGTGAATAAGAAGAGCTGTAAGTAGGTCGGTAATTAAATAAATAACATTTTAATGTAAGGTTATGTAATTCATAACAATAATAATGCTGATTCTATACCTCCGGTTTGTAGTCAGGTGCGACTTTAGGCTTAGCCTGTTTCACTATTTTCACTTTATAAGGTTCCTGAAAAGAAAAACAATTATTAGAAAAGATAATCTGACTAAACTTTGATCACGTGTAGAAGAGGGTGTGATATTTTTCACTCATAGCTTTTCATCTTGGTTATGGCGAAAGGTTTCTATCAAGTACCAATAGATTGGTTTAAATGTAGACAATATAGTCATACCATATAAAAAAAACGGTTTGAAATATTTTACTAATAGTGGAAATCAAAACCCATGGGAATAACTGAGTTTCAATGTAACTTGGATGTTACGAAAGCTTTTTTATCAGATGCCTTCTATAATGCCGATATAGACGATGCAATAATACCACTCAACACTGCTTATTAACTTGTTGTTTAAATAAAGAATTTGAAATTCTATTCTAATTAAACTTGAAAAGGACTATACCCATATGATAAATATTATAACGAAGACAATGGCAATTAAGAAGATAATAACACACATAATTAAGAACCTATGTTAAATCGCAAATTCGAAATAAAAAACTCACTATTTAAAAATCTATGTCGTGACCGACCACCCGCTAGGAAAACCGAACAAAAACTGAATAATATCTATCCACATTAGCCAGAAGTAGTTCATTGAATTTATGCCAGAAATTCTGAATGTCATATCAGAAGAAATATATTGATTGTCAATAAGGAAGCTGTTATAAATAGACTTGTGAATTCTGCAGTGCTTGGCCATGAAATTGATGAAAATATCGATCGTTTGACGAATGAAATTGCTCGTTATGAAATAAATTAGGTTGAAGCCATGTGCTGTCAATTAAACACCTTCACGAAGATGAGCTCTGTCCTACGATCTTTTGGACGTGTTGCTAGTTCCGGTATGTAATATCTTAATTATTTACTAAAGATGGTCCGCTAGCTCACAGATGCTTGTATAGATAGATACTCTTTTTAATAATAATTTGTACACCTTAAAAGTTGCAGAAAAGAAAGATGATGGAAACATTACACAGGGTGACAAAACGGGCGGTCTTTTAAAGACAACCTTAAGATGAATTTTAAACGTAGAAGGAGAAAAATTACAGGTTGTCTTAAGAATTCTACTTGACATACACAATAAACTACGAAGCGCATGCAAGTCCGGCGCAAAAACGTAGGGACTGGCACAAGAAAAGAGAGGCCTATGTTCAGCAGTGGGCGAGATCGGGCTGTGGATGATAATGATGAAAGAAAGAAGTAATGTTTTCAGTTTTATTACAAACTCACCGCCACTACATGTTCATCCTCTGTCCATCCTTGATACCCGAACTTAGCTTTCGGCACTGGCCGCTTCGGCTTTTGCAAGAAGGTCGTCCACTTCTTCTCCTCCTTCTTTCTTTCTTCTTCCTTCTGTCTTATCATTTCTTCGTTTAGTGCCTTTATTACTTCTGAGTCCTTGAGAGAACCTATCATAGGTTTTATTGGCTGTATTTCTGATGTAGGATCGTCGGTGCGGTGCATGTGGGAGTTTAGGACTCTTGCGAGGCTGTTTGTGAAGATAAAAATATGTATTAGTCTTTTGTTTTCTATTTTTTTTTTTCTAATAATAGCGTTGCCCTACTAGGAATATCTAGCGTGCGTTTTCAAAGATAAAAAATCTCATAATACAAACAGCCAGACCCATAACAACTATCTGTAGGCCATACAAATATTTGTTCCGTGTGTAATCAAATTCGCAAATCGTCTATGAAGAGTATGAAGTTTAATTTAAAGCTTAAACAATGTCACGATAGCCCTCAGTAAGACTGGTCGTCAATAACTAGTACTAACATAAAGTAAGTTGCTTATCTTCTTCTATCTATCTTCTATCTATATACTTATAATAAATCTGTAGAGAGGTCAATTCTGTACATGAAATATATTTCCAAAATAACTATCAGGGGGTGATTAGGGATCGATACTGATGCCAAAAATGCAATCAGTAAAATTTTTGTCTGTCTGTCTGTCTGTCTGTCTGTCTGTCTGTCTGTCTGTATAACCGTTATAAAAACAAAAACTACTCGACGGATTTTAACGAAACTTGGTACAATTATTTTTCATACTCCTGAGCTGGTTATAGTATACTTTTCATCACGCTACAATCAATAGGAGCAGAGCAGTGAAAGGAAATGTTGGGAAAACGGGAGAAGTTACTCCATTTTTTTAGCTTCCGTCGCGTGTGCAACCTTAATGGTTAAAGCTACACAGAAATCATGTATGACGGAAATGTTCTCCTTTAAATTATATAAAAAATATCCCACGACAGCATGTCTATCTTTTATGATTGACGCACAATAACACGTGTAACTCCCGATAGCTTAGCAGTTCGAAGCTTTCTGATTATATTTGTCTACTCTTACGTTTATAACACTCTCAGTCATCCCTAATTAAAAAAGTTAACATTATTAACTATTCCATAAAAAAGAATCATAGAAATCGGTATAGAAACACCAAAGTTATATATGAAATACGCTAATAATAAGCCATCGCGCGTGAATACTGAATCATGCTTAGGGATTATTTTTTTATAAGGTCGCGAACGCACAGGCAGACGGCTTGCTTGGCGCCTAGAGGCTAGCGAGTAGCTTCGTAAAACGGCTTACGACAGTTTGCAATATCCTTTAATAATTATAATGTCGAGGGGAAGATGGTTATAATTTCGCTTTACACCAAACGAGTAATATTATAAATGTGAAAGTTTGGTTGTTTGTTACTCAATCACGCCAGAACGGCTTAACGGATCTTAATGAAATTTAGAACAAAGATAGATTATAGTCTGGAACAGCACATAAGCTACTTTTCATCCCGGGAATATGTTCCCTAGGGATCACGCGGGCGAAGCCGCTGGCAGAAGCTAGTTCTAAATAATAAACTGGACTCACCCCATTACGTGAGCCTCTCTTAACATGTCGTCTTCTCCACTTACTATCGGTTTTATTATTTCTTCTGGTAAGCCAGGTTTTCCCAGTAGTTCTGTGGAGATAGAAAAACATATTAATCATTAAATTTCAGGTAGGCTGGATGGTGTAAATTAATAGGTAACCAACGTTCTAAATAGCCCCGACTCTCAGTAACAATCTGCAAAGGGAAGTTACTACGTTTTTTTTTTGGGACAAGCCTGCCACACTTTCCCAACCACTGCAACTCCTGTAAACCAAAATTAACAGTTTTGCGTTGCGACCACCAGAAAACGCCTAGTCTATGATACTCGACGACTCCCGCAGAAACGATTCAACCGTATTTTGATCCCGCAACGAAATTCACCAGAAAAGTACAGCGGGGGAGTAGAATAAAATATGATTTCCACTTCCCTCCTTATCAAGCAGCATACAGAACAGAGCTAGGCCAATAGGCATCAAGAGATAGATCAGGAAACGCGGACTTTGGCAGGGAATTCCAGTCCTAAGCTGCATGCACTATGAATGTGTTCCCAAAACGTTAGTAAGGTGTAGGAGTAGGCAGGGATACTCACTGGCAATTTCAGGGTCTATGACAGGCTCTTCAAGCCCATCGACGATCCCTTGTATTGTGCCGATCTGTTCACCAGTCTCAGTCAAGTAAGGAGACAGCCTTGGATCTCTCGTAGCCGGAGGAGGTTCCTACAATTTAAGAGGAATGTTTAAAATACTGGAAAGTTATTTTACAGAGCCCCACAACATCCAGTTTCTTGTTCACCATGTTCAGAGACTAATTAAAGCAGATTCAGGCAAGTTGAAGCAAACAACCATTGTCATCCTCCTAAATTGGCCTTAGCAAATATGTACAAAATTGAAATACTTACTTGAATATAAACAGTACTAGTATCATAATACTGGCCACCACCACGTTTCTGTATATTCTCGGGGTCAAATACTACAGGCCTGAACCCAAGCAAAGCGTCAGGTTTTTCTTCTTTTACTTCAGCCGTTACTATTTTTATTGGTTCTGTTTTTACTTCTACGGGTGTTTCAGGAATAATTTGTATTGGAGGTGGTATTATTTCAGCTGGCTTAATTTCCACGGCAGGTATAGTTGGTTGAGGTTCATAAGGTATATCTTCTGGTACAGTGTCCCTCCTTTCAGCTATAATAATTGTTTCACCATTTCTTGTTCCTCCATTTACAACCTCAACAATTTTGACTTCACTCTCGAACTTGACTGTTTTTTCTGTTGGTTTCGATTCTTGTTCAGTTTCAGGTTTACGTTTAACATCTATTTCGATACTAGCTTTTCTAGATTCAACTTCAGTAACAATTCCTGTATTTTCAGTTTCTTCTTCCCTTCTGTTATTTGTTTCATTATTCTCAAGAGAAGCTAATGCATTACATTTTTCTATTATTTCTTCAATGTTAGTGTCGTTTTCTTCTAAACCATATAGTCTGGACCCTTTTCTGATTTCTTTGCTGTAAGATTCTTGGTAAGTTTTCGTTATCTTCTCTTCTTTAAATTCTTGGACTTTTACTTCTTTCTTTGTATCTATTCCGACTTCTTCTTTATATTCTTCTATGCTCTTAATGGTTTCGTCTATCGCTGATGCCAAGAGAGAGGATTTTCTCTCAATTTCCCTGATCTCCTCCTGTTTATATTGGAAGAATTAGTATTTAGAAGAAAGTGGGTGGGTTAAGTGAAGTACAAAAATGCTAATTTAAATTAAATAACGGGTAACGGGTATTCTTAACAGAATAAATGAAATACCTGAAAACGGGTCATTTTTCTCATACTTACAAGTTGTTTTTTTTTCTATTCTATTAAGAGTCCTATTACATTTTTTACGGAAATTCATGATTATTGACGCTGTAGTTTTCAGCAGCAGTAAGATATTTTAATTATTTGATCCTGAATAACGATAGTGCCAGTCTCTTTCTTGTAAGTTAGAGTTACACATTTTCACTTTTCTTTTCGTGTAATTTACTATAAATATTTTACGAACTCAGTTTGCAAGAAAAAATGTCGGCGATGGAACTTAGACGGTCAAATTCACATTGCTACAATCAATTCTTTTAAAAGCTGAAATTACTAAAAGGTAACTTGAATGTTTTACTTGTTTATTGGAGTTCTAGAATTTCTTTAAATTCCTTGAGTTTGCACGGAAAAAAACGTAAAGAAAGCCTAATTTAAGCCAGAAATGTCTTGATTCAGCGTCCATTATATTCCAAATGAAAACAATTTTATCAAATAAATTATATGATATAAAATTTCAATCTACAATGAATACGTTTCATTAGTTTTCGTTTGTGTATATAGTAAAACAAAATTACAATAAATAAAATTAAAGTACTATATATTCTTCGTCAATTCAACGCGCGCGCTCCTCAGTCTCGCGCGAGCGCCCAAATAAACTATAATCCTATTCAGACTAGTAAGTATCAAAATTGTTTCGCGGACTATAGATGTACTCCCAACGCAGACCAACGTAACTTCGTCTATTGCAAACGAGCATTGACGATTCGTAATAGGACTCTTAAGCAGTAACTTTGTGCTCTTTTCTCAGTATGAAATATTCTTTCAAAGTACCTACATAAATAATGTTTCCTTATAGAACTAATAAGATGGAAATGTTTGCTGGATAGTTCCTTATATGAAAGAAGATTGATGATCAGTTATCTATCAAATGCTGTGAAAACTAATATTTTTTTACATCTTAATATGAGAGAGTTTCTGCAGCGCAAATAAATGTGCGTTATTATTCTAAGATGTCATCTATGTTTCTGATATTTGCATATTAAAATACAAATGTAAAAACAAACCAAATGATATGTTGAAAATGTTTTTACAATGCTGCCCAGTAATTCACACATTTGCACCCAACATACCTTTTTAAATTCTGGTTCATCTGCACCACCAAACAAACCCGGTTTTCTATAAACTGGAAATCGAACCCTACCCGCTCCTCCCTTTAAACCGGGTTTCTGATAAACCGGTCTTACTTTTGCCGCACCACCGTTTAAGACCGGTTTAGTATAAACAGGGGACTGAGGTTCAGTGGTAGGAGTTGGTAGAGGATGATCATACACAACTTGTTCTATAGTAGTTTCAATATGAGGAATTAAGTGTTTTTTAACTATATGAGGATCTTCATCTTCAGGTGTGGGAGTACAGTCTCTTGGTACTGGAGTTGCACTTCTACTTTTAGGTAAAGGTAGGGATAGTTTGAAGACATATTCGTCTGTCAATGGAGTTGGAGGAACAGTGGAAGGAGTGGGAGTATCAATAGAGCTTGGAGGACTTTGCATCGACAACTCTCTATCCAAATCCGTCCTTAACGATAATTTCCTGTCTTGAGACTTAGCTGTAAATGAAGCTTCTTGGCTTACTGCTTCAGAGGACTTACTTAGTGATTCCTGTGAAAATGCTACTTCTTTCTTAACTGATGACATTGCGCTTTTAGCTACTTGGCTAGTATGGGAGACGTCGACGATCGATTCTCTCTTTGCTATTTGAGAGGAGATATCTACTGCAGACTCTTTCTGTACCTGAGATGTAGTACCAACTTTGGAAGTGACAGACATCTGACTAGCTTGTGATATGTCTACAATTGATTCTTTCTTCGCTTCCGATCCTACCTTTGAACCAACATAAGCTTTTTCCGATAATTCTTTTGATGCGTCCATCGTAACTTGGTCACCAACTTGAACCTTGCTTAAAGCAGTTTTGGAAATCAATTCCGATATGTCTTCAACTTCAATAATTTCTGGTGACAAGTTAGCGTCGATTTCAACCTTTTTCACTATTTTTAGGGAAGCAAACTCTTCGCGAACCGGTGTTTTTTCTCTAGCTGGTATCTTTATAGTTTCTGTTATTTCAACAACTTCTATTGGTTTTGGTTCGACAACTTCGGGTTTAGTTTCAACTATTTTTTCTACTGCTCTTTCTTCTTTCAAGATAGCAACTGATTCTTTATTTATTTCAACATTAGTGAACTCGCTCTTAGATTCTTGAACACTGACCTTAGTCGATTCAGCGACAGAGAGTGATTCATTGATATCAATTGCAACCTTTTCTATTTTCTTTTCTTTAATTTCCACAACAGGCTCCACAATCTCATTTGTTTCCTGGATAACAACTTCTTGGATATCAGTAGATTGTATCGCGGTTTCTTTCTTAAATTCTTCTTGTACCAATTCTTTAGTATCATGCAAGATTTCATCTATTTTTTGTACAGTTGCAGCGCTTTCAGCAGTTATTGTGGCTAGTTTGTGAGGTTCTTCAACAATCTTAGCGTTTTCTAATTGTTTGATAGCGCTTTCAATTGCTACGTTTTCGGCGCTCACTGTTTCTATTGTTTCTACTGCTGTATTTATTTCTTCAGCATTTTGTACTGAAGCGGTTTTGGATAGATCTGTGACATGTTCTTCAAATATGGCATCCTTATTTGTGTAAACATGTGACTCTACTATAGCTATGTATGTTTGCTTGGGTGTTTTAGGCGTTTTGTTGTATTTAGTTTCTTGCATGGTTTCAACGAAGCTCTTCTTTTCCATAGTTTCTCTAGCAGAGAGTTCTTTTTTAGACATTTCAGTTCTTTCCATTGAAGTTCTCCTGCTATCCACTTTATCTAACCATTCTAAAGGATCACTCTCTTTCATAACTTCTTCTTCAATTTGGCTTCTGCTTCTAGATCTTCTCTGAACATCTACTGCTTTAGTTTCGAATTCGGAAATGACAGAGTCCAGCTTTTGAGTCATTTCTGGTGTAAGTCTCTTGTCTGAACGTTGGGCCATTTGAGCACCTGAAATTATCTTTTCTACCTTGTGCTCTTGTTTTGCCTCAACCTTCTCAACTTTTAATTCCTGTTTCACTTCTTTAACAGGTACAGGTCTAACTATTTCTTTCTTTTCAACTTTTGTCTCCTGGGTAGACTCAACTTTCATATCTTTTTCGATCTTTTGAGAAACCGATTTCACTTCTTGCTTCTTTTCTACTGGTACAGGTGTTACAAGCTGCCTTCTGTCCTGTTTACTCTCAGCTACTTTCATCGATGCTTCTTGTCTTTTTTCGACCTTTTCGACGTATTCATGTGAACTCTTCCGGACCTTAGATTCTCCGCTTTCATACGTACGAGTTTCAGTCGCAGATTGTTCTAATTGGTTAAAGATAGGTTGGCTCAGAAGGAACCTGGATAGTGCTACCATCACGTCTGTCAGATGTAAAAAGAAGGTTCTTAAAAGAAGATCGTAATGGTACGAAGAGTGTACTGTGCCTCTGATATTAGGAATAGTTTGTAAGCCCATTGTAAATGTCCTCTGCTCAGCTGAAGTTTTTTCACCTTTAACGCTAGACGCAACAGTTTTTGCAGCCTTCTTGAACTTGGCTTTAACATCGAGCTTACCTTCAGAAGAATCGGGAGCCGTCGACTCTCTTCTTCTGGTCTCTTCTCTTACTTCTTCATGTTGATATTCTTCAGAGATGACAGATTTTCTGTGAACGTCTTTACCGTCCTGGGTAAGTTTTTCAGATATTTCAGATTCTTTGAAATCTTTTCTTTCGATTTTCTGTGAACCATCTTCTTGGGTCTCAGTTCTTTCTTGTGTACTCATTTTCCTTTCGGCATATTCTTTACTTTCAGTTTTATCAATGATTTCGGATGATTCTTGTGTCTTTTCGGACTTTACTGATTTTGATTCTGACTGTTGTACTTCAGATGAAGACATCCCTACATCTATCTCTTTCTTTATCTCTTCAGCCACAGACACAGCTCTTTCGATGCTCTCTTCCACAACCTTCATTGCTGTTTCCTCTATCTTCTCCAAGTCCACCTCCTGTCTCATTTTCTCAATATACTGTAATTCTTCTCTGATCGAGTCTTCTTCAAATTCTTCTTTAAACGTTTCCTTCTTTTCCATAGATTTGCTATCCTTTCGCATACTCTCTTCATGTTTTATAACATCTTCACTAATTCTCACTCCTTTATTTTCTTTGACATCGCCTCTCAAGCTTTCTCGTCTCTCATCTTTGCATACAACCTCTCCAGTCACAGCGTCAACAAGCTTAGTTTCTTTAGTAACATCGACTACTTCTAAATCTTTACTCAAACTCTTAACATGCTTTTCATACTTAAGCAGCTTTTCAGTAACTTCTATATTCTGCTTAAATCGGGTTCCATCTGGGTCGTACTGCTCAGAAATCGGCAGCTTATACTTACTGGCACCCAGGTCTTGTTGGCTAAACGCGTTGAGAAGATAATCCGGATCATTATCAATCGGAGACTTTCCAAATTGATCTCGATAGTTGGGGTTGAGGATGATGGGTTCTTCTAGGGGAGGAACCTCAACTATAGGCTCAGTTGAAAATGGACGGTAAGGTTTTGTAGGGGTAACAAAAGGGGAGGAGGTTAAGGACCTAGATTCTGTTAGCCCAGGAGAATTTCCGAGGTCTAAAGCGTGGCTGCCAATATCGGAAGGTTCTACAAACTGCTGTATTTGAAAGACTACCTCAGTGGGTTCCGATTGTCGGCCTAAATAGTCCTCGTAATCGTAACAGAGGGGCTCTGTATCGTCCAGTACCGGGTCGTACAGACCGCTGCAACAAAAGAAAAGAATGATTAACTATGTGGGATGTTTAATTCAGAACGCATCAAATTTTTAAACAATTGATAGATGTACGAAAGCAGCGATCAGTGAACGAGAGATTCGGTATGTGTGAAAAAGGGAAAGGGACATGACAAGACAGAACGGACGAAGTTACGGAAGTTTTAGAAAGTTATAAAAATAAATAACAAAAATCAAAGGAGTGAGTGTCTTTGTTTCGTTCTACCACATAGGTACTCCTACATACGTCGGTTTTAGTACGAAAATCAGCGACCTGTCAAAATAAGCATCTCTTATGTGATCTGATTGACTACTGATAAATTATTCAAACCATAACACTTGATGCAGTGGCGTAGTGTGCCTTGGCGGGGCCCCGTATAAAAATTTGTTTGGGGGCCCTTAAGAAGGGTAAAGATTTGTCTCAAAAGAAAAATAATGTTTGCGTAAAATTAAAAGAAATATTTCATCATAATAAAATTATCTATGTCACTTTTTCCAAAATTTTTACAAACAATTCAAATTAAATATACACTCTCTTTGCCTTTTTTTCGGCAAACTGATTTATTAAATCATGTAAAGCTGATGATGACTTTAGTTTTTCTAAAGTTTCTGCCTGTATGGACGAATTCGAAGTTCTTAGGTAATTTGGGAGGTTTTTATTAATTTTTGCTTACGCACGGGGGTGGGGGCCCCCGTGGCCCGGGGGCCCCGTATAATTGATACGGCAGATACAGCGGTAGTGACGCCTCTGATTTGATGTTTGCTAAGTAGGCTACTTTTACATTGATTTCGTTTAAGGAACTGTTTGTAAAATACCTGCTAAGTATATTTTTAGGTATATATGTTTATGCAAAGAAAATCGACGCTTGATTCAATAACCTGGATAATTAAAAATGGAAGTATGGTATTAATATAAATATTACTACAATCTCTATGGAAAATCAAGCTTACACTTCTTCTTTTAGTTCGGAGTTTAAAAAGAGAATAGAAAATTATTAATATCTAGCTCACCCTTGACATAAAGTTGGTGCCAAAATACGGTTCAAGGTCATTTCAACATTGTCAACACTACCTTCAGTTTGATGGTACACTAAAACTTTCCCTCGTAAAAAAAATACCTACAGTTTTTCAAGACACTTTCGTTGATAACTTGACAAAAAGTGTTTATTTTTGCGTCAATCGAGTCATTGAATGAATTAAAAAAATGGACTGTGATAGCAATCAGTATAGACACAGATTTCACGTAAAAAATGACAAATGAGTACCTAAAGCAAAATTTCAAGGTCATTTAGACGATATCTACGAGATGGTGGAAGCAAATTGGTTTCGTTCTCAAATACTTTTAGGAAAACTGTTATAACATAATTATGTACCAAACATTTTTATCATTAACATAATTAAAACTGTGGGTGTATAACCGTCAGATGTAAAAAAGGACCTTTTCGATTTATGACATGCAAGTGACTAACTCATCAATATTGTGAAGAAAAATAATTTGAGCCCTTAGCGAGACGAACTTAAAACGATTGAAATAGTTAAATAAAAAGATAGAATAACTAACATTGTCAATATCATATCTATAGTAATGTGTAATTACTATTGCCAGTAAACTAACATCACTCGCACTTTGACCACTCATTTTATTTATTTAAAAACTTGGTGACAAAATTAAAAAAAAAAAAAAAAATGGCGGACTGAAAGATGTCTCGTTTAAAAGAGGATGGTTAACAAAGTCTAACTGATCATACTGATTGCATACAAACTCTGAGCTAATGTACCGATGAAAATAACCTGACTTTGAATTATAAACTAAAAATATCTGAGAGTAATTGAATTTATTTTTAGGTCGTAGGTACTTTAAAGTCAAAAAGTGGGTCAACTATAGTCCTATAGATATAATTTCTCTGTATATCCATTTGAAAATGTCCACCTGTTTATTTATGAATAGAATGAATCACAATAATTTTGTGTGGGTTTATAAAATTCGAATGCTATACATATTGTATGAATTAATTTTATTTGTATTTTTCTAATTTGCGTAGGTTGGTACCTAAGTCCGAATCAAAACTACACATATTCCGAACGTTTTTTCAAAGAGTACCAAGTATTTTTTTTTTCTTACACTTGACAAATAACATAATCACAAAATACTTACTGGTCTTTATAGAGCAAGTAAAACCGCATTTTTTATGTTAAAAAAGACTATCTGACTAAAAAAAATCGATCGTTTTCGGGCCGTTATTCACTACTGACTGAAAATCAAAAGCCAAATACAGATTACAAACATGTTTATATGTACCTACGACAAATAATGAAAAAGGACAAGTATCTATTTTTGTTTGACATTAAGGCTAATTTTATATCGGCTGTCAATACAAGTTTAATTAGATTTGGCATAGTACATTGGAGAGACCGGTAGAGTTTACGACAAGTTCTTCAAAGGATAAAAATAACTCGTACCCTTTCTGAATGTATTTACTATTCACGTCTTAATACTGCAGGGGTAGATCAACTTAGAGGGGCTCGAAAGGGCCGACGCTTGCCGGAGTTGCGGGACTATTCGAAAGAGACACTGCGGCTCCGGAACACAAAAGGCAATGAAGTAAAAGTCTGACACCCCCTCCCGCTCCGTCCAAAGCGGGAGAAAGCATTTGATGATTTCCCATCCCTAAAAAAAAAATGGAGTAGATCAAGTCCTAGATTAGGACATAGGACTTTTTATCTTGAGTGAATTTTCCGGACCATTTTCAAAGCCGATGGCAGAAGCTTTACAATATTCACTTGAAAGGTCTTGCAACGCAGGTCCCGCTTGAAATAGTGAATAGTTTTTTATTCTTGTAAGAAAAAGCCTTCAAACAATATACAAGTTTGCCCCGATAGAGCCTTACGGACGTTGACAGGTTATCGGGACAACCTTGTATTGTTTTACTTCTTTTTGTCCTTCTAATTTGCTGGCGCTGACTGATTAAACAAAGTATTTGAATACTTTCAGAAATACTTACAGTTGTAAAAGCCAAACTCGAGTTTTTTTTTTAAAGATTTTTAAACAATTTATTTAATTCCGTCCAAGGTCTTGTCTTTTCTCTAACTTAGGTATAACCGACCACAAAAGAGTTTTTTTTTTGTTTGTATGTTTATTCTGTCAGCGATATCTTCGCAAATTGTTAACCGTTTTTGATCAAACTTTGTTGTTTCAAAAGTTTTTTGTGAGAAATGGAATTTAAAAAATCCAGCCAACTACCCTATGTAACCCCCATTCTATTGCGTTATAACATATTTTGATTTAGATTTTAGTTCATGAACTTGTCTGTGTTTTCCTTTTGTAAAGGTCGAGATGCATTTTATTGTCATTATAGTAGTAGTAGCTAACTGCATTTACCTACGTTGTTTGCAACCTGTGGCTATTCATAGAAATAGCTTGAGGTATATTTTATTTTATTTGTTAGGGATAAAACAAATAAAATAAAATATGCCTACCGTTAATATTATAAAATAAAATATACAAATAACCAGATGAGACATACCTATATATTTTTTTCAAATTTCGTTGATTTATAAATGTCACCGGATAATTGCAAATGTCGTAGAATTGTAAACTTTTATTTTTATTATTATATTCAGAAAAAGACAACTTTTTGGTCCACAGTATCTGTTAGTAGCACTTATTAATACTAAATTAGTAGATATTTTTAACCAGTTACAATAAATCACAAGTGAAATCAATTGAAATTTTAAAATTTAAATAAAAGTAAAACATCGCGTGAAATTGTTAAATATTTTTTAATAAGCTGCGGACATATTGGAAACTATTGAATTTTGGTGGGATTTATTGTACCTACTCAAAACGATTTTTCGTAATAAAGAGAAATCATTATCTAATAAAGATTTATTCAATACGTGGACGCGCGACTCGGGACGGCCCCCTACTGACCAGGACTGGTCTACAGCACGTAATATAGTGACAGAAGAACGAATAACATGGGCCATAAAGACCTTTCAACCATATAAATCCGCGGGTCTAGATGGCATTCTTACCGCCTTACTACAATGGGGGGAGAGTGTCATAACACCATGGTTGATAGCAGTCTACCAAGCCTGTATAGCACACCGATACGTACCCTTAGTATGGCGCGAGGTCAAAGTCATTTTCATTCCCAAACCTGGAAAAACAGATTACACACAACCCAAAGCATATAGACCAATAAGCCTAACATCTTTCCTACTAAAAACCCTGGAGCGGCTCTGTGATAGGTACATTAGGGATGGGCCTTTGTGCAAATATCCGCTACACAGACAACAACATGCCTACTCCACGGGGAAATCCACGGAATCTGCACTGCACAGCGTAGTCTCAAAGATCGAATGTGCGATAAACCACAAGTGCTCTTCACTAGCTGCCTTCATTGACATTGAGGGCGCCTTTGATAAAACCATGTTTAGGAGTATTAGCGCGGCCCTTGGAAGGCACGGTGTAGACACAACCCTGAGTGGATGGATCACAAACATGCTCAAACAAAGAGCAGTACAAGTCACAATAAATAACACAACTCGGGCCATCGTGGCGAAGGGTTGCCCCCAAGGGGGCGTCCTATCGCCACTACTATGGAACCTCGTCGTTGATAATCTTATCAGAAGACTCAACGATAAAGGCTACTTTACCGTTGGCTACGCTGATGACATAACTATAATAATAAACGGAAAACATGAGAACACACTATGTAATCTCATGCGCCAAGCCTTGAAAATAGTAGAGGATTGGTGCAGAGAATATGAACTGGCAGTGAACCCCACCAAGACTGAACTAGTTCTCTTCACCAAAAAGAGGAAGTTGTTACCACTAACATTACCACACTTCTTCGGAACCACCCTAAGCCTCTCAACTGAAACCAAATACCTGGGAGTCTATTTGGACAAGCAGTTGAACTGGGCAAAGCACACTGAATTCACCACCACAAAAGCCAGTATTTGCATGTGGCAATGCAAACGCATGCTAGGTAGGAACTGGGGGATTAGCCCCAGAATCACCTACTGGCTATACACCACGGTTATTAGACCAATAATCACATATGGCTCTCTAGTCTGGTGGCCCAGGACCGACTTGAGCACGGCACAAAAAGACCTTGAAAAACTGCAACGTCTTGCCTGTGTGGCAATCACTAGCAGCATGAAAACAGCACCCACTGCGGCCCTGCAGGCCATGCTGGGACTACCACCACTGCACCTTATAGTGCGTGAGGTGGCGGCCCTAGCGGTCTTCAGGCTCAGCGCATCTGGAACCTTAAGTACAGACTCTAGAATAAAGCACACGCGCATCATGGAAGATGCTGTTAAACGACAACCCATGATGACATCACCCAACGACAGAGTTCAAAAAACGCACCACTTTAAGAAACATTACAACATAGTCCTAGCAGAGGAATTGGACGACCACTCAGGTCCCAATGAGCTAAGAATCTATACTGACGGATCAAAGACAAGCACTGGTACGGGAGTTGGAATTTACTCCAATGACCTCAACATTAAAATATCAAGATCGCTAGGTAAGCTCAACACCGTCTACCAGGCGGAATGCGTGGGCATTATCCTGGCAGTTCATGCCATAGAGGCCAGGGAAGTCACGGACACCCACATCCGGATACTTTCCGACAGTGCCTCAGTCCTCCAATCCCTAAAGAAAAACTACACTACCTCGAAACTCATACAAGAATGCCACAATGCACTCGAACACGTCACGGTGGCCAACCGCAACACCGTGACGCTGCAGTGGATAAAGGGGCACAGCGGATCACTGGGAAATGACGCGGCCGATGAACTGGCCAGGAGGGGATCTGGTGCCGTGGCTGTTGGACCCGAACCCATAGTACCACTCCCCTTCGTCCAACTGCGCACATGGCTGCGTGAACACACCCACAAACAAGCGGAACGCTGGTGGACCTTGGCACCAGGCTGCAGGCAGTCCAAGGAAGCCATGCCAAACCTGGACCGAAAACTAACCAGGCGCCTTCTGCGACTGGATAGGCGGAGCCTGCGAATGGTGACGGGGACCATCACCGGTCACTGCTCTTTAAATAAACACTTGCACACGATAGGCACAACGGACAGCCCTCTATGCAGAGCATGCATGGAGACGGAAGAAACGGTACCGCACGTACTCCTTGATTGTGAGGGCGTTGCCGAAATACGGAAGCAAACTATAGGGTCATCAAACTTGCTCACAGATATCCTGAACACGCCGAGAAAACTTACCTGTTTCTGGAGGGAGGTTGGATGGTTGGAGTGACGGCCGCCATGGCTCACGTACAATGGTCCAACGTCAGGACTAAGTGCGGAAACCAAAACCCCCTAATAGAATAGAATAGAAGATTTATTCAATCTTACGGAGTTTGCAATTTTCGGTGATATAAACACGCCTAGATAGCTTGCCAATCGAAATTTTTGAAATGAAAACTTTTTTAGCGGCGTGGGCGTTGAGCCGGTTGAGCACTTTTCTTGGGATGGGTATAAAAATGTTAAACTCGCGTCAGGACACGTGACCTGAAAATTCGTAAGACGGATGATTCAAAAATGCATAACGTTTATGTTCAAGTTTTCACTTGTCCGGCACTACCGGAGTGTATGCCGTTGTTTTTTTTTATTGTCACCAGTTACGTATCATTTCCTCAGTGCCCCTTAAAGAGATGTCTTACCGTAGCACGCCAACAGTGAGGCTGTGTCCAGACTCCTCCACCTTCCGCGTTGCCGCCTCCACAGACATGTCGATGGCCTCCACACCATTAATGGTTAGGATGTTGTCACCGTTCAGGAGACCAGCGCGTTTGGCTGGGGAGTCCGGCTCGATCTGGAAATTAGGATAGTTACACGTTAATCCAGACCCGAGGTGGCGGCACGTGGTGTTCCCGTGTGCCCCTCTTTGACGTCGCGGGGGAGTCAAACACCTCACTCCCCCCGCAGAACCGAGGGCCCTCAGTGGCGGGCACTAACTGGGGATTACGAAAGTCGCATAAGTTCCCGCAATCCCAGGCGTAGGTGCATGAGAGGTGGAACACCGGGGTGGTTTTAGTCAGTAAGAGTCTGACAGACCCCTCCGTCCGCCCCAGGGTGGAGGACGTCCATGAGAATTTCCCCCCGTAAAAAAAGGTACACCTACACGTTAATAATAACAATTTAACACTAGACAACATTAACCTGTCAAGTTTAATTAAAATTTGTTAAGTATTTCAAGTAAACTAGTGTAGTTAGTTTTGTTAAAGCAGTGGTAATTTCTTAGAATTATGCTAAATAATATTTTAATTTTCACTACTAATATAATTTTTTCTACGTGTAAACCAATTTAAGACATGATTTTCAGCCGCGTGGCGTAAAAATGGCAATGAAGAGCGCTTGGAGTTTCTTTGCGTGATCAAATCAGGAATGTGACATTTCTACAGCGTCTGTCAATGTCATACATTTTTGACGTTTTGACAATCACTTTCGCCACGCTACCGCTGTGATAGAATGTCACTTGTATAGAGCATCAGGCAGAGATGTGATAGCGCTACTGCTAAGTATAAGGTTCGGTTCACGGGTCGAGCAGAGTGTATGTGTATCAGTCTTCGTCACTTTAGTGTTTGGATATGTGCCAAAGTTATGGCAATAGGTTCGCCTTTATTTATTTATTTATTTTTAACCGACTTCCAAAAGGAGGAGTTTTATTTTCCCGATTTCGCTAAAGACCTATTTGGAAAATTCTTTTTTTTTGTTTGAAAGGGTGTACTTTCCAGGTGACCCCATGATCACAAGGTCAAATGAGAGGATCCTATAGAAATAGAGGCAACTCTTTAAATTTTATAGGCACATTTGAAACGATTTGGGTAGATTTGGGTAGTAAATGTGCCTTCCGAAGCACGGAATCATCTTTTTATCAGACAATTAAGTGACTCAAGCCTGCAATGTTGTAACCAAACTGGTAACGTTTACAAAGTATGCTTCCCGTGGAAATCGGACCCACCACCACCGGGTCATAAGGCATACGCCTAAACCACTCGACCACTGAGGCAATGTGCTCTCTTGGTGTAGCTCAGTTTTTTGTTTTATTTGAGATGGGTTTGCTCTTGACACTAGTCTTGGTCTGAGATGACAGAGACAAAGTCTACGACGGAGCGAGCTTACCCAGAACTGTGTCTATTGCAGTCCTGTGTCATAACTTTGAAGAGATTAAGGTTGTTAGCGTTCGGAAACACAGACGCAGGCAGAGAGTTCCACTCCTGCTATGCGCATTATAAAAGACGTTTTGGAAACGCTTAGTGCGAATTGGTGGAATAGCAACAAGGTAGGGGTGGTAAGTTGTAGTGCGTCTGGATGCGCCCGGGTAGAAGGGGGTCGGTGAGGTCATGGCTTTGAACATAAGGAGCTCAACGATTCGTTTATAATTAGGTGCGTTGATCGAATACACTTAATCGTCAATCAGATAGCAATAGAATTACTTGACGAGTTACATTGATCGGTTACGTACATTAGTGACACAAGGACAGCGACGATTGCCAACAAATACTATATTGACACCGATCGATTTATTTCAGTATCAATGTCACTCTAGAAACTAGTGACAGCGTTTCGATCTATTTTATTTACGTTTCGGTTTATCTATTTCTTTACTCATCATCTGTCTGCCTAGCCTTTTCCCAACTATATTGGGGTCGGCTTCCAGTCAAACCGGATTCAGCTGAATACCAGACCTCCACAACCCATTAACGGGGTAACACGGTACTCCTTGGCAAGACTGGTGTCCGATTTTCTGGCTTCTGACTATCCGTAACGACTGCCAAAGATCTACAAATGACAGCCGGGACCAACAGCTTAACGTGCTTTCCGAGGCACGGAGAAAACATTTTTAACATTTTTTTATAAAATGTTAAAAATGTTTTCTCCGTAAACGTAAACAACGTAAAACTGAACTGTCAAATGTACTCGTAAGTTCGAATTTAGAAGCTCACACGTTACGATTAAATGATAGGATAATAACATGTTCACTTTACTTTTGCTGCATATTAAGTTTAATTAAAAGATAACTCAAAAATACATAGCTTTGATTCTTCACGAATTCTTCACACACTAAAACTTTTCTCAACAGATGGCATTGCAAGTATCTGAAGTCACAATGAAAACATCAAACAACCTCTTTTAGCGCTCGATTTGTAACTACAACTTTTCTCAATAGATGGCATAGGAAATTTTGCCTGTAATGATAGCTGTGTTTGTTTGTTTCTTTTGTATCTGCGGAGTCTCAATGAAAACTACCTATTTTAGCGCTCGATGAAGTTTCTTCATAAACTTTAAAATTCGATATCTTTTGATTTTGCGGGTCGATTTTGATGAAATAAACACTAAATGTTACTCCGGTTATCACTTAATATTTTTAAGTACCTACCTACATTTTGAATCCAATCCGTGGTTTATGCGTGACGCTCCTCCAAACGCACAGAAAAACAGACATACAGACAAACAGAAAAGAACAGCTTTTTTGTATTCTATGTCATTTTTCTGACATTTATATGTATTTTTGACATTTTTACACGCATATCATCCTGGACAACATCAAGCCAGCAATTTTTGATTTTTGGGTTTTCCCCTTCTGCCAGGGCCTAGCGTCGTACTTTCCGCGCTGTCTCATGCTGTCTTTTGGTTATTGGCCACTGGCGACACTGGATTTCCCCTTCTGCCAGGGCCTAGCGTCGTACTTTCCGCGCTGTCTCATGCTGTTTTTTGGTTATTGGCCACTGGCGACACTGCTATTAATTCATTGATAAATCATTTATGTATGAACACTTAGTTACCTTCTCAATAGTTAAAGGCATCTCATCCTCAGCTCCTCCGAAGATCTCGAACCCCCACGGCTCGTCCACATCCCGGGATAAACGGACGTCTAGCGCCATCTAGCGGACAAATGAGAAAGTATATTAATTAGATACATCTACAGAGACACTTCATTCCTTGAAAGGGTTACTTCAGCTCTTCTTCTTATCGTATGGGTAATAAGGTCTAACGCCCTCACACACCCTAGTGTCAGAGTTTCTAAACCGCCTCAGGGGCCTCTGACATGGTTTAATGACCGCCAATTGGGGGCTGGTGGTCCCGGCCGCCAAATAGCCTAAAGATTAAAATAATTAAGTACAACGATTTGACCCTGATAACTTGGGGTCCGAATTAGGTAGTTTCCGATATAATCAGTCTTAAATTATTCGTATTTATGTATGTGTATAATAAATATACTTAGTTATGTAACTATGTAGGTTTATTTTTTTATAAAATATGAAATAATGTGTAACTGGATCTTACCCTCCACTGTCATCTTTCTCTATCACTCCAAGGTTTGCTGGGAGAAAATTCATTTTTGAGTTGAGCTCGCCTTTGTACATGAGCTTTCCATCACTGTGTATTATATAAGCTGTTTTTGGTATACAATAAAGAATTAAGAATTCTGCCTCACGATCAAAAACTGTTTCTAATAGGAGTCCAAGTTATCGGGGTAAAAAATGTTGTTAATAGCTCTGAAGGTCTAAAACGGCCACTTTTGTACATATCACTCACTATTACTACATCACTACATATTATAATACAAGGTCTCCGCCGCGTCTGTTTGTCTGTCTTTTCGCGAGAAAATTATTTTACTACTAGCTGACCCGCGCAACTTCGTCTGCGTCACATTTTCCATTACTGCTCCGCTCCTATTTGTCTCAGCGTGATTATATATATATATATATATATACGCCTATAACCTTCCTCAATAAATGGGCTATCTAACACTGAAAGATTTTTTCAAATCGGACCAGTAGTTCCTGAGATTAACGCGTTCAACCAAACAAACAAACTCTTCTGCTTTATAATATTAGTATAGATTGCTGGTGGTAGAGGTGCTGAATCAAGTGGATTCTTAATTTCGTCCAGAACAGTCCAAAAAGAAACACATTTTCTCCGATTTTTACTGACAATATTGCTGATCGTAGACCACTGATAAATATAGTTTGTTTTAAGATTTTATAATATCAAAAAAGTTTTACTGGGTTCATAGAATCGATTTATTATAGAGGAGCTCGTTCAAATCGGACCAGTAGTTCCTGAGATTAACGCGTTCAACCAAACAAACAAACTCTTCTGCTTTATAATATTAGTATAGATTGCATAATATACAAAATCTACGTTCAGTTACGTATCCTGATCTCTCTCTCGAATTAAGAATAGTAAACGCACCCATTACCGCCAGTTTAAGCGGAGTTCAGATTAATATCCAAAAAATAAGCACATTCCTAATATGTGGCTTCAATAAAAATATTTTTTCAAGTACTGGAATTATCGATTTTTTCAGTTATGTATAAGAACAGATAATCAAAGAATGACTTAAAATGATAAAAATTAAATAAAAGGAAAAAGGGTCATGTCCCTATTACCGACTCAAAATATCGGGTGTGTGCCTAATACCGTTTATGTGACACCTAATACCGACCACTAAATAAATGGAACCGTTAAAGTTTAAATAAAAATGCTCGTGTATATTGAACTGTTTATATAAATACTCCAACACAGTACAGAATGCTATCAACACTTAACAATTATATGTATTATTATAATAGTATATTCTTAACAGCGTTAAATCAATAAAAAATATCATATTTATACGAATTATGTATAACAAATTACCAAAGGCCAGCATTGATTATAACTACTATAATATATAACCAATGGGGGCATTTGGTATTGGTATTATACAAGGGTTTGGGCGCTTTAGTTTCCACTAATTTTGAGACCGTTTCCAGTAGCTGGTCTTTTGTTACAGGAAAACCTAATCTTCCCAAATAGTGAATTCAGTCTATTAACTGACGTTCTTCGTCCTTGGTGAAAACGGTCTGAACACCACAGTTTTCATTAGAGTAGGTACTTGTTATCTCTCTTGTCACGAAGAGTTGTTCTGGGAATCCCAAACTTCTTCGAGGTTTCATAGATACTTGCTCCATTAGTGATAGCCATCAGTGCAGAGCGTCAAGTTGATTAACTGTAAGTATACTCTATATTGTTTACGTTTTAGTCGATCCATTTTTCTGAAACAAAATTTATTTACTAAGTCTAGGATATACTATAAACGAATAGCAAATAGTAATTAAAATTACCATATGACTTCCACATATTTAAAATGTTAGATAATTATTACTATAATATAATAAAGATTATGTTATTTTATATCTGTATGTTTAATGTGGAATACTATAATGTCTATTAAATAACTTTATGTTTACTTGAAAATAAATACCAAATAAAAAAACATGTAGTATGGGGTCCGTCATAAATGTACAAGTAGGTAGATCGGTAATAGGTTTTCTTATAGGAAATCGTATAACCTATTACCGACCCAAGGGAATGTGTATAAATTGTGTAAATACATGTGATTTTTGTACATGTATTTGATTTTAAGTGGTGCGGTTGGTAAAAATATTTAATAATAATGATATTTCAACTATAAAAATACACTATTTAAAGTTATACCTCCTATATTCATCAAAATATTTATATAACAACAAATTTAGTGTATACGGCTACTAAAGCTCTTGAATATATGGCGTTAATAGCTCAAATAAAAGTTTACATACTAAGGAACTGAATTAGTATAGCCTCCTGCCTATTAATTTTATGCATTTTAACAAAAATCATGGCACACAAAAGATACGACAAGTACTTATCAGCGACATGGGTCGACAATAGGAATAAAATTGTGATTTTTGTTCCTATCACCGCCTATTTTTAATATTGAATTTTAAGCAAAATAAAATAGTATCTCATTAAAATGAATCATGACTTGTGTTCCTGAAAGTATCAAAAATGCATCAAAAGAACTAGAAGTTACATTAAAATGCTTGACGATAGAATCTTCTGCTAAAAAAGAAACAAGAGTACTTACGCCATCGGGAATGCCACACTATGGAAAATGCACTAAGGTGCCGCGTCCTCGGACGAAGTGAGCAATTATTATTTAAATCGTCGAGTTACGCACCCAAACAAGAGATGAACATTTGCAATATAATTACATCTACATTTTTTTTAAAGCAACCATTTGTGTAGCTTTAACACATGACACAAAAAATAATAGTTTTCTGAATAGGGCGGTAATGAGCACGGATTTAAACGGGTCGTTATTAGGTGCGTTTACGTTAATTATGAAGAGGGTACCTAATGCAGGGCACTGTATCATCTCTATCGGTTGAAATGCCGACCAGCCCAGGTACCTAATCTCCTGGTACAAACTAATCTTGAATCAAAATCAACAAAACCAACTATCGAACGAATGGTGCTGAATCAAGTGGATTCTTAATTTCGTCCAGAACAGTCCAAAAAGAAACACATTTTCTCCGATTTTTACTGACAATATTGCTGATCGTAGACCACTGATAAATATAGTTTGTTTTAAGATTTTATAATATCAAAAAAGTTTTACTGGGTTCATAGAATCGATTTATTATAGAGGAGCTCGTGGCTAAAGCCGCACGGGCCGATCTTCAAGGCTAAACTTTAACAGACGAACGCATCGATCTTCAAGGTTAAGCAACGCTTGCGAAGGTTGGTCTGTGGGTGGGTGACCATCTTGACATACCGAGTTTCCTTCGTGCCTCAGAAAGCACGTTAAGCCTTTGGTCCCGGCTGTCATTTGTAGATCTTTGGCAGTCGTTACGGATAGTCAAAAGCCAGTAAAATCTGACTGAAATCTTGCATTGAATGAGTTGTGGAGGTCTGGTAGGCAGCCGCGCCACGTAAAATACCGGTATTCAGCTGAATCCGGTTTGTCTGGAAGCCGAGCCAATATAGTAAGGAAAAGGCTAGGTTGTTATAATGGTCACCCATTCACAGACCGACCTCGGCAAGCGTTGCTTAACCTTGAAGATCGACGTGTTCGGCTGATATAGTTTAGCCACATTGAAACATAATACCAAATATTCATCTCTTCTGTTAGTAAAACAGTTTACTTATTATGGATACAGGTAACTCCGGACTCCGGAGGAGACTCTCCTCTCCTCCCAGTAAATCGAAAAACAATCTAGTAATTCAATCAAATCCATACTTCCATAGTTAATAATTTCAACATTATACGTCTTTAAGTGAAACAACATAAAACATGGGGCTGACCTTATGCTACTGCGGAGAATCTTAACACCGCGATTCAGAAAAACGCGTCATAAGTACAACGCCATCTATCGATCTACAACGTAACTGAACTGTCTTTATGCTCATAACTACTCTTAAGTTCAAACTTAGAAGCTTACACGTTACGATAAATAATGATAATATAATAACATATAATTATAAACATTATGTGTTTAATTAAAAAATAACTCAAAAATACATTGTTTCGGGGTATTTTCACACATTTCTTATTAAAAAATTTCTCAATAGATGGCATTGCAAGTATCTGAAGTCTCAATGAAAACAACCTATTTTAGCGCTCGATGAAGTTTCTTCGTAAACTTTAAAATTCGATATCTTTTGATTTTGTGGGTCGATTTTGATGAAATAAACACTAAATGTTGCTCCGATTATCACTTAATATTTCGAAGTACCTAAATTTTGAATCCAATCAGTGGTTTATGCGTGATGCTCCTCCAAACGCACAGACATACAGACGCACAGACATACAGACGCACAGACATACAGACGCACAGACAAACAGACAAACAGAAAAGAATTTCAAAAACTGCTTTTTTGTGTTCTATGTCATTTTTCTGACATTTCTATGTATTTTTTATGCGAAAATATTCAATGTACAGACACGGCAACTCTACGATTTTATTATATGTATAGATAGAATTTGTCAAGCGGGCGAAGCCGCAGGGATCAGCTAGTTAGATTATAGTTTCTCGATATGAAAAAATCTTTTTGTTTATAATAGGGAATATGCATGAAGATTAAATTTGTCTGGAATATTTTTTTTCTAGTTCTTTATTGTCGTCACATTATATGTAAAAGATATTTTACAATTTTACGCGACATTTTACAACCTTAGGGCGTTTGCCATGATGAGGCCCGACAGGGCCTACGCCTGCCGGAGTTGCGGGAGTATTCGAAAGAGACACCGTGGCTCCGGCAACGACAAGGACGGCGACACAAAGGGCAAGGAACATAGATGGGTTTTAGTCAGTAAAATCTGACACTCCCTCCCGCTCCGCCCAGAGCGGGAGAAGTCATTTGATGATTTCAGTGAAATTGCAAACACCCTTTTTTTTAGGGATGTGAAATCATTGGAGGACGGTGACATCTCTCTCTCTGGTCAACGCATTTCACGGAACGCACGCAATTACCATCTTAAAGTGTCAAGAGGCTCTAGACAAGTGACATTTTGTCAGCAGTAGCACGGGGAAGGCGATTGTCAAAACGTCAAAAATATTTATAATTGACAGCAACGTTGTCTAAATGTCATGCTCGTGTGAATTTAGACAGTTGCATTCGCTGATGGAAAAGCACTTTGTCTAGCGGCTCTGATGAATTCAAAAAATGTGGAAGAGCGAAAATACGATTGCGATTATGATAATAATTGGACTTTTGAGAAATCAAAATCAATATTCCCAGCTAGGACTCGAACTCGTTATATTTGGAAAAATAAATACACTACATGACATTCTCTTTCTCCTGTATCGTGGTTGCGTTCACAAACATACTAAAACTCATATACACAAACAGCCAGACCCGGAACAACTATCTGTAGGCCATACAAATATTTGTTCCGTGCGGGAATCGAACCCGCGAAACGCAGCAGCCAATCGCTCAACCGCTGCGCCAACTGTGTTATCAAATTATGCATTAAGACTTTCAGGATTAAAGTTTCGTGTAAATTGGCTTAATTATGGCCATTATTATTGAATTAATTAAAATACAGCTAACCGGCGCGGGAAGGCTAGAGACAGGGACGTATGGAAAGAGCTGGAAGAGGCCTATGTGTGACATGACACGCTGATCACTAAACCGGAAATTCAGATGTATTAATTTTTAAGTTAATTATTTACTGTCTGTTTAGTTTCAGCAATAAAGGCTTCTTATATTATAACCGGCGCGGGATGCATAAATTCATATTTTTTTTAACAAAAAGGACGTAGGTATTTGCTCAAACCGAAGTAACCCATTCCCGACATAAAGAAAATACGCCAACCTATATTTATTTATTCCTATATTTATTTACTTTAACTGCCAACCTATATTTTTATTGAACGAGAATATCATCCTTCGAGTGCATAAACCTTGCCATAGGTTATAAGACCTTTCTTTACTTAGTAATAGAGGTTTAAATCGCGCGGGCATTACGGGTTCTGAAGGTTTGGGACGATATTTGGCTCCAATAGACCTTACAGGCGTTGAGAGGTAAGGAAATCGGTTAGGTACTTTTACGTCAGTCTGGTGACAGTCAAATCTACTGTCTTATTTGTAGAGGCCCTCTTATAAGACGCCTGGAAGTCTGACCTTCAAATGAGCTAATGATGAACAGAATAAAAAGAAACACGTACCTTGACATAAGTCCCAAGCTTGCGCACCGAGCCACAGTTAAGAGTTAACTAAACGATTCCTTGGCAAGGGTACGCGTTGACACCAATTTTTCTTTTTATCTAGTTCAGACCTACATTTCTCTGGCTCAACAGAGAGCTAGAATAAAATGGTTTGTACATAGTAATCAGTAATGAATCATTTGTAAAAGAGATTTCTTTGCAGCTGCCCAGCGGGTCTAAAAATGCCACTTCAGTAAAATCATTATAGGATCATAGTGATACATAAGTACAACAATCTGTCAAATTTAATTTTCATCTTTATCGCTAAAGCATTAGATTCAAGTTTGATTGACAAAATTTGAAAGTTTCGGGTAGCTTGATGTGCTGTCTGATTCTGCTAAAGTGGCCTTTTTCGATCCGCGGGACTAGTTTTGTATGCTGTTTTACATTTAGTACAACAAAATATAAATAAAATCTTCATAATAGGCTTGTGTCCTGAAAAAATCTAATTAGTCCGTCAGTTAGATTATCAAAAAATATTTGACCCGTGTTTTTTCTTTTGTTACGGGAACCAAAATTAAAGAAGTTACGACGCATTTAAAATTCTCAATACGTCACACCTTCGCATAATTTTTACTGAGTCATGACGTCACGAGCCCCCACTTTATTGATTTACAAAAAGAAAAAATACGTGATCATTATTTTTCAATACTCTAACTGACGGACTAAATAGTTTTGCAATTTGGGGATGATGGAATCTATACCTATAGCCTAATGAAGTGGAACTCTCTGCCTGCGTCTGTATTTCCGAACGCTTACAATTACATCCCTATAATCTTTTCAAAGTTAGAGTGAACAAGCTACTTCTGGGTATGGTCGCTCCATCGTAGAGTTTGTCTCCGTCATCTCTGGCCTAGACTAGAGTCAAGAGCAGAACCTATCTATACTATCTATACATATAATAAAATCGTAGAGTTGCCGTGTCTGTACATTGAATATTTTCGCATAAAAAATACATAGAAATGTCAGAAAAATGACATAGAACACAAAAAAGCAGTTTTTGAATTTCTTTTCTGGTTGTCTGTTTGTCTGTGCGTCTGTTTGTCTGTGCGTTTGGAGGAGCATCACGCATAAACCACTGATTGGATTCAATATTTAGGTAGTTCGAAATATTAAGTGATAATCGGAGCAACATTAAGTGTTTATTTCATCAAAATCGACCCACAAAATCAAAAGATATCGAATTTTAAAGTTTACGAAGAAACTTCATCGAGCGCTAAAATAGGTTGTTAACATTGAGACTTCAGATACTTGCAATGCCATCTATTGAGAATTTTTTTAATAAGAAATGTGTGAAAAGACCCCTAAACACTGTATTTTTGAGTTATTTTTTAATTAAACTGAAAATGTAGCAATAAAAGTGAACATTTTATTATATTATCATTATTTATCGTAACATGTAAGCTTCTAAGTTTGAACTTATGAGTAGTTATGAGTATAAAGACAGTTCAGTTACGTTGTAGATCGATAGATGGCGTTGTACTTATGACGCGTTTTTCTGAATCGCGGTGTTAAGATTCTCCGCAGTAGCATGAGGTCAGCCCCATGTTTTATGTTGTCGTATAATTTGTCGTACAACTTGAAGTCGTATTCGTATTATTAATAATTATTGAAATTATTAAATAAATAGCTACGGAAGTAAGTATTTGATTTAATGACTAGATTGTTTTTCGATTTACTGGGAGGAGACTGAGGGAGGAGAGGACAGTCTCCTCCGGAGAGTTACCTGTATCCATAAGTAAACTGTTTTACTAACAGAAGAGGTGAATATTTGGTATTATGTTTCAATGTGGCTAAACTATATCAGCCGAACACGTCGATCTTCAAGGTTAAGCAACGCTTGCCGAGGTCGGTCTTTGAATGGGTGACCATTATAACAACCTAGCTAGCCTTTTCCTTACTATATTGGCTCGGCTTCCAAACAAACCGGATTCAGCTGAATACCGGTATTTTGGGTGGCGCGGCTGCCTACCAGACCTCCACAACTCATTCAATGCAAGATTTCAGTCAGATTTTACTGGCTTCTGACTATCCGTAACGACTGCCAAAGATCTACAAATGACAGCCGGGACCAAAGGCTTAACGTGCTTTCTGAGGCACGAAGGAAACTCGGTATGTCAAGATGGTCACCCATCCACAGACCAACCTTCGCAAGCGTTGCTTAACCTTGAAGATCGATGCGTTCGTCTGTTATAGTTTAGCCTTGAAGTTCGGCCCCTGCGGCTACGAGCTCCTCTATAATAAATCGATTCTATGGACCCAGTAAAACTTTTTTGATAATATAAAATGTTAAAACAAATTAAATTAATCAGTGGTCTTGGTCTACAATCAGCAATATTGTCAGTAAAAATCGGCGAAAATGTGTTTCTTTTTGGACTGTTCTGGACGAAATTTAGAATCCACTTGATTCAGCACCATTCGTTCCATAGTTGGTTTTGTTGATTTTGATTCAAGATTAGTTTGTACCAGGAGATTAGGTACCGGGGCTGGTCGGCACTTCAACCGATAGAGATGATACAGTGCCCTGCATTAGGTACCCTCTTCATAATTATATTCTTAATTCGAGAGAGAGATACGTAGCTGAACGTAGATTTTGTAAATGCAATCTATATAAAGCAGAAGAGTTTGTTTGTTTGGTTGAACGCGCTAATCTCAGGAACTACTGGTCCGATTTGAAAAAATCTTTCAGTGTTTATAGTATTTACAGTTTATATATATATATATCATCACGCTAAGACAAATAGGAGCAGAGCAGTAATGGACAATGTGACGCAAACGAAGTTGCGCGGGTCAGCTAGTCTATACTAATATTATAAAGAGGTAAAATTGTTTGTAAGTTTGTAAGTTTGTATGTAGGGGGTAATCTCAGGAACTACTGGTCCGATTTGAAAAATTGTTTCACTGGTAGAAAGCTACATTATTCGTGAGTGCTATAGGCTATGAATTATAAAGATATCATGCATATTACTCGAACTATCTCAATTTTTGTCTATCCAGGCGGAAAAAAATAACTCTTACAACAGAGTTTTTTGCGTGCGCTGCCTTAACAGTTGTATATAATTGAAAACAATGTATGGCAACCTGGTTCGCCTAGAATAGTTCTACAAAAAAGTCCGCGGCACCATATTTCTATCTTTTATATTTTAGCAGATATAGTAGCTTTTATGTGTTAAAAAAAGTATTTTTCGACGTACTTATCTTTGGACGATTTTTTAAACAACAAAATATTAAACTTTATCGAAAAAAATATTATTATGATCACAAGAACATCATAGAGATACGATTTGCCCAAAACAGTATGTCAATTGGTTGAACAGTTTCGAAGATAATATAAAATTACTAAATCGCAAAACGCCGCCCGCGCCGTCCATTCACGAACCGCATTAGAACATGCTTTGTTCGCGGATTAATGACCCTCTCCAGTTATTATTTAACTTTTGTCGTTTGGTAGGTGAGTTGTACGTAGTTGGTTGAATGTTGTTGGTCTTTAAAATTGTTTTGGTTGCTCGGTTTCTCAAAACAAAATTACAATATTACTTCGTTCTCATTCTTCGAGTTCGAAGCTGTGATATTTCTGTTTTTGGGATATCGGACAGTTTCAGCGATTGTTTATCATGCCTAAAAGGATGTCACAACTTTTCCGTCAGACATCCCAGACATGAGACAAGAGCAGCTCGAGTACGCCGTACGGAAGAGCCTCTCGAGGAATAGAGAAAATATTTCGCAAGCACGCGCTGGGAAATCTAGCTCCGAGCGTTCACAGCGGCTTGCTAACCAAAGCTGGAGAACACCGCAGGTCCGTGCTCGGGAATCTAGCGCTGAACGTGCACAGCGTCTCAGTGATTTAAAGCAGCATGGCTCTGCAACAAGGGACAGGGAGTCTAACGCTGAGCGCTCGCAGCGGCTCGCTAGCCTAGCTACATACATATTATTATGCAATAAAAACAAAACCCTCCTTTTGGCCGTCAGGAAATAAATCATAGCAGTCAGTACTAACCGAACCACACTCATAATTTCAACACAAGTTAAAATGTTTACCGCCCAACGAAGTGGGCACGGGTCAGCTAGTAATATTATAAAGCAGTAGAGTTTGTTTGTTTGTTTGGTTGAACGCGCTAATCTCAGGAACTGCTGGTCCGATTTGAAAAATTCTTTCAGTGTTAGATAGCCCATTTATTGAGGAAGGCTATAGGCTATATATCATCACGCTAAGACCAATAGGAGCGGAGCAGTAATGGAAAATGTAACGCAGACGAAGTTGCGCGGGTCAGCTAGTCTCAAATAAAATAAATCATCAGCCATACTCATTATATAAGTACACATTAGAAAAGCTCGTGGCTAAATAATGACAGCCGCACGGGTCGATCTTCAAGGTGAAGCAATGCTTGCTGAGATTGGTCTGTGGATGGGTGACCATCTCAACGTACCAAGACAGCTGGCACGTTAAGCCGTTGGTACTGGCTGTCATTTGTAGATCTGAGACAATCTTTGCGGTTCGAAACGATTGTATGGTACCCACTACCCAGTTAATGGGTTGTGGAGGTCTGGTCGGCCACGTAATACTGGTACTGGTACTATATTATTATTATTATTATTTTGGGTAAACGTGCAGTTTTCTTAGCTCTAGGCTAGTATTAAGCTACATTAACGGGCCAAGCCAAGTCAATGCAGCGTGTGTACAATTAAATCTAAAGTGTAGGATTGATGTTATGAGGGGATATTTGATTTTCTTCTATCTGCATGAACTTTCTAACAATTCTGCAGGTGTTAAGAATTGCCGCTTTCTGAAGTGTAATGTAGGTTGAGTCTTTCAGGTCTATTTGTTTGAGGCTATGGTGGAGATGATTTTATTATTATTATTATCTTGGTTTGTGTTTTTTCTTCTCAGCTCTTTGGCTGGTTTTAAGCTACATTTACGGGCCGAAACCAAGTAAATGCAGCGAGTAGTGTGTTATGTTGGGGGTGTATTATGAGGGGTACCTATTTCGTTTTCTTCTATTTGCATGAACTTTCTAACTATTCGACATGTATTTAAGATAGCAGCTTTTTGTAAAGTGATATATAAAGTTTCTTTTAGGTTAAGTAATTTTAGACTGTGTAGGAGATGATTCGGGATAACGCCTGTAGTGGAAAGAACTATAGGGACCACATAAACTTTATCTTGTCGCCATATTCTGGTTATTTCTTCTTTGAGTTCTAAATATTTATTAATTTTTTCAGTAATTGTCTTCAGTATGTTGTGAGTGTTGGGTACAGCAATATCTATTAAATAAGTAACTTTATTTATTTTGTCTTGTAGGGTTGTATCTGGCCTATTGTAGTGGATTGTCTTATCAGTAAGAATGGCGCGGTCAAAGTAAAGTTTATGTGTGTCATTTTCAAGGATAGTTTGAGGTGTATAATTATAATAAGGAGTTTTTGTGTCTTGTATGAGTGCGTACTTAACTGCTAATCTTTGATGTACTACATTTGCTACCTGATTATGCCTGTGTGTGTAGTCTGTTTGTGTCAGAATTGTGCACGCTCCGGTAATATGTTGGATAGTTTCTGATTGGATGTGGCATTTACGACATTTGTCATTTGTTACTGAAGGATCTTTGATGATATATTTTCTGTAATTTCTAGTGTTTATTATCTGGTCTTGTATTGCAATCATAAATCCTTCAGTTTCCGGGAATAAGTTACCTACTTTTAGCCATTTGTTCGAAGCTACTTTGTTAATATGGGCTTGTTCTAAGTCGTGAGGATGTCGGCCATGCAGCACTTTTTTCTTCCACTCTTCTATTTTTTGTGTCTGTGGGTTATTATTTATAATATCTGTATCCAACTGTTCATTTAAGTTAAGTGGAGTGTAATTAAAATCATTAAAAACTATGGCTTTATGGATACTGCTGGTACGAGATTTAGATTGAAAGAATGTTTTAAGCTTACAGACTTGTTTCCGCCACAAATGCTGGATATCTATTAGGCCTCTTCCTCCGTTTTGCCTTTTAATGGTAAGTCTTTCTATTGCAGATTTTGGATGTAGGCTGTTATGTTTCGTTAGTGTTGTGCGGATGGTTCTTTCCAATTGTTCTGTATCTGTTTTCGTCCATTTAATAACTCCGAATGAGTATGTTAGTATGGGGATGGCAAATGTATTTAGGGCTTTGGTGAGATGTTTAGCGGAAAGTTGGGTTTTACATAAAGCGTTAAGTCTCTTCTTATACTCTATCGTAATTGCGTCTTTGATTCTAACGTGATCTAGTCCCTTCAGTTGAGAATACCCTAAATATTTGTATAAATCACTTGGTTCCATTGCTGTTATGATGTCTGTGTCATTTACTACATAGCTACCGGGTCGTATTTTACCTCGTATGATATGGAGTGTTTTACATTTATCCAGACCAAACTGCATGTTAATGTCTTGACTAAACTGTGCTGTGGTTTCTACTAGATTTTTCATATCTTTTTCGGTTTGTGCATAAAGTTTAATATCGTCCATATAAATAAGATGTGAAATTATTGTTTGGTCTGTAGTGTGTTTGAGACAATATCCAGCCCGACAGCGCTGCAGCCAACGAGACAGAGGGTTTAGTGCGAGACAGAACCACAGGGGACTCAGAGAATCACCTTGATATATACCTTTCTTGATAGAAATTTGGCGCGTTGTAATACTATTATGATTATGGTTAAGTTGGAGTGTGGTTTTCCACTGTGACATTATGTTGCGTAGGAAATCTATTATTTTTGAGTTGATTTTATAAATTTCTAATATTTGGATTAACCAGGAATGAGGAACATTGTCAAAGGCTTTTTTATAATCGATATAAGTACAATGGAGGTTTCTGTTTTTTGAAGTGGCATGTTTGTGAATAATAGAATCAATGATTAATTGTTCTTTGCATCCCATGTGGCCCCGTCTGCATCCCTTCTGCTCTTCTGCCATAATGTTGTGGCGTTCAATGTGTGAGTTGATTTTTGTTGCTATTGTTGATGTTAATATTTTATATATCGTGGGTAGGCATGTGATTGGTCTATATTGGGAAGGTTGTGGTGAATTTTTACATTTGGGCAGCATGTAAGTAATGCCTATTGCAATGAATTCGGGTATACTTTGTCGTCCTAAAATTATTTCTGTTAGATTTTTTGCTATTGGTTTGTACAATGAAGTTAACTTTTTGTACCAAAAATTATGAATTTTGTCTATACCAGGCGATTTCCAGTTATGTAGTCTGCCTGTTACCTGTGAAATATCTGACTCCGTAATCTCTAAAAAGTCCATTTCATCTATTGCTCTCCAGTTTCTCTCTTCTTCTTCTATCCACGCAGCTTTATCATTGTGGTGTACTTGTTCTTCCCAAATACTTGACCAGTATCCTTCTAATTGTTCTTTTGTAGGTTGGGTAGGTGTGTCTGTGTTATTGTCATTATTAGTATCAGGTTTGTGTAAGTTTCTGTAAAATGTTTTTTCGTTGGTGGCAAATATGGCATTATCAAGTTTACGCTGTTGTGCTTTTTTATATCTTCTGAGTCTATGAACTTTGAGTGCTAGTTTTTGTTTTAAAGTGTCTAGAAACTCTTCAGGTTTTTTGTTACTGTTTTCGTGTCTGGTGTGTGTATAGCTACTTCTAAATATTTCCTCAACTCTTCTAATTACTTTATTTGACCTGTTATTGTTGATGTATTGTGTAAGTCTACTACAATCTGATCTAAGTTTTTCTATGTCTTTTTCTAATCTTTGTTGCCATGCTGGTTTGATATTTTGTTTTGGCCTAGTAATTCCTATGTGTTGCGTAATTTTATAGTTAAGTTCTTCAGCTATGACTATTGCTGTGCAGTATATAAGAGTGTGAATATCTAAAAGCTGAGTGTCATCAGAGATAAATTGACTAAGAATATTTTCATTAAACAAATTAAGCAACCGGAAAAGATTGGGGCTATATCGGAGTTTTGGAAGCCTGGGTCTAAGTGCTGGGTCCATTCCAGAGTATTGAACAAGGGTTGTTCTAAATTTATCAAGTACTTCTTGTACGTACATGTCTGGTACTACGTGCTGGTCTTCAGTGACAAAGGTTTCGATGTCATTTTCTAGGGTTAGTGTTATCGCTTCAGTCTGTGTGGATATACTCGTATGTGATGTTTGCGAATAATTTTGTGATTGGTTATATGGTTGAGATTGACTGTTGAGCTGTGGTTCTTGTTGAGCAGTTTCGGGTGTGGTTTGTGATACTGGAGTAGAATCATTGCCTATAGTATTTTCTGCTTCTTGTAGCTGTATTCGTGTTTCTTCTTTAAGTTGTTCTATGAGTTGAGAAGGTAAAAGTTTATTTCTAACTATAGCTCTTCTCTGGTCAGAAATTCTCTGCTCTGAAACAGTTACCTCAGGGTATTGTTGTGTAAAAAGTTCATGCAATTGCTGTCTGTATGTGGTCATGTCAGTCTCTAATTTGGTGATATAGAAGTAGGTTCGCATGATAAACAGGTTTACTTCTTGGCTCCATCTCATGCGAACTCTTGCTTTTCCAGCCTTGGTGGACGCGGGTAAGAAGGAACTAACCTCCCGCGCAACATTCAAGGTTGGAGTGGGTGGGACTGTGTTTAGACGAACAATGGGTGGTGATGGTGTTAACGGGGGTGACGATGGTAGAGATGGTGATGATGACCTGGAAGGTGTATATGATACTGTGCTTGGACTATACGGTTCTACAGGGGTGTTTGTCCTGTCCGTCAGTCTGTCACCATCGTCAGTAACTTCGGCTGTAGCAACTTTGTCGGTGGGAGCCCGCCTGCTCAACTCCTCACCGCTGACGGTTCGCATGCTGAAACACCCAGCGTCAGCTCCAGGTGCGCCCCGGCGATCGCCCCCGGGCAGCGGCCCTATACGTTTACTTTTAGAACGAGTCTCCATTTTTAATGGGTTTCCAGAGCCACGTTAGCCACGCCAGTAATTTCTCGTTCGTGTGTCCGCCCCCCACGTGATTAGATGGTCAATCAGGACGTGTGGTTGTTTAGGGGGCTTATTATTATTATTATTATGGGTTCAAACTTAAAGTTCTCAGGTACTAACCTGGGGTTTTCTAGAATCTCACGGGCGTGAACCAAGGTGAGATCCTAGTTCATATTTTAAGATGGTAAATGGCTTTGTACTGGATTGAAATTATTATCTAAGTCCAGTTGTAAAAATTTCCTAACTATACGGCAAGTGTTCAATATGGCGGCTTTTTGTAATGTAAGGTATGTGTATTTCGATAGATTGAGGATATTAAAGCTATTGAATAATTGTTTTGGAATAACGCCTGTTGTTGAAATTACTATTGGGACTATTGTCACCCTGTTCATTTTCCAAACTCGAGTGATTTCCTCTTGTAGTTCAGTGTACTTCCTGATTTTTTCTGTGATAGTTTTTTGTATGTTATTAGTGTTTGGGACTGCTATATCTATTATGTATGTGTGTTTGTTTTCTTTATCGACTAGTGTTATATCGGGTCTGTTGTTATATATAGTGTGATCTGTAATAATAGCGCGGTCATAATATATTTTGTAAAATTGGTTTTCTAGAACTGCTCTTGGTGAATATTTATAATATGGTGTGTATGGATCTTGCATGAGTTTAAGTTTTGTGGTGAGTTTTTGGTGTATGATGTTAACTAGTTGATTATGCCTATGAGTGTAGTCGTTCTGAGTCAATGTCATACAAGCTCCTGTTATATGTTGAATTGTTTCAGGTTTGCTGTGACATTTTCTGCATAAATCATTTCTAACTGAACTATCTTTTATTATAAATTTCCTGTAATTTTTTGTATTAATGACTTGGTCTTGAATGGCTAGCATAAATCCTTCTGTTTCTGGGAACAGGCCGCTTAATTCAAGCCATTTGTTGGAAGCTTCCTTATCTATGTGTGTTTGGTTTAAATCATTAGGATGTCTGCCGTGTAGTTCTTTCTGTCTCCATTTTTTATGTAGCTCTTCTATATGTCTCGCTTTATCTATTGTTTCATTAGTACTGTCTTCGCTAAGGTTTAATGGTGTATATTTTTTATCTATATGTACTATTGTTTTGCGTATTTGACTGGTATTCTTCTTCATGTTAAAAAATTGTTTTAGGTTTATAATTTGTCTTTTATGTAAGTGTGATATTTCTATTAATCCTCTACCCCCTTCTTTTCTGGATATAATTACTCTTTCGATTGCTGATTTGGGGTGGTGATATCTATGTTGTGTGAGTATGGTTCTAGTTTTAGTTTCAAGTGCATGTAACTCTGTATTTGACCATTTAATGACGCCAAAAGAATAAGTTAGAACAGGTATAGCATAAGTATTAATAGATTTAAACAAATGTTTGCTGGTTAAGTACATTTTACATAAAGCATGAATTCTATTAAAGTATTCTTGTTTTAATTTATCTTTAATAATTTTGTGTTCTAAAAGTCGCGCTTGATTGTATCCTAAGTATTTATAAAGTTCCTCATTTTTCATTGCTTCTATAACTTCAGATGAATCTGTTAAGTAATTTCCTTCCACAATCTTACCCTTTTCTATATTAAGTTTTCGGCATTTGTCTAGTCCAAAGTCCATTCTAATATCTTTCGAAAATGAAGTTGTTATCTATCTATCTATACTTATAATAAATCTGTAGAGAGGTCAATTCTGTACATGAAATATATTTCCAAAATAACTATCAGGGGGTGATTAGGGATCGATACTGATGCCAAAAATGCAATCAGTAAAATTTTTGTCTGTCTGTCTGTCTGTCTGTCTGTCTGTATAACCGTTATAGAAACAAAAACTACTCGACGGATTTTAGTGAAACTTGGTACAATTACTATTCATACTCCTGAGCAGGTTATAGTATACTTTTCATCACGCTACAATCAACAGGAGCAGAGCAGTGAAGGGAAATGTTGGGAAAACGGGAGAAGTTACTCCATTTTTTAAGCTTCCGTCGCGTGTGCAACCTTAATGGTTAAAGTTACACAGAAATCGTGTATGACGGAAATGTTTTCCTTAAACTTATATAAAAAATATCCCACGACAGCATATGTCTATCTTTTATGATTGACTCACAATAACACGTGTAACTCCCGATAGCTTAGCAGTTCGAAGCTTTCTGATTATATTTGTCTACTCTTACGTTTATAACACACTTAGTGATCCATAATTAAAAAAGTTAACATTATTAACTATTCCATAAAAAAGAATCATAGAAATCGGTATAGAAACACCAAAGTTATACATGAAATACGCTAATAATGAGCCATCGCGCGTGAATACTGAATCATGCTTAAAGGATTATTTTTGTGGTCGCGAACGCACAGGCAGGCAGCTTGCTTGGCGCCTAGAGGCTAGCGAGTCACCTAGCGAGTAGCTTCGTAAAACGAACATTCTCGAACGGTCGCGACCGGCCTAGCAGCTAGGCGCCAAGCGTGCAGTGCGGCCGGTCGCTAACGTTCGAGAATCGGTCGCCGCCTGTGGTCGCCACGCTCGACGCGTCTCGCGGCCGAAGGTATAAAAAGGCGGGGCGTCCGAGTGCGAGCTTCATACAAATCTTGCCTTTTTTTTTAGGAATGGCTAATTTACGTTCACTTTTTTATATTAGTTTTATTTTCATTTACGCTTTAGCTTTATTTTCATTTGGTTTATAAAATTCTTCCGTTACTGAGTGAATGACTGACAGATAACGCAACAACACTACCAAGACGTATATGAGACGTAAGGTCGTATGAAGCTGCACGTAGGGTCCTTGGGGAGTTTAGGGGAGCTCTAAGAGAGTATTTCCCGAAATTCCTACGGGAACGGGAGAAAACGGGATATTCGCGTACGAAGTCGCAGGCAAAAGCTAGTATCTAATAAAGCGTGTAAATCTGCATTTTTACTAGCGTATAATTTTAAATCATCCATATAGAGTAAATGTGTTATTTGGTGTAATAGTGATCGATTGTTCTTTATATCAATGCCTAATTTAGATTCATTTAATGCGCGAGAGAGTGGATTTAAAGCTAGACAAAACCATAGAGGGCTTAGCGAGTCCCCTTGAAATATACCCTTTTTTATTGCTATTCCATCTACGGTTAAGTTTGTGGTGTGTGTTTGTAGTTTAAGTGTTGTTTTCCAGGATCCCATGGTATTTTTAAGAAAATTAATTAGTAATGGGTTGATTTTGTAGATATCTAGAATTTTAAGTAACCATGAGTGTGGTACGCTGTCAAAGGCTTTTTTGTAGTCGATGTATGCTATGTATAAGTTTTTTCTTGTTTTTTGAGCGTATTTTAAAAGAGTGGAGTCAATAACTAATTGTTCTTTACAACCCATGTGCCCTCGTCTGCAGCCTTTCTGCTCTTCAGTTAAAATATTATATTTTTCGGTGTGTTTAATAATTTTATTAGTAATGCAAGATGTGATGATTTTGTACATAGTTGGGAGACAAGTTATTGGTCTATACTGTTATTATTATTATTATTATTATTCATTTATTTCAGATATAAATCCATATAATTGTTAGTAACACAGAATGCTTATGAGAAACTAATGTTACCCATATAGCCATTTTTGGGAACATGACGTAACGGTTTCGACGCCTAGTGTGTACACTGATTTATTCTCGACACATAATCTCGTCGCCGTTCCGTGTTAGAGTAGTCGCTGCAACTAAAATTGGGGAAGAGTCGACACAGTAACATTCGGTTTCTAATTTACGTCGCTGTGTCGTAACATTGTTACCATATTTTAACCAGAGTTCCCACAAATCATTCATTCAATCACCCATAACCGTTCATTCGTTGACATTGACTTGTGAAGTGACGTGAATTATTAAAAAAATAAGAAACAGCCATCTTATCACCTAGGTAAGTAAACAAAGGGTTTGTTTTTTTTACTATTATGGGTTTTCTATACTTAGGTACTCAAATCTTAGTGGGAAATTAAATTCATCGTGTAATTTCGTGGGAAAGGTTGAAATTAATCAACGCGCCACATTATTATCATAATTTAACCATTCCGACGAAAATACACATTGTTTTTATTTTAATGATATTTTTATTTTCTATTCTCAAAAGCGTTTATTTGAATGCAATAATAAAGTTGAATATTTAATAACAAAGTATTTTAGCAGTAATAAACCGTATTATCAACAAATAATAAAAAAAAAACTTTTTTAACTGAAAAATATTCTCGTCACAACAAGTTACAAAGTTACGATAATGTGTCGACATTGTGTGGACATGTTACGTAAAGTCGTCACAAAGTAACTGAACTTTTAAAATGGTCTCTCTTTGATTTTTTGTCCACAGTTTTCCAAACTTTTGTTTGCCAGACAAAATGCCATATTGCATTGTTTTAACTAGAGAAGGCTCCTCACAGTTAATATCCCTTGTACCAAGTATTGTACCTTGGTATGGAGAGCCAATGCATTGCTAACTTTGTAGAGGAGACAATTAAATTCTTTATTCAAACGAAATTAATATTGTTTAACTTTATTCTTTTACAGACGACGACACGCCAGAGACAAAATATAAATCCAACATATCATCAAAAATATTGGTACTCTCTGACGTGACAATAAAAAAGCAAGATTTTGGATTTAAAACGATTGATGCAGGTCTTTAAAATGATCTGTAGATTATTAGTGGCAAGTAGCTAGCTAATACTAGTAAAGTTATAGTGCGTTAAGTGTCAGTTATGATTTTGTGATTTCGAAATAAAAATCGTATCTTCTTATGTTTTCATTTTAATAATACCCCTAACGTTGTCAATACAGGAATAAATACCATTTGGGAGTTGCAATGCATACATAAAAGCTTACATTTCACATCTTGCAAATTATATTCTCTTGATTCTTCTGCTTCATAATCAAGTGATGTTGCATATACATTGATATGCGAAGAATTGAACGGTCGCTCAAAAAAATCAAATTTGTTTTTGATATTCCTTCCAACGATTTTAATTTTGTCATTCACAGAAATTGCGTACATCATTTCAACAATATCATTATGTACACTTAAAAACCATTTATCTTTAATGTTTTTGGACAATTGGTAATTTCCATTCATTTTGACAGTAGTAAATACTTTTTCACCTGTTGCCAGGAAACTTTCATATTTGGCGACGGGATAGTTTTGGTTCCATTTTTGGTTTTCATTGTTTAATTTTGAAAGCTCCTGTATACGATTCGCTACTTGTTCTAATGATTGATTGCCTTTTCGTAACAGGTTTTTTATTCTAAATAGCAAGCTTTCAAATGGATATGCACTTAGAGAAGGTAAAGAACCAAATCTTGAGACATCATTAACAATATGACATAAATTGTGAATGTTACTGCTTACAGAGTCTAGACCATAAATTTCTGCAAATTTTTCGATATAATCATTAAAAAGTTTTTCAGCTATGTGCCGGTAAGATATATAAGCATCAGAATAACATATGGTGGTGGCACAAAACAATGTCAAAAAATGTTGATATACTTCAAATGACAAATATTCTTTAAGCACAACTGGACCGAAATACAACAAAAAGTTTTTAAATTCAGCGGCTTTCCAAAAGTGAAGGGTATCTAGTTCTCTCATCCTTCCTTGTTGTATCTCAGTTGGAGTTGTTAATTTTAATTCCATCATTTTTCTTGAAACATCCTGAATTTCTCTTGCTGACCATTTCGTTTGAAAATTAAAACTCCCATTAGTCCACCCCAGTAAACATCTTTTCATCACACCCAAATCTAGCAAATGAAGAGCATCTGCAATCGTAAAATCATTTACTAAATCTATGGGTAAATCTTCAATTGCACTTCTTTCTTTGTGGTGATCTGGATCAGTTTCTGCTGCGTATTTGGAAGTTTGTGGTACCTCATTGGTATTACTTGTATTATAAGAAGTCGCAACTGGGTTCTGGTGTTCGAAATTTGATACTTCGGCACTAAGTTCTTCAGTGCGAGATACTTCAGTACTATTTTCTGGATTTTGTAGTGAATACGCTAGAAAGTTCCACAGAATGATGAATCTGTCACTATAGTAACCACACAACATCAAACCATATTATTAATTACTAGCTGTGCCCGCGACTTCGTCCGCGTAGGATTTAGATATATCGCGATGGATGCCCAGCAGTGGGATGAAAAGTAGCCTATATGTTATTCTGATGTATCAGCTATATTACTGTATTTCATCAAAATCCGTACAGTAGTTTTTGCGTGACGACAAACATCCATCCCGACAATCTTTCGCATTTATAAATTTAATATTAGTAAGTAAGATAGGATTAACTTACTTGTACTTGTGTTATTTTGGTTCGTTAACTCATTAACTCTCCTATAAAATGTTGAAGTCCATCGAAATCTACGTGATATTTTGGGTAGTTTACTCATTTTTTATTTTAATTAAACGTTAAACCGGCAGTTAACATAAGACAAGTTTGAGAATGACTGGATCGATGATTTCCATTTATCCAAGTTAGTGTTATAAGTATTCCGGAACATTGACGTAACGGTACTACACATGTTACCACTCAGTTACTACACATTGTTACCAATACTGTACACTAGTTACATACAATGCGCAAAGTGTGTAAAACGTGTGTACAGAATTTTTTCTGTAACAAGTCGACACAGCTACAACACAAAGTTACTAAAACTACTTTCTGTCACTTTGTTACTAAACGGTTACGACAAATAGAAGTGCACTCCCACACAGTCGCAATATGTCGTATCAGTTACGAAACTGATGCGACTTGTTACACCTTTTACAAATCTGCGACCAAAAATGGCTATATGGGTAGTAATGACAAGACAAAACACTTAATCAAATACAAAAAATGAAATAATATAACATGACCTATTGGATACTCCACTACTCGTGCGCGTGTTTACTTGACATTGTGTCGTCTGATCCAGGCTTCGAGCATTGGAGAATCCCATCGGTCCGACAATACGCTCAAGATGCCGTTGTTACTACCACGCATGCGTGTTAAAACAGAAGTACAACGCTTGCGCATGACTGCAGCGAAGCTGTCTACGTGGGCATCGGCAAATATGCCCGAGGCACTGCAATAACGCGGCAGCCCCATCAGCATCCTGAATGCATTGTTGTACTGCACTCTCAAGTCACTGTATGCCCTCTGGGCATATTGGGGTCGGCTTCCAGTCTAACGGATTCAGTTAAATACCGGTATTTTAAATGAAGCTACTGGCCATCTCCACAACCCAGTTGGTACACACGTATACACGATAAGGCAGCATTCCTTCGGGCTTCAAACTACCCGTAACAATTGCCCAATAACTCCGAAGAGGCCGTAATATGTCACGTTTCATTTTTTTTATTTTCAAATCGAGATGGTTCGCTCTTCGCTCAATCACGTTGGCTTACAAAACTTTTCATACGATTTTAATTACATTAAAATACTCAGAAAAATACTTTTAAACACATAAAAATGCGTTTAAAGGTTATAGTGATGCTTTTTTCGTTAATCTACATAGTTTCTGGCAGGAATCATGTGAAGACATTGACGGAATCAAACGGTCAGGAAGTTATAGAAATTGGGACTCCCATTAAAGGTATTTCGAGATCTTTTAGTCAAGTGGGTACGCAAACTTAGGTTGTGCACTCTCTAATCATTAAGGGACGACTCAAACTTATTCAGCTCCATTTGCGTTTCGCTGAACTACCATACTGCTTCAAACAGCCGCGTACAGCAGCGTCGTAAGAATGAGAAGGCGCCAGCAGCAGACCATCGCTAAACTCTATCTATAGCGCCATGCGGGAAGCTGAAAGGATGCGTATGTACGCGTCTCCATACAAAATCGTTGTTTTATATATGGGCATAAGCTGAATAGAGCTGAATAAGTGTGAGTAGTCCCTTACTCTCATGATCGAAGGCGGCAACCCGATACTACCGAGGAGAGATCTGTCTCAGGATCCACAAACTGCTTAACGTGCTTCCCAAGATACGATGATGGCATTCTGCCATTCCACCGCCTTTAAAACTCCGCGCTGCTGATGAAAAAATCCTAATATTTACTTTAAAAATCTTGGAATTGCACCCTTTTTAGGGTTCCGTAGCCAAATGGCAAAAACGGAACCCTTATAGATTCGTCATGTCTGTCTGTCTGTCTGTCCGTCCGTCCGTATGTCACAGCCACTTTTCTCCGAAACCTTAAGAGCTATGCTGTTGAAATTTGGTAAATAGATGTATTTTGTGAACCGCATAAAGATTTTCACACAAAAAGAGAAAAAAAACAATAAATTTAGGGGGACCCCATACTTAGAACTTAAACTCAAAATTTTTTTTTTCATCGTACCAATACGTGTGGGGTATAGGTCTTCAAAAATGATATTGAGGTTTCTAAAATCATATTTTTCTAAACTGAATAGTTTGCGTGACAGACACTTCCAAAGTGGTAAGATGTGTGCCCCCCCCCCCATAACTTCTAAAATAAGAGAATGATAAAACTAAAAAAATATATGATGTACCACTTACCACTTTGCCAGCGTGACTGTAATAGTACACCCTTTCCAAATTCCAACGTTATAGCGCTAAGCGTCTCTCAGCTAAACCGCGGACAGACAGATAGAGCGGCATGACGAAATCATCAAGTTTTTGGCTACAACCCTTAAACAGAGATTGAATTTGTTTGTTTTTTGTTTTGTTTGTTTGTGTTTGTTGTTTGTTATTTGTTTGTTGTGTTGTTTTTGTTGTTGTATTTGTTTGTTTGTGTGTGTATTTGTTTTGTTATGTTTGTTTGTTTGTTTGTTAAATTGATTGAAGAGGCAGATGGACTTTTGGTTAACTTTCAGAACTCCCAATGGGCTTAGAGGAGGAGCCTGGAGCTGAAGACGATGATGATGACGAGAAGGATTCGAAAACGTCTGCTAAGACTCAAGTGCCTGCCACCAAGAAGGAAGCTAAGAAGACTACCTCGGTTAGTTTATATTTCTTACAGCCGCATGGTTCGATTTTCAGATGTGGAATTTGTTCTAAAGAGTCAACGCAAAGGGCATTGGGAGGTACACGGATGAATTTTATTCAGTAAGAGTCTGACACTGCATATTTAGTGATATCTCCACACAAATAAAAATAATTAAAAGTTTTTTCAGCTGGCAAGTGTTAAAAAAGATGCAACGACGGTGGACGTAGAGAAAACCGAAGAAACGGCCCAAGATGAGGACGAGATTAAAATAGAGAAGGAATTGGCAGAGATATACAAGGATACGTCAGGTTAGCAGTCTCTTATGAGGGCATTCATTTATACGCATGACGACTTAGAGGGGGAGAGGCTCGACCATATCTTATTTTTCTTTCAAGAGGTTGGAAGGTGGTCAGTGTTTTTTGATATTCATCATAGTTTCATATTCAGCCATCCAGGCACACTTTAACAATTCACCCTGCATATAAAACTCTTCTGTGGTGACTGAGTGACTAACGGACAACACACAGCCAAAACTACTGCAGTGGTATTCTGTAACAACATTTTCGTGTCTCGACAGCGGAATCCGAGGTGAGTTTCAAATTCGTATAAACATAAGACCTTATGACGTGTGAAATAAAGTTCACTTTGTAAGCTTAGTCACTCAGGTGAAGTCGATATCGAAATGGTTATTTACAGAATAGACTAGCTGATCGTAAAAAGCTGAAATTTGGCATGTATGTTCCTTGGAGATTGTAGAGGAGGATTTACCGAAATTCCTACGGCAACAGGAAAAAGCATACCTCACTCCTTAGTCACCAGTAACGGAAGTATTTCATACTAGCTGACCCGCGCAACTTCATCTGCGTCACATTTTCCATTACTGCTCCGCTCCTATTTGTCTTAGCGTGATGTTATATAGATAACTCCTCGATAAATGGGCTGTCTAACACTGAAAGAATTTTTCAAATCGGACCAGTAGTTCCTGAGATTAGCGCGTTCAACCAACCAAACAAATAAACAAAAAAACAAACGCTTCTGCTTTATAGTATTAGTATAGAAGTATCATATTAAGACTGTGCCACTGATTTCTAAGAGGTCACAATGAAACATGGCAGGATATCTACCCATGACATGTTTATAAAAACATTAAAATTTGATGCAGACTACAAAACTGACACCGAAGAGAAGGAAGTGGCTAAGGAAATTCCAGCCACCGTCGTGCAGACTACAGCGGAAGCCACATACGATGCAGATGATGTGGGGTCTGAAGAGGTTGATAAGCCCATTGGGAGGCAGAAGGCCAAGTGAGTTATTATCAATGTAAAATTGCTGGTTAAATAAAAGGCCCCGTTGACGTTAAGTCATAATATTGGTCATTATGGTACTCATCATTATATCAGCCGAAAGTCATCCACTGCTGGATAAAGGCCTCCTCCAAGCTTCGCCACAACAACCGGTCCTGTGCATCTCGCATCCATCGGCTACCCGCGACCTTCACCAGGTCATCAGTCCACCTTGTGCGGCCTTCCAACGTTGCGGCTTCCGGTACGCGGTCGCCACTTCAGAACTTTTCGGCCTCATCGAGCATCTGTTTTGCGAGCAATGTGCCCTGCCCACTGCCACTTTAGTTTGGCGATCCTTCGGGCTATGTCGGTAACCTTGGTTCTCTTGCGGATATCATCATTCCTGGTTCGATCTCGCAAGGAAACTCCAAGCATTAAAAAAAAATCAAAAGTAATTTATTCAAATAAGGCTGAGAGCCAGCACTTTCTGAACGTCAAGTTTTACAAAAGACAGTCCCCCAAAACGCCCGCCCGTCACTTAGACATTGCCCTCTCCATTGCCTTTTGAGTGTCTTTAAGCCTATAAGATGAGGCCCATTGTGAGCGACCACGTTTCAGTTTCATGAGTCATCACTGGCAACATACACTGTTCGTAGACTTTCGTCTAGAGACACTGCGGTATGATGCAAAAGACAATGCAAAAGAATCGGAGACTAGTGTTGGGCACATCCGACACTAGTCACTAGCCTATATGAAAGACGTATACTAGTGTCGGGTGTGCCCGTCATACATCACAACGTATGACGCCTTTAATGACGATCTGTCAGCAGTAGGGAGACGCAAGCGTTTATCAAAATGTCAAAAATGTATGGGCCTGAAAACGCTGTCGCAATGTCACGTCAACAATCCCTTATATTTGGAATTTCGACAATCCCATTCGCTGATAGAAATATATTTCGTGTAGAGTCTGAAAGACAAGTCAGCGAACGAATTCTTGAAATCAGTAGCTTCATTTGTGCACGACTACAGTTGGCTAGATTCACTTACCAAGGCTGGCCTGTGGATGACACTCGACTACATAACGAGGCTAATCCCGTGCCTCGGAAATAACGTTACTATTGGTTCAAGCTGATTTTTTTTTTTAACAGAAAAGCACATAGTTGTTACTTCAAGAGTATGTTCCCTGGGATACTTTGCAAAATTCGTGCTGGTAGAAGCCGGTAGAAATTTATCAAGCCTTTCTCCTTCCACCTTTAATTAATTTCTATAAATTTTCAAGCTTCCGATTTCAACCGGAATCTCATGATGCATCCGACGTTGAGAGGTTTAGAACATCGGTGGATGAGATCAGCTGTAACAATCGAATGAAGCTTAAAGGGACTCCCAGTGTAAGGATCATTTTCTTTATTGATGCCATCATTACATCTACCGCAGCTCTGTTATTTATCCATCCATCTCTATCAGCCGTTATTTCAGTATACAGTGTAAAAAAGACTCATCATAGCCGATAGTTAAGCACTTTTCACGATAGCAAGAGAGTGTACCTGAAGCTTTTTCAGTCACCGTTGCAATATCATGTTTATTAACTGTCGACGGCACGGTTGGCGCAGTGGTTGAGCGATCGACTGCTACGCCGCGTGTCGTGGGTTCGATTCCCGCACGGAACAAATATTGGTTTGGCCTGGGGCCCGAGTCTGCTATTTTTATAAATTTGTCATTCCAACACGATCCCATTGTCATGCCATTGTCATTTTGCTAAAAGTTCGTAATCTGCTAAATTCATAATCGCACGGTCATTGGAACGTCAGTGACCGGTCACTGGCACGTCAATGGTCTCGTACTCGTAATAGAATTGCGGTATTATTATAAAACCGAGCTAAATTTGAGCATTTATTCATGCCAGATTTTATTTATATATAGTTTTACATATTATTTATTAGTGTTATAAGCAATCTGAAGTAGTGAAAAGTTCGTAAATACTAAATCTGTCATTATGTACGAGATTACCATTCATATGGCTTTCTTTCAATCGCGTGTCAGTGGTTGATCATTGGAATGTCATAATGACGCCATTATGATGCCATTATGTTAGTAGATTACCAAACTTGTCAAAATCAACCATTTTGAAATCAGTGATCGACCATTCAGACACTATTGTAATAGCAGACTCGGGCCCCTGGCTGGTTTACACGATTACTTTAACCAAAGGCCCAATTCTACTATTTTTTAAGCAATTTTCGCTACTTAGATACTAGAGTGTGATGCGACATCTTAGTCGCAATTTGTCTAATATTGTAGGTGTCGTAGTGATTTCAACAGTTTGCGACTACAATGCGAATCCGCGTTGCTTAAACATTGTAAAGCTGGCCATTAATAGGCTAACCAAAGTAAGTCACCAGCCAGCAATAGAATCCGGCTATATCTAAAGTTTAAATTGTTATTTTCGCAGCCCATGGAACAACCAGAAACATCAGAATCACCACCGAAACCAAGCGACGCGTTTCGCACCATCAGCAACGGAATAATATTGATAACAGCGGTGTTATCTTACGTTTTTATATGTACCTAAGCAACGATAACAATTAATTGACCTGAAGAACTCGGCTAGCTCACAAATTCCTACAAAATATTGGCTGTTCTCTTATATATCAGAGGGTGTTCCTCAAGGTTGCATGTTGGGACCAAATCTAATTGATTCAGGATTTTTTAATTGATTACTACGATATTCTCGATGCGATTGTGTGCTCCAAAATATAACTTTTTGACTGAAGGTGTACTTCAAGGGTCTATTCTGGGACCAAATGTATTAAGAAATGTTTATAGGACGTCAGACCGGCAACTGACGTGACTCTTTTGATAGTTTTTAGGTCTTTAAAGTTAATTGATACTTTAATTAAAGTAGGTTAATTGTTTTTATGTAATGCTTTAAATATTTAAAGAAAAATGCTTTACAAATTATGTATGTTGTGCTTATCTGCGTATAGTAAATGTCAAATTGGTTGTCGTTTCTTAAAGTTTATTTGTAAATTAAAGAGTTTTTAAATAAAATTGCATCCTTCCCTTCCTCCTTAATATCATAAATAGGAAAGAGAGTTTATTTATTATGCTTGCACGATTAAATAGTTGAATCGATTTTAAACAATTTTCTTACAGAGAAAGATTGGACTCTGAAAATGGTTAAATGCTTCCGAAAATAAAAAAAATTAAATACAAAAGGAAACTTAAAACTAAAATACATACAATGGGCAGCCTTATCGCATTTCGCGATCTCTTCCAGGCAACCTGGGATGGAGACAGTATTTAACTGGACATGAAATTGGGGCTGTTATGGTGTGACAAAAGAAAAACAAAAAAAAGTAATTTTAGAACATAATAGATACACAGATACATACATAATACGCTAAATAACGCGATCGCGTTAATGCGATTTACGATTTATGACGTATTAAAAAAAAACTACTTACTAGATCTCGGTCGAACCAATTTTCGCTTTTTTAGTTTTATCATTCCCTTATTTAGAAGTTACAGGGGGTGGGGGGACATTTTAACCACTTTTAGAAGTGTCTCTCTCGCAAACTGCTCAGTTTAGAAAAAAATGACATGAGAAACCTCAATATCATTTTCAAAGATCTATCCATAGATACCCCACACGTATGGGTTTGATGAAATTGAATCGACATTTGTGAGGTCGGGCTGCTGACATTGAATCCATATTTTTTAATTATTATTATTTATTTTTTTACATTTGTTAATATTACTTTTCAATTTTATTTTTATTTAGAAAATCAATGACTGCTATATTAAAAATTAATGTGTGTAATTATGATGAAATATTCTGTGTATTCATATTTGTACGCCATCTAGCATAACATAGCGCACCTGTATTTTTTTTTTAACAACTGTTTTCTGTACTTACCTATGTTAACAAATTATTATATGACTTATGACTTAAAAGAGTGCTGTCAGAGCCATTTATTAAATAATCGTCGTCGAAGCGATTCTCTTAGGGAAGTCTTTAATAATATTATGACAGTCCCTTGTCAATTCATTTATGCAAATATTATGTACTAGCTGACCCGCGCAACTTCGTCTGCTTCACATTTTCCATTATTACTCCGCTCCTGTTTGTCTTAGCGTGATAATATATTATAGCCTATAACCTTCCTCGATAAATGGGCTACCTATACATATAACACTGAAAGAACGTTCAACCAAATAAACAAACTCTTCTACTTTATAATATTAGTATAGATTAGCATAGATGAAAAATAGATAAATCAACTTGACTCAAATGCAGACATGGGCGAAGGTCATTCTTTCAAGGAACATCATTCAGAAAATTGACGTTACACGCCAACGCCATCTATCGAATACTGCACGCAGTCAACTGCGTGCAAACTATACCTAGAGATTGATCTCTAGGTATAGTGCAGTCTAAGTTTGATAGATGGCGCTATTTCAATATTTTACTTCGGAAATACTATAATAATTATAATTTTATTAATTCACATTTTTATTATAAGGTATGAACTGATTACGATGAAACAAAAAACTTAATATTACTACAATTTACACACAGTTTAAAGTTACGTGAAGTAATAATGAGACTAAGTGCACATAACCCTAATTTTACTTCTGGAAAACTTTAAATTCAAATATCTTTTGATAGACTGAACCGATTGCAATGAAACAAAAACTAAATGTTACTCCAAGTTACGCTCAATCCTTGTGTGTTAAAGTTATATACATTGCTTTCGCAGATTTTACGTGATGCCCGAACAAATAAACAGACAAACAGACACAAATTCTAAAAATGCTGGAAATCGTTTCTATTGGTTGTTCTTTAACACCTTAGCTATTTTTTTTGGATTTTTCTTCATGTACAAAAACCACTTTTCTACAGTTTTATTATATACGTATAGATAGATGTAAGGAAAAATTGACATCTCTTTAGCAAAATTACTGATAGACATAATTTTAATACGAAAAATAGAAATAAATTAGATCAGCCATTTTATAGATTAGCCAAAGTACGAACATCTTTCATGGGGTACTGTATTAAATATTACAACAAAATACCTTGTGAAATATTAGAATTAAATGAATGAAAATTTAAAAATTATGTTAAAAGCACACTATGTACATATACAAGCATATTACAAATTAGATTTCTTTTTTTTTTTTATGCGAAACGGGGAACTCTTGGCCCAAATCTCACCTGATGGAAAGTGATAATTAGGCCGAAGATGGAAGCGAGTTTCACCCGGAATCCTCTTACACAGAGGAACTGGCTATCATACCTCTAACTGCCGGAACACAACAATGCTGTTAACATTGTTGTTATGGCGACAGACTTAGACATGATGGTGGTAGCTTGCCAGGCGGACTTAGAACAAGTCCTACCACCAACCAAACCTAGCAAAAAATTTGCCCCCGCTGGGAATCGAACCCGGGACCCCTGGGTCTGAATCAGGTGGTATAACCACTAGACCACGGAGGCGGTTAGTGTCACCTGTTTAGCACCACCCGGGGACCACGTGTAGGGATTCGCTGAAGGGTATTCTCATACGGACGCGGGTGACTCGGCCCCCAAATTAGAATAAATATTAATTAGATGATTATATTCAAGATAAGAAGCTTGGAAACATGCTGGTCCTGCTCCATAGGACAATCTAGGGTGTAGTAAACAAAGTGAAACATGTTGATAATGTTTGTATTAATATTTGTATTTAGTATATCTATAGGTAGATGCCTTTAATGACTTTTATATTTAATTGAACTCACACACTGATCCATTGCTGGTAATTAGATAAATCAATAGTACCAACATTTATAAATATGTGTGTGACTGTGTGTTTGCATTTACCCTGGCGGTTGGGAGTGTCATGCTCACTCAAAAGCCTAGCTGATGGTGGCGTATGCGTTAAATTATTTGGATCCATTCAAAATGGTTGAGACGAATGGGCCTGGCGCATGTCATGGCACCGTCGGTTGGGACTGGTCATTTCTCAGCTGCCATGGCTTATTTTAATTTATTTTAATTATTTCTTTGAATTGTTCCTTTCTTGTTGTGGACGTTTTTATCATGCTCATCGATCACATCGTTCTCACATATGTATAATTTCAACACGATGTCTACAAAACTTTGTAAAAATTGATTATTTTTAAAAGAGTATCCATGGAGTTTCTTGCACGTTCTTCTCCATAGAGATCTACGCTTTGGAACGTGTAAATAGCTTCATCTTTTATGACCGACCGACCTTGGCAATTCAAAAGTGCCTGTAAATGGTTTAATTTAAATAAATTTTTGAGATTGAGTTTGAGAAAAAAAAAATTGAGTTTCAGTTACCTACAGGTTGGTTGGTACGGATTTACGGAACCTTCAGTGCGTGAGTCCGACTCGCACTTGGCCGCTGGTTTTCATAATGTGTATTTTTTGCTGTTATGTCTGTGTAGAATAAATGTGTTATATTCTATTCTATTCAATACAATAATTTATTAACAGAAAGGTGGGTACAAAATCATCTATCGACTGCTGCGCTGCGTGTCGCGGGTTCGATTCCCGCACGGAACAAATATTTGTAAGACCTACATGTATTTGTTCTGAGTCTGGGTGTTTTTCTATCTATAATATGTATGTATTTACAAAAAAAAAATGTATATAAGTAGTTTATCAGCCATATCGTTACCATAACACAAGCATTAGGTTGCTTAGCTTGGGACTATATGGCGTTGTGTGAAATGTCCAAGGATATTATTATTATTATTATATCCAAAAACTGTATACTTTATGTTACAATGCGTCCGAACGTGCGTTCATCCGTTCGTCCGTCTGTCTGTCATCGGACAGCATCTCAAAGAACCATTATAGGTAGAGGTAGACAGTTGAAGTTTTCACAGAGTATGTATTTTTTACATTGCCGCTATAACAAAAAATAATATAAATTTAATTCAATTTAATTAAAATGAAAGGGGGCTGAGGGGGCTCTCATATACCTAAGAAACGTTTTCTCGGTTTATTATACGGAACCTTTCATGTTGGAGTCCGGCTCGCACTTGACCTGTTTTGTAATGCGTTTCATCCCTCTCCAGTGCAATATTTGCCAAGCAATGTATAGTCAAGATAAATAAAAAATGCGCTAAAATTCGTTTTCCGCTCACATTACTCAGAAGGATAGAGGTCAGCTCACACTCGAAGCTACGCTTTGCGCATCTTTTAATATAGCAACACTATCTTTCTATAATATAAAAATGAATCGCTAAATGTGTTGGTAAGCGCATAACTCAACAACGCCTGGACCAATTTGGCCAATTCTTTTTTTGTTGTGTTTGTTATCAACAGGAGAAGGTTTTTATGTAAAAAAAGTTGCCAGTTAAATATCCTTGGACATTTCCTCCTTGAAAATAAGTTGACGGGAGCGAAGCCGCGGGGGACAGCTAGTCTTCTATAATATAAAAATGAATCGCTAAATGTGTTGGTAAGCGCATAACTCAACAACGCCTGGACCAATTTGGCCAATTCTTTTTATGTTGTGTTTGTTATCATCAAGAGAAGGTTTTTATGTAAGAAAAAGTTGCCAGTTGTCGGGAGCGAAGCCGCGGGGGACAGCTAGTTTGGAATAAAAATCATCACTCGTGGCTTACTAATGCCAGGCACATGGGTCGTTCTTTAAGGTTAAACAATGCTTGACGAGGTCGGCTCGCAGATTTAGCAGACCATTTAACAAACCTACGGAAGACAGGTTATACAGGGTGTTCTATAAATGCGTTTGCACCAAAGATGCGGAGCGAGGGATATGTTTGTTAAGAACCAATAGAATCTCTTCATTTACCTAGCCTCGCTTAGCGCAAGCGATTTTATTGGTTCTATAATATAAAAATGAATCGCTAAATGTGTTGGTAAGCGCATAACTCAACAACGCCTGGACCAATTTGGCCAATTCTTTTTTTGTTGTGTTTGTTATCAACAGGAGAAGGTTTTTATGTAAAAAAAGTTGCCAGTTAAATATCCTTGGACATTTCCTCCTTGAAAATAAGTTAACGGGAGCGAAGCCGCGGGGGACAGCTAGTCTATACATTAAAATCGTAGAGTTGCCGTGTCTGTACATTTAATATTTTCGCATCAAAAATACATAGAAATGTCCTAAAAATGACATAGAACACAAAAAAGCAGTTTTTGAAATTCTTTTCTGTTTGTCTGTGCGTCTGTATGTCTGTGCGTCTGTATGTCTGTGCGTTTGGAGGAGCATCACGCATAAACCACTGATTGGATTCAAAATTTAGGTACTTCGAAATATTAAGTGATAATCGGAGCAACATTTAGTGTTTATTTCATCAAAATCGACCCACAAAATCAAAAGATATCGAATTTTAAAGTTTACGAAGAAACTACATCGAGCGCTAAAATAGGTTGTTTTCATTGAGACTCCAGATACTTGCAATGCCATCTATTGAGAAAATTTGTAATAAGTAATGTGTGAAAAGACCCCGAAACAATGTATTTTTGAGTTATTTTTTAATTAAACTTAAAATATAGCAAAAAAAGTGAACATTTTATTATATCATTATCATTATTTATCGTAACGTGTAAGCTTTTAAGTTCGAACTTATGAGTATAGATACAGTTCAGTTACGTTGTAGATCGATAGATGGCGTTGTACTTATGACGCGTTTTTCTGAATCGCGGTGTTAAGATTCTCCGCAAAAGCATGTAGTCAGGCCCATATTTAACTGTTGTTAAACTTGGTTGTATAATACATGTTGGAGTTATTCGGTATGGGTATGGCTGTTATGGAAGTATGTTGAATGACTAGATTTTTTTGAATTAATGGGAAAAAAAGTGAACATTTTATTATATCATTATCATTATTTATCGTAACGTGTAAGCAAGCTTTTAAGTTCGAACTTATGAGTATAGATACAGTTCAGTTACGTTGTAGATCGATAGATGGCGTTGTACTTATGACGCTTTTTTCTGAATCGCGGTGTTAAGATTCTCCGCAAAAGCATGTAGTCAGGCCCATATTTAACTGTTGTTAAACTTGGTTGTTTATTACTTGTTGGAGTTATTCGGTATGGGTATGGCTGTTATGGAAGTATGTTGAATGACTAGATTTTTTTGAATTAATGGGATGAGTGAGTAGACTTGGGTCGTACTTGCAAAATCGAGTACCAAGGCTTCCAGTACGTCTACCTTCTCAAACCAAACCAGGGCCCGGGATACTTTCAAGTATTTTCTAAGTGGATAGGAAATTGACCCATAACTTTCTAAGAATAAAGAGCACAATCACAATCGCGTTTTCAAACAAATACCTTCTTACGACGATTCAAGTTTCTGAACTACTTTCTACCTACTTCTATTTCATCCAAAAGCCCTGTTGGAAAAAATACTTGCATGGGAAATTGAACCCTGACCTATTATTAATAAGGAGTACAATCGCGTTTACAAACAATCGCGTTTGCAAAGAAAAACCATTAAAGTAAAAATACTTGCATATGAAATTGTTCCGTAGTTCGTTACAAATAAGGATCACAATCGCGTACACAAATTGAACATGATCGCATTTGCGAAAACTAACGCAGTTATTGAACTATTGAAGAATGTATTGAAAAACTACGTAGAATTTATGAATTTTGTAAATTAAATACCGCTAGGTAAGTAGCACGGTATTAAATTAATAATGAACGAAACCATTCCTTTCTACTTAAAAATAGGCTTAGGACTGTCAGCTGTGAAATTTAAATAATATAATATTATTATTGTTATGATTATTCAATGATTTTAGTAGCTGGCGTAGTTAGAAGGTTTCAATTCATTTTACGATTGTTATACACAGTATTTACAGTACCATGAATTTCAGTATCAAATTGCATAATATGTATTTGTTCCTTACTTACGTATATTTTACCTAACTTTCCAAGCGAGTCATCTTTACAGCTGTGGAAAGCATTTTTTTTTTTTTAGGGATGGGAAATCATCCAATGACTCCTCCCGCTCTGGGTGTAGCGGGAGGGAGTGTCAGACTTCTACTGACTAAAACCCATCCATGGTCCTTCATTGCCCTTTGTGTTCCGGAGCCACGGGACGAGTAAGAACGATGTAGGTATCATTTCTTATCGGAAAGAGCGCGCGCTGCTCGAGACCCGAACGCGGCCGAAGCGAGTCGACGCGCGCGCGACGGCCGAAGCCACGTCACAATTCACGATTCGGCGAGACTCGGGCGAGCGTCGAGCCCCGAATGCCCCCGAAGGAGCGAGTTCAAGTAGCCGTATAGTACCTACCTGGTGTACAAACCTGGTCGCGTAAATACGTACCTTCCCTAGAGGAGAGTTGTTACCTGTATCCATAAGTAAACTGTTTTACTAACAGAAGTGGTGAATTTTTGGTATTATGCTTCAATGTGACTAAACTATAAAAGCAGAACGCGTCGATCGTCAAGGTTAAGCAACGCTTGCCGAGGTCGGTCTGTGAATGGGTGACCATTATAACAACCTAGCCTTTTCCTTACTATATTGGCTCGGCTTCCAGACAAACCGGATTCAGATGAATAGCGGTATTTTACGTGGAGCAGCTGCCTACTACCAGACCTCCACAACTCATTCAATGCAAGACTTCAGTCAGATTTTACTGGATTCTGACTATCCGTAACGACTGCCAAAGATCTACAAATGACAGCCGGGACCAAAGGCTTAACGTGCTTTCTGAGGCACGAAGGAAACTCGGTATGTTAAGATGGTCACCCATCCACAGATCAACCTTCGCAAGCGTTGCTTACCTTGAAGATCGATGCGTTCGTCTGTTATAGTAAAGCCTTGAAGATCGGCCCGTGCGGCTGTTTTAATTTAGCCACGAGCTCCTCTATAATAAAGCGATTCTATGAACCCAGTAAAACTTTTTTGATAAAAAAGGTTAAAACATCTCATCTCATGTAAGTGAATTGTAATTCTTATGAGAATAAATGACCATGAAATCTCAAACCAGAAAACAAATTAAATTAATCAGTGGTCTAATCAGCAATATTGTCAGTAAAAATCGGAGAAAATGTGTTTCTTTTTGGACTGTGCTGGACGAAATTAAGAATCCACTTGATTTACCACCATTCGTTCGATAGTCGGTTTTGTTGATTTTAGATTTGTTTGTACCAGGAGATTAGGTACCTGGGCTGGTCGGCATTTCAACCGATAGAGATGATACAGTGCCCTGCATTAGGTACCCTCTTCATAATTATATTCTTAATTCGAGAGAGAGATCAGGTCAGGATACGTAACTGAACGTAAATCTATACTAATATTATAAAGCAGGAGAGTTTGTTTGTTTGGTTGAACGCGCTAATCTCAGGAACTACTGGTCCGATTTGAAAAATTCTTTCAGTGTTAGATAGCCCATTTATCGAGGAAGGTTATAGGCTATATAACATCACGCTAAGACAAATAGGAGCGGAGCAATAATGGAAAATGTGACGCAGACGAAGTTGCGCGGGTCAGCTAGTCTATAATATAAAAATGAATCGCTAAATGTGTTGGTAAGCGCATAACTCAACAACGCCTGGACCAATTTGGCCAATTCTTTTTATGTTGTGTTTGTTATCATCAAGAGAAGGTTTTTATGTAAGAAAAAGTTGCCAGTTGTCGGGAGCGAAGCCGCGGGGGACAGCTAGTTTGGAATAAAAATCATCACTCGTGGCTTACTAATACCAGGCACATGGTTCGTTCTTTAAGGTTAAACAATGCTTGACGAGGTCGGCTCGCAGATTTAACAAACCATTTAACAAACCTACGGAAGACAGGTTATACAGGGTGTTCTATAAATGCGTTTTCACCAAAGATGCGGAGCGAGGGATATGTTTGTTAAGAACCAATAGAATCTCTTCATTTACCTAGCCTCGCTTAGCGGAAGCGATTTTATTGGTTAACTAGCTGACCCACGCAACTTCGTCTGCGTCACATTTTCCATTAATGCTCGGTTCCTTTTAGTCTTAGCGTGATGATAGCTAGCCTATAGCCTTCCTCGATAAATGGGCTATCTAATACTGAAAGAATTTTTAAAATCGGACTAGTAGTTCCTGAGATTACCCCCTACATACAAACTTACAAACAAATGTTACCTCTTTATAATATTAGTATATTAGTATTAGTATAGAAGTATAGATAACAAACATCCTTGCACATAGCGATGGAAACGCAGCCAAGGCATTTGGTCCCCAGCAGTTTTTGGCAGTCGTTACGGATTGTCAGAAGCCAGGAAATCGGTGTAATTTTTTTTTTAATTTGAAATCATCTAATGACTCCTCCCTCCTGCCCAGTAGTGAAGCAGTGGGTGAAATCTGGGACCTGGGCTATGGAGATCAGATAGGCGACAGCGGCTTCGCGTCATCGCGTCGCATCGCGTTTGTTGTGAACTGATCCTAAGATCACTAAGCTCACACTGTAGCTATCAAAATATAATCGTTATCATACCCTGAGTCACTAGATAAGGATAACACATATCTTCGCACCGTTTCGTACACAAATATACATCATTGTATTGATAGCCGAGTAGCAATAGTGTTGTGTGGACATGGATCATCCCGCTTTTGCTGAAGCAGGGGGTAGCCCTGGCATCCAAATTTGGACCATTGAGGTATGTAAATCTGCCTAGCCTTTTTCCCAACTACATTGGGGTCGGCTTCCAGTATCCAGTCAAACCGGATTCAGCTGAATACCAGTATTTTACGTGGAGCGGCTGCCTACCAGACCTCCACAACCCATTAACTGGCTAACACGAATTTCTCGACAAGACTGGAGTCAGATTTTACTGGCTTCTGACAATCCGTAACTTGAACTGCCAAAGATCTACAAATGACAGCCGGGAACAACGCTTAACGTGCTTTCCGAAGCACGGAGGAAACTCGACATGTTAAGATAGTCACCCATCCACAGACCAACCTTTGCAAGCGTTGCTTAACCTTGAAGATTGATCCTTGCGGCTGTTGGTATTTAGCCACGAGCTCCTCTAAAATAGATATAAATAACTTCGTCTACATAATCTGACCCCTTCTTATACGCGCCTCCATGTACAGTTGCCAGCACATCAGGCTTTACAAAACTGTCGAATTTTCTCAATCAAATTTGAACCCAATTTCTATAGTAATAAAGTTGACAGTCTAACAAAGAAATTTGACAGATTGTTGTAGCTTCATGAGCCTTCATGTGCTGACGTCTGTACAATAATTAAGGGGTTCTGAATCCAAAAGGTAACCAACGGAACACTATTACTACGCCTCCACTGTCCGTTCGTCTGTCTGCTCATCGGCGGGCTATATTTCAAGAACTGTAATAGGTACCTAGACAGTTGAAATTTTTACAGTGTGTATTTCTATTGCCACTTTAACAACAAAAAATAAAAATAATTTAGGTAAAAGGGATCCTAAACAAGACACGTGTTTTTTTCGGTTGATGCGGAACCCTTCGTGTGAGGGTTCGACTCGAACTTGGCCGGTTTTTGTTTGGCAATAAAGATTAAGCGCTAGTACAGACACGCACGGAACAACGCAGTTTCAGAATCGCATGGGAACCGCGCGCTTCTTATTCATATAGATATTTAGGCCGCTATCCCACTGGCGTTTTACGAGTGTTGGCGTTTCTCCAGTCTATGCAGCGTCAACGCTGCGCAGACGTGACGTTGACGTTGCGGTTTTTGGCAACAGGTACATACACGCCGTCCCGTCCACTTCCACACGGAAAGAGCGGGATGGCGTGATTTTACCTGTTGGAAAAAACGCAAGGTTAACGTCACGTTGACGCGACGTTAACGTTTACCACTACAGAATTGGACGTTGGAGAAACGCCAACGCTCGCAAAACGCCAGTGGGATATCGGCCTTATTATATCGTTCAGATGTTATCGCGCGGCTCCACGTTGATGGACAAGCAAATAAACCAATGTTCTATATCTAAACATGAACATTTTTTTCAGCAATTCGAGCCGGTAGCGATAGACTCGAACAAGTACGGAAAGTTCTACAACGGGGACTCCTACATCGTCTTAAAGGTAAGCATTTTTTTGTTAAGTTTTTTATTTTATTTTATTTATTACTTGAGGCCGCCCGCGACTTCGTCCGCGTATAAGTTCTCGTTATTCCCGTGTAAATCACGATCTCTCGGTAACTCCGGGATAAAAAGTAGCCTATGTGATAATTCTGGGTCTTCAGCTACCTACATACAAATTTCATCGTAATCGGTTCAGTAGTATTTGCGTGAAAGAGTAATGAACATCCATTCATACTCACAAACTTTCGTATTTATAATATTAGTAGGATACCTACTTAAAATCTATACCTACTTATAATAAATCTGTAGAGAGGTCAATTCTGTACATGAAATATATTTCCAAAATAACTATCAGGGGGTGATTAGGGATCGATACTGATGCCAAAAATGCAATCAGTAAAATTTTTGTCTGTCTGTCTGTCTGTCTGTATAACCGTTATACATAGAAACAAAAACTACTCGACGGATTTTAACGAAACTTGGTACAATTATTATTATACTCCTGAGCAGGTTATAGTATACTTTTCATCACGCTACAAACAATAGAAAAAATGAAAAAAAAAACGAAAATGTGAAAGTTTGGTTGTTTGTTACTCAATTACGCCAGAACGGCTTAACGGATCTTAATGAAATTTAGAACAAAGATAGATTATAGTCTGGAATAGCACATAAGCTACTTTTAATCCCGGGAACATGTTCCCTAGGGATCACGCGGGCGAAGCCGCTGGCAGAAGCTAGTAGAAAATAAAACTCTTAACAAAAATATGGCGTCTAATAATTCGTCTCCATCGCTATCGACAGAAAGTGAGCCCAAAAGGCTGGCGGCATTGCCAAGTTGTATGGCAATGCTTATCCTCTGTCCAAGGTAAAAGCCAGCCCTTGGGTCACGCGAGGCGTTAACTAAACGTTTTGCTAAAACTTTAAATAACACGTGAGCACTCGTACCCTACGGAGAGTTTCAACCCCAAACGGCTCAAGAATTTAGTTGCCAATAAGGCTAATAATTCCGTTTGAGGTTTTCAGCAGCCGCAGCGGCAGAACCAGCACAGCACGACGAGCTAGGAAGATGGGATAGCGCAAGAGTATCGATCGAGTTTTATTTAATTGTATTTATGTATTTTAAATTGTTAGCTAACTAAAACGTTTACAATAAGTAGTATGCAAAGTTTGAATCAATACTCTTGCGCCATCCCATCTTCCTAGTTCATCGAGTTGTGCTGCGGAAAACCTCAAGTGGCGTAAATACTTAACCTTATTGGTAACTATATTTTCGAGCCGTTTGGGGTTGAAACCCAAATAAGGTCGTGGGGCCCTTGTGCTCACAGCCTTTTCAAAGAAATTTCGAAACGGCTGGTTGACACTTCCCGTGAGGCCGTGACCCAAGAGCTGGCTCTTATTTTGGGCAGAGATTAGCATTGCCATTCAACGTGGCAATGCCGCCAGTCTCTTGGGTACACTACCTGCTGATAGTAATTTACATACGTGTTTTCAGTATATTTGTTAATTTAAAAATATGAATATATGGTAGCTAACTTAATAAATTGTAATTCTTGTTAACATGTTTGTGCTATACTCGTATCTTCTTTTTAAGGACAGAAAATCAACAAATAATTCCACCTGCTCTAGACGGAGCTGAAGGGAGTGTCAGACTCTTACTGAATAAAACACACCCGTGATCCTAAAAATGCCCTTTGACCTTTGAGTTCCAAAGCCACAGAAACTATTTATAACAATTCCGCAGCCCTAAAAGTATCCCCTACAGTGGAACAGTTACAATACGTGTAATATTTTCAGACAACCGGCCAAAGCAACTCTTCCCTAAACCATGACGCGCACTTCTGGCTGGGAAGCAAGACCACCCAGGACAAGAAGGGCTCTGCAGCAATCTGGACGGTGACCCTGGACGATATGCTGGGAGGCAAGGCTGTCCATCACCGGGAAGTCCAGGGTCACGAGTCCAGCAAGTTCCTGGGATACTTCAAGCCTGGTAAGTTTGAACCAGTCGGTTTTTTTTAACTATTGATTGATAGGCATATGTTTGACTCATATCTCACCTGATGTTAAGCGATGATGCGGTCTAAGATGGAGCACGCTTGCCTAGAAGTAACCTATATTCACTGTTGACGTCAAAGACTCCAAGGTTGTAGCTATCAGAAAACACAGACTCAGGCAGGGGATTCCACTTCCAATGAATGTATTCTCAAAACGTTTTGTGCGTATAGGTGTGATGTCCAATTATCCACCATATTATACCGGCGCGTCGGTACATGGGCCAAGTCCGCCACATATTCCCAACCACTGCAACTTCTGAAAGACAGAATCAACAGAGGAGACTATCAGAAAAAAGACGAGCTAATGAAGCTCGAAGGGTCCCAGAGAAATAATACAACTTGGTGGTTTAATTTAATTGCGAGATGCAATGAAATAATTAATCAGAAAAGTACAGCAGAGGAGTTGGTATAATTTCCACTTCCCTCCTTATCAAGCAGGAGACAGAACAGAGGGCCAATAGTTTAGACGCTTACGAAATGTTGATTCTAAGCCTAGTTTAAAACGACTTTTGATTTAATTGAATGAACAATTTAACTCCTTTAGGGAATAAATAATAATGGATATTCAGAAATGTTTTCTTTAGCGCTCAACTTTGCCATACAAAGAAGTTCTTTTACGTTTCATGCTTTTAGATCTAACAGTTTTGCGGAATTTGTTCGATAGAATCACCGCGGCCCTGGAACGCAAAGGCACACGAATGGGTTTAGCCAGTAAGTGTCTGACACTCCCTTCCGCTGCACCCAGAGCAGAAGGCAGCATGTTGATATCCCATCCAAAAAAAAAAGACTAAACTGTTTAAGTAATGCGTCATCTGCCAGTGACACTCTAACAAGCCCTCCTCTCTAGCCATCAGGTACTTGGAAGGTGGCAACGAGTCAGGGTTCACGGAGGTGGAAACCAACGCTGGGGCAGAGAAGAGGCTGCTCAAGCTATCCGGATGTGACAACATGAGGATTGAGGAGGTAAGGGAGAGCCACAGTTGTCCCAGCCATATCGCAATGTTTGTTTCATTTTTATGCCGTAAAAAACCGGCCAAGTGCGAGTCGTACTCGTGCACTGAGGGTTCCGTAAGCAGAAGTTGCGATTTACGATTTATGACGTATTAAGAAAAAACTACTTACTAAATCTCGTTCAAACCAATTTTCGCTGGTAGTTTACATGGTAATGTAGGTACATCATTCCCTTATTTTAGAAGTTAAGACTTTGGAAGTGTCTGTCGCGAAAACTATTCAGTTTAGAAAAAAATGGTCTTAGAAACTTCAATATAATTTTTGAAGACCTATCCATAGATACCCCACACGTATGGGTACGATGAAAAAAAAAATTTTGAGTTTCAGTTCTAAGTATAGGGACCCCCAATTTTTTTTTTCCTATTTTTATGTGAAAATCTTTATGCGGTTCACAAAATACATCTACTTACCAAATTTCAACAGCGTAGTTCTTATAGTTTCGGAGAAAAATGACTGTGACATACGGACGCACGGACAGACAGACAGACGGACAGACATGGCGAATCTATAAGGGTTCCGTTTTTGCCATTTGGCTACGGAACCCTAAAAACAGAACCCTTTTAGGATCACCCCGAGTGATCTACAGTCTGTGAGAGCTGGGATATATAAGCTGTGACGGATGGACAGATCGACTTAGGTTGAAATTAGGTACAGATATGAACTCTAACCAAAACATAGGCGCATTACTTAAACAAAGAGGAAACATTTTGTGTAGATATCAATGGGGGTCATAATTACCAAACTCGTTTTTTTTTTGACATATATTGACAATTGTCTTCGCCACGCGTTCACACGTTCACTTGTCCACGGAGTTTCTCGTTGCTTCTCTTCGCAGTATATTTCAATAAGTACTGTGTCCAGATATTCTTGAGTCCATCTATGATTATAAGGTGTGGTAGGCGGTGACATGGTGTCAATATCCTTAAAAAAATATGAGTCAATCAAATGTAATTGTGTTACCGAATCATTATTTGAATAATAGATAATCTTTGATTAGGTCCGTTTTAATTATTTATTTACAACGGAAGCCTGTAATCTGTGTTAATTATAGCTACGGTCATAAATTAATAGGTAGGTAGGTACCTAAAAACATAACTATTATTAGCATTAAATAAATTCACTTTTATATAATGTTAATAATAGTTAGGCTTTTGTTCAAAGAACTCTCTCAACGTCGCTATAATAATGACCCAAAACCTCTAGCCAAATTCACGCTCAAAACCAGGATCTTGCTTTCAGCCAAGCATCCGCATGTGGCGCGGCGTACATTAGTTGGTCGCACACCTGCATTTTCATTTAAGCGTTTTAATAATAACTTAATTCGGATAGTTTTGTTTTCTGCCATTAATATCTAAATTTTTGCCTCATACTGAAAACTGAGATTGTAAAATTCAAGAGCGAGCGACGTGAGCTTGAAAATTTTTGCACTCCATCTCATTGATTTTTTTGACCCGCGCAGCTTCGTCTGGGTCACATTTTCCATTACTGCTCCGCTCCTATTTGTCTTAGCGTGATGATATATAGCTTATAACCTTCCTCGATAAATGGGCTAGTTTATTGTTATGTATAAAAGTTACGTGAAGTAATAATGAGACTAAGTGCACATAACCCTAATTTTACTTCTGGAAAACTTTAAATTCAAATATCTTTTGATAGACTGAACCGATTGCAATGAAACAAAAATTAAATGTTACTCCAAGTTACGCTCAATCCTTCTGTGTAAACGTTATCTACATTGCTTTCGCAGATTTTACGTGATGCCCGAACAAATAAACAGACAAACAGACACAAATTCTAAAAATGCTGGAAATGGGTTCTATTGGTTGTTCTTGATTTTTTTTTCATGTACAGAAACCACTTTTCTACAGTTTTATTATATGTATAGATATAGAAGATGAAATCCATGTTCAATGTCCCGAAATGTATCAGTAACAAATACATCCTGCAAGATCTGAATCTCACATCAGTTAAGCAAGAAATATCCATCAGAAGTCTGAAATACCAAAACAAGCTATCAGATCATGTAATTAATGCTTTAGTAACAAACCTCACTGGTACTTGTAGTATTATATACTCAAGACTGAGGAGGAATGGTGTTCCAACCCTTAAAAACCGATTCACCATACTATAGTGAGAGAGGTCAATGGATTCTCCTCAAAGCTAAATGACATACCCAGACTCTGATCAGAAAAATTAGCAGCTAAATTTATTTAAAACAGATCGCTGTGCTAAGCAGGATATAAAAAAAAAAAAATTACTTTAATAGAAAAAAAGCGTAAGCTGTTGTGAATTAATGCTTGAATTGTTTCCTTTTTCCCAGGTGGAAGCCGATGCATCGTCCCTGACCAAAGACCACTGCTTCATCTTAGAAGTCGACCACGATATCTTCGTGCTGGTGCCCGAGGGCGCTAAAGCTACGCAGAGGAGGAAGATCATCAGCGTCGCCAACCAGCTGAGGGACGACAACCATAACGGCAGGGCTACTATTGAGATCATTGGTGAGTCTTCCTTTGTGGGCAATATCAATCTATACTTATACTAGCGGACCCGACAGACGCGTTGTCTTGCATGATGACTGCAGCGCCATATGCGGGGCTGATTTGTGAATCTAAACCATCCAGGGCGCCACCCAAACGCATACAAAAAAATTCATTCAAATCGGTCCAGCCGTTTAGGAGGAGTTCATTGACATGCACTCGTACAGTAGAATTAAATATATAAAGATTATACAGCTGAAGACTTTGTTTCATTGTTTGAATGCGCTAATCTCAGGAAGTCTACAGAGTCTACGTCTACGTCAGAAGTCTACGTCATTCGGATTTGGAAATCTCTTTTTTAATACAGTTGCTCAAAAAGTGGTGTATTGCAGGGACGTATAGCGTTCGGGATGTGGGCTATTACATACTAGTGCTTCTTTTTTACCTTTCCCGAACTCGTGCGTTCTCTTTCCCAACTGTCAAAATAATGTCTATTAAAAAATAAAACCAACCATGAAGTTTATACTAAAGACTTTTTCGACGGTCCCTACGTACAATCCCCTAACTGCAAATGTCAAACTTTACAGGAGAGCACTTTAAAGTTTTAAACACATGTAGTTCATATTCTACTTAGCAGAAAGTCATGAAATTTGGAATTCAGGTTTCATATTTGATCTATTTTATAACAAAAATAACTACAACTTTTAAAAGGCCTTTCGAGCGTATTATTTGTCAATTACTTACTTATACAGCGGAATCATCCCCTATGGTAAATAATGTAAGTGGTACTTATTGAGTTTTACGCCGGAGGTATTAAATTAAACAAAGTCGCAATTGCCAATTAGAAAGATTTACGTGGGGATCATGGTACAAAAACTGTTATAAAAAGTAGATAAGTGATTGACTCACTCAAAAAAGACATTTCGTCACAAGATATACAAATTATTTGCATTACGTTTTATTTCGAAGCAGGTTAAATGTAAACAAAAACGTTATTTTATTTTTATATACTTATTTATTTATCGACAGTACGATGTATCTTCAGTATTTGTACCTAATTTAATCAGTCTTGATTTCGTCTCCAAAGCCGGCGCGAACGCTTATGTCTCGCAAGTGACAGTTGCGGGGGAGGTGCGCGGGGTTATAATGGATTGTCCCGCGTAAAATGACTGGATTACCACTATTGTTGTTCTACGTCGGAAGTTTTAGTCAATTTGGTAGTTATGCGAAATGTCGTGTGTGTATTTTAAGGTCAATTTGCCACCTTTTATTACTTTTTATTAAACTGGACGATAGTTTAGGTTTGTCTGAATGTCACGGAACAAAAAAACACAAATCACGTATCTACCACTTAGGTGATTATACGTAGGGACCATCGTTTTGTGATTCATACAAATACGTATATTTCTTAAAAGAAGCTACTAATTTATGTCAATATCAGATTTAATTGAATGAGTTAGGTTAGGTTTCATTTCATTTCACCTCATTAAATTTCATTTTCACTTCATATCAATAAAAAAAATCTACTGAAGACTAAGCTGTATGGATAGTTCCCTTTGCCTACCAAAACGGGTGAAGAAAAAAAAACTGCTTATATTCTACGGTTGGCGCCATTTTCCAGAAATTTTCTTTGCCAGTTTAGGTACTTGTTAGTTGTGTTATTGTTATTTTATTAATTGCTTCATTTTTTCGCAACTGTATTAAAAATAGTCGTTCAGTACACCTGCGGAACCGTCATTGCAACTTGTTCCGACTGTCAACCCTCGCCTTCGGCTACGCCTCGGCTCGGGTAGACATTTGTCGGAACTCTTTGCAATGACAGCCTTTCCGCACTTGTAATGAAATATACTATTTGTATAAGATAGCCATATTCATGAGGAAGGCTGTTAATCAAATTGTAGGTATAAAATTCTTCCGTTACTGAGTGACTGACTGACCGATTGACTGACAGACAACGCAAAGCGAAAAATGCTGGTCGTACGAATATGAAATTTAGGGAGCGTGGAGGAGTAGGTACTAAGATTTTCCGAAATTCTTACGAGAACGGTTAAAACGGATATAATATTATGCGCGAACGAATTGACGACCAAAAGCTAGTTTTAATATTTAATCACTAGACAAATTTACAAAAATGTAGCGGTAACGTAAATTTTGTCAAGTAGGTAACGCAAAAAGGCGCGCGAACTCGCGAGAATACTCGAGGACTCCCGCGACTTTTTAACTCGTATACATGGGTAGTGTAAAACTATGTGGGTACCTACAATTACGTAGAGCGGCAATGTAAATTGAGGGGTCGGTGCCCCTTATGACTCAATTTACATTGCCGCTCTGAAATGGTACGTGATTGGTGTTCGTTTGTTCCCATGATGCATCGTCATCATTAATTACCTACCTTTAGTTATGTATTTAATATGAAAGACAAGCTTCCGCCCGCGACATCGTACGCGCATCATCTTAGTGCATCCCTTTTTTATGGATGGGAAATCATCAAATGACTTCCTGTTTGGACGAAGCAGAAGGGAGTGTCAGACTCTTACTGACTAAAACCCATGCGTGTTCCTCTTAGTGCCCATTGCGTTCCAGGGCCGCGGGCCCACGGAGAGTAAGGAAGCTACATGCCGAATTTCAGCTTACTACGTCAGTTTCTGCTTTCATATATGTATAATTTGTTTAGGTATATATGCAAGGATTCACGATATATTAATCGTACACTTTAGAAACACAGTTATCTACTTGTAGTTTCCTTGATAGAAAAAAAAAAAACAAAATAATCTCTAAAAAACAAAATAAACCTTCAGTAGGCTAGCTAGGGCAGGCTCCTCGCTTCTTTCCGCTTTAGTCCTGCTTCCTCCGTACGGGTTTTCGCTTGCGCTTACGCACACAAATACCTACGAACCGCATAGAATACCTAAACCAAAAGCTCGATGCGCTCTTAAGTTGTTTATAAAATAAACATACACCTTGCCTGTTTTCCTCGAAAAGCAAGGCACAGTTTGAACTTGTACCTACATCCTCATTTCGCATCTACGCATTGCAAATAGATTAGACATGGCATGATGGCACATCGCGGATGTTATGTTTATCAATATAACCAGCTGATATCAACTGATTTTCCTCAATATCAAGCTGATAACACGCCTATAAAATTATTCAGGGAAAAGATAACAGCATGTTATATTTTGGCATTTCGGTGTTTCCCAATAGGTAACGAAATAGGTAATCGTTATCAAATGACGGTGATGCATAAATTAGATGTAAATGTATGGATTGCGTGTTATCATTGTCGATGATTGTTATACTTATATGTGAGCCGCCTGCAATAAGGATTTTGATGAATTTTGTCACGAATTGATTGCTTTTAATTTTATACAATCAAAAATACCGTCTGGCCTTGAATAAACTGTTGAACTTGAATGCATGTAGGTACGTACATAATAAATGTTGTAGATAATATAGAAAATTATGCATAGATAGGCCCACAAACAGCCAGACCCGGAAACATTTAAAGCGGAGTCCACCAACTAAGTTTTGAGTGTTATTTCTGATTAGTCATTAAACTTCCATAGTATAGTAGACTGTCTACAAAATCCACCAATTGAGTTTGAAACAAGTACCTCTTGTTTGCACAAAAATTACAACTCGGAAAGCCGGAAGTGCGTGTTTACACCTTCACACTGTGATGGAAACAAAAACGAAAGACGACACACTCTACACACATACGATAAAGGGGACAAAAGAGGCACTTTAGGAGAATCATAATATTAATCACACAACGATCTGTCCCTTAATTTTCATCGTTATTGCTAAGGTATTGTTTCGTCGTCGTTGATTGGGAAAATTTGACAGTTTAGGCGACTCTTCGCAGTGGCAAAACGACCGCCCGTCCGATCTGTCTAAACGTAATCAGTGCCATTTAAAATTGCACTGCTGCTGGCATATCCATCTCTTTAGATGGACTAGGAAAACACACGGACCTTAGGTACTTACTTTGGGAGTTTGGGCGTGCGCCTACTAAAAACTGAATAGCAACGCACGTTCATGTGTGTAACTGCATGTTGTTTTGCCCGTCTGCTCGACTCATTCGATTCATTATTCGGTGGCAATTAACTCCGGCCCAACTCCAAGATTAACCTTACCACATACGTGCTATAAAAGGTAAATCTTATCACAATGAAGATTGTTACAGATGAGTACTCATCGGATGAAGACTACGGACTCTTCTTCGAAGCTCTGGGCTCTGGGTCAAAGGATGAAATCGCCAGTGACGACTCTGGTTCTGTAAGTATTATAATCCACATTATTTTAACGCTGTACCCAGTTACTATGACCAATCAGCTATACAATCGCTTCAGGGAAGGCTACCATCATGTTTTATTACATCATCATCTGTCTGTCTTTCCCTAACTATTTTAGGGTCGGCTTCCAACAAACCGGATTTAGCTGATTACCAGTAATTTACGAAGAGCCCATCTGGCCTCCACAACCCAGGAGTCTCGGTATATGGCTACCCATCTACAGACCGACATCGGTAAAGCGTTGCTTGACCTCGAAGTTACCCGATAGGTCACAGAGCTTTATTTGTAACACCCTTACTTAACATGGTGACTACTTATTGCTTGCTTGATTTATTTCAGAGCTACTACCGCGAGGACATTTCTGCCGTGTACCTGTACAGAGTCGTGGTGGGAGACGAGCTCGACCTCATCGCAGTCAGCAAGCCCTACAAGCAGAAGCATCTGTCTTCTGATGTGAGTATCTCTTTTAACAAAAAAACTGTGAAGGAGTTATGGAGGATTTATCATTTTTCACAATAATAATTCATAACTACCGAAATATATATTTTTTAACTGCATCAAGATGTACTATTTCATGTAAATTTTTATTCAAGAATATAATATGAAAAACATGTATTTGTCTTCTAATTTGCAGGAGGTGTACATCCTGGACACTCCCTGCTCAGGAGTGTACGTGTGGATGGGTTCCGGAGTTGGTGCCGACGTCAGGAAAGCGTACCATGACATCTCAGATAAGTACTTCGAAGCTAAGAGCTATCCTTCATGGGTAAGTTTCTATTATATTACCTACAATTTAGAATTTAATAACCTAAGTAAACGATACGAAATGCAATGTGTAACAGAATTAATGCCATTATACCTGAAAAATCCAGAAAAAAAATCTACTGCCCGTTAAATTCAGGTATGTTGTGCGCATTAACTCGACAACAGCTACAACATGCAGCATGCAACAGTCAGCGGGTCGTCTAAGGGTTACAAGACGACCCACTGACCTGTTCGTGGTGCATTACTAAGAGATGACAATTAAAGAGCGAATGTTTCGAAAACACAAATATTTACAGCTATTCTTTAAGATTGAAGTCTGTACTTTCGGGCTTAGTTGCGGGTATATTATACTCCAGGTATTCTAGGTAACCACTAAGAATTTATAATGTTCATTAATTCTTAGTTCTTTTTCGGGGCTAATCGTAAGGGCTTGGAGAATAGCCCCCCAGATGTTTACACGCCCCCACTATTTGAAACAAAATTTCTGCCCAGTTTTAACGCTACTTTTTGTAAACATATTTCTTCTTAGTGTTGTTTGTTGTTTCGTGTCAAATATTAAACAAAATAGATACAGTAAATCCACCTATCACCTCTATCTAGCCAAATTAATGTTAAGGGGTGTCTGCCAATAACTAAACTTGCTCTTCTCTTCCAGGTAAATGTGACCAAAGTGGCGGAAGGCTCTGAGTGTTCCACCTTCAAGCAATACTTCCACAACTGGGAATCCATTTCTGCCAACTCGAAGATGGTTACTGAGTCCGGTAAGTTAAGGTTTGGAGTTGAATGGCTTAGCTTGATAATGATAAACTTACCAATGCTTTGATAATGATAAACTACTAGCTTGCCACAGGTGAAATTGTGGTCAAAACCACAATTTCACCTGTGGCAAGCTAGTCTATTCTGTAAATAACCATTTCGATATCGACTTCACCTGAGTGACTAAGCTTACACAGTGAACTTTATTTCACACATCATAAGGTCTTATATTTATACGAATTAGAAACTCACCTCGGATTCCGCTGTCGAGACACGAAAATGTTGTTACAGAATAGCACTGCTGGCCTCAGTGCGTTTGAGTGTGAGTTTTTGTCTTTCTGTAAATGTCTGGTGGTGACAATAACGGAAAACCTTTTTTCCTATACAATTTGACGTAAGCGAACGTTTACAAATTAACGAGATCCAGTACCTACCTCCGTTAAAAAAATGGCACTTCGCCCTCTGATGAAAAGCGATGAAGTCGTCGAAGATGGAGCCCGCTTGCAAAGAAGTAACCTTTCACTCGTGACTTAAAGATCCCCAGGTTGTAGCTACCAGGAACCAAAGACACCGCCAAGATTCCAATTCCACTCCTTATTTTAACGCACAGTGTCAGTATTCCCAAAACGTTTTGAGCGTTTGTTTGGAAAGTCCACCGGTAGGTACACAGTGGTGCATCGTCGTATGTACATCTTGTAGTGCGATGATGGAACGGGCTAGGCGGAATTAAATTGTACAATTCCGAGGTGTGTGCCTCGAAATATAACCGATAGAAAACCGACAGGCTGGCTACTCGTTCAAGGCTTTGAAGCTTTGGCTCGGTTATTACTATACTTCATCGTCTGCCTAGCCTTTTCCCAACTATTTTGGGGTCGGCTTCCATTCAAACCGGATTCAGCTGAATACCAGTACCTACCGATTTTACGTGGAGCAGCTGCCTACCATACCTCCACAAACCTGTAACTGTGTAGCACAGTACTCCTTTTTGTTTTTTTTTTTATTTGTGATGGGTTTGCTCTTGACCTTAGTCTTGACTCCTTGCCAAGACTTTGGAGTCAGATTTATCTACTAGCATCTGACAATCCGTAACGACTGCCAAAGAATTACAGCCAGAACCAACGGCTTACCGTGCTTTCCGAGGCACGAAGGAAACTCGGTATGATAATATGGTCACCCATCCACAGACCACCCTTTGAACCTTGACAAGCGTTGCCTAAAATTGAAGATCGACCCGTGCTGTTGTTAATTAGCCACAATCTCCTCCGTTATTTTTATACCTAACCTGATCAATACGTCACAGATGCTGGCTACTACTCCGAGGACGCTGAGCACTCGGCGCAAGCAGCCAAGCAGATCGGCAAGAGTGCGGCCGCCAGAGGGTACATGCCTGACCAGGGAGAGGGTAGCTTGACTGTCACCAGGTGAGGCTCTTATATAAACCTTCGCTACGATGGAATAAAGTCGCTATTGTATTTTACAGGGGAGCGAAACAGAAGTGAAATCCTTAAACCTCCCGATTTACGTGAGGAAATATCAGACTCTTACTAACTAAAACCCAGCCGTGTCTCTTCAAATGCCCTATGCAATCCAAGGCTGCGGTTACTTTTTCTTTCGCAACCAAACTTTTCAGTCCTAATATCGATTCATCAGTTCCAAAGAATGTCTTGCCATTTTTGTTTGAAATACCTTGAGAATGATAAAGTAACCATCCCCAATTCCAACCTCCTCAGGATATCATCGAGTGATCAAGAAGACGTGACCGAAGAGTTCGCGTCAGGAGTGTCGGTCCTATACCAGAGTGACGTATACGTCGTCAAATACGAGTACACAAACGAGAACGGAGCTGATGCCGTCATCGTTTACTACTGGATTGTGAGTACCGTTTCGAATATTTTTAGGGTTCCATACCAAAAGGGTGAAAAGTGACACTATTTTGTGTCTGTTACGATGTCTGCTTAATGTTATATAAAAGACTTAGGTACTGTAGATGAATATATGCCACATCAGATGTTTCAACGATGATTTCTTGGTTGTAAAGATGTTCTGCTTAGTGAATCGCACTACTGAATATATCGGCTTGTTTGGAGGATTTACTGTGTCAGTATTCCGAAAAGTACCTACAAGTAACCGCCGCTTTTTGCCAGTTCCACAGAGGGGTGCCACAAGATGGCTTTACCGGCCTAACGCCCGTGTGGCTCCATAGAAGGTGAAAGATCGAGATTCTAGAATCTATTTTGTATGGTGATTGTATTTTTAAGAGGATTGATTAGGTCAAGTGAGGTATCTGATACAGCTTCATTTGCACATTACAGAACATATCAACATATTTTATTTCCAATTAAAAAAAGTTTTTTTTTTTTTTTTTTTTATGCATAACTGGGAAACTCTTGGCCCAAATCTCACCTGATGGAAAGTGATGATTAGGCCGAAGATGGAAGCGAGTTTCACCCGGAATCCTCTTACACAGAGGAACTGGCTATCATACCTCTGACTGCCGGAACACAACAATGCTGTTAACATTGTTGTTATGGCGACAGACTTAGACATGATGGTGGTAACTTGCCAGGCGGACTTATAACAAGTCCTACCACCAACCAAACCGAGCAAAAAATTTGCCCCCGCTGGGAATCGAACCTGGGACCTCTGGGTCTGAATCAGGTGGTTTAACCACTAGACCACGGAGGCGGTTAGTGTCACCTGTTTAGCACCACCCGGGGGCCACGTGTAGGGATTCGCTGAAGGGTATTCTCCTACGGACGCGGGTGACTCGGCCCCCATAAGTAAGTCACAGAGACATAAGTCCGTTAAAAAAAGCCATTCTTCCTCCACCTTCTCCTTTTTCTTTCGTTCTTCCTTATCTCCGAAGTTTGTAGAACAATTCCATGTCCTCAGGGTTCGGAAGCCAGTGCCGATGACAAGAAGGCAGCCTTGGATCTGGTCTCGCAGATCGAGGAGGAGCTCGAAGGAACCCCCACAGTCGTGAAGGTGCCGCAAGGAAAGGAGAACAAGCACTTTTTGACCATCTTCAAAGGTTAGGTTCTCGGAGAATAGTTTTTTTTTTTTTGTATTGTTTACTCACACTATGAATATTGTACCCTGTATCGTGGTTGCCTTCGCAAATATATAAGCAGCCAGAACTGGAACAATTATCTGTAGGCCCTGCCATAGGTAGGTAATCAATTTCTTCCGTGCGGGAATCAAACCCGCGACATGAAAAGCCATGATTTGGTCGACGATGGAGCAGGCTATCTTAGAAATAACCTATTCACTCTTGACTTTAACACCACGAGGTTATAGCTATCAGGAAACACCGACTACGGTAGGGAATTCCACTCATTAGCTGGACGCAAAATTAATGTGTTCCCCGTTTATTCGAGTGGGTGGGATGTCCATCGTGAACCGGTGGAGCGCCTTGCAGTCCGGTGATGGAACGAGCTAGGTTAAAGGAAATGCACTATTGATATATTTCTGATTCAGGTAATCTGGTGATTTTGTTCGGAGGCAAGGACAAACCTGAAAACTCCAAAGGTTCCTACGATGATGACAACATTCGTCTATTCAGAGTAAGTACAATGATACCCATATGCACCTCTTGATGTAATTGCCACAGGTAGAGATAATTTACAGTCTGAAATAGCACAAGGGCTAATTTTTAACCCGGGACGGGACAAGTTTTCCCTTGCTATAAATTCCGACATTCCCGCGGACGGAACCGCTGGTGGAAGGTATTATGCACCGATGGGATAAAGCAGTTTCTTATATCACGGGCATCAAATTGAATCCCGAATCCTATTGTAGATAGGTACTGAATTTCATAATAACGACGACTTACGTTAGATTGAGTTTGCATGACATAATATATATTCTAACGTTTTCCAGGTGGAAGGCACAGAGCTGGGTGTGGACATGAGAGCCATCCAGGTGCCGGAGACAACTGACAGTCTGGAAGATGACGACGTGTATGTGCTGGAGACTAAAGACACCGTCTATGTTTGGATCGGCAAGGTACGTTCACTATTTTTTAATTTGCGATGGGTTTGCTCTGGACTCTGGAGTCTAGGTCAGAGGTGACAAAGTCAACTATAGAGTGAGCTTACTCAGAAGGAGCCTGTTCACTCTAACTTTGAAGAGATTAGAGTGTGTTCGGAAACACAGACGCGTGCAGAGAGTTCCACTTTTCTTGATAATTATACACCCTTTAACTTTGGTTATATGAATTTCTTGAATAAATCATATTCGTCCGTCAATTAGATTTCCAAAAAATATTGGACATGTATTTAAACAAAACACTCTTTAAACAAAAAATTAAGACAACACATGCGTTGGTCAACAAGTCAGCAAGCCCCCACTTCTGTAGTCTTGTACTTTAATGTGCTTAGCTTTAGTTTAATTATTATCGATTTGAAACGGCAAAAAAAATAAGTCTAATATTTTTGAAAATCTAACGCAAAACATGGACGTCTTAGTTTAATTTTGGAAACGAAAATTTTATCAGCCTAAGGTAACTTAGGAACAATCACATTTGGCCGCACAGGTCAATCTTCAAGGTTAAGCAACGCTTGCCAAGGTTGGTCTGTGGATGGGTGACCATCTTAGCACACCGTGTTTCCTCCGTACCTCGGAAAGCACGTTAAGCTGTTGGTCCCGGCTGTCATTTGGAGATCTTTGGCAGTCGTTACGGATAGTTAGAAGCCAGCAAATCTGACACCAGCCTTGCCAAGGAGTACCGTGTTACCCAGTTAATGGGTTGTGGAGGTCTGGTAGGCAGCCGCTCCACGTAAAATACTGGTATTCAGCTGAATCCGGTTTGACTGGAAGCCGACCCCAATATAGTTGAGAAAAGGCTAGGCAGATGATGATGAACCTTGGTATTAATTAACAGGAATCCAACGACACAGAGAAGGAGGCTGTCACCAGCTTCGTAGAGAAGGTGGTCAAAGACAAGGAGATCAGCACCATCGAGCAGGGAGACGAGCCCGACGAATTCTGGGACGCTCTAGGTAAGTCACGGTTTTAGAGGACGAGAATCGAACTTTACAAAACTGCCGTCAAAAGAAAAAAAAGGACGTATCTGACCGGAAAGTGGCAGACTTCGTAATATTGTAATAAATCTTGCTTAGATTATAATTTCTCGAAATATTATAAAAAATCTTTCTCTAAAGGCATAATATATAATATCCTATCCAAATTCAATAGTTTCCAATACATCCTGGTGTCTTATTTGGAAAAAATAGTTTACAATTTTACGCGATATTTTACAATCTTACAGCGTTTGCCATTTTTCGGTGACATATAAAAAACGAAGTAGGTAATCGATTTCCGACCTTGTGTAGACAGTGTAGATAGGTACGTCCTTTTTAGGGTTCCGTAGTTAACAAGAAACCCTTAGAGCTCGTTTACGGAGACGCGGGGAGTTGTGCGTCGCAGGCGACACGGCCCGCACTAGATTCGAAGTTTAAAACATGACGTCGCACACTTAACGCCCCGCGTCTGTCTGTCTGCCTGTCTGAGGGAGAGATGCTTAGTAGGTACTAGAAAGTTACATTTAGTATGGGTATAAGTAAGTAGGTATATCTTCTATTCTATACATATAATAAAATCGTAGAGTTGCCGTGTCTGTACATTGAATATTTTCGCATAAAAAATACATAGAAATGTCAGAAAAATGACATAGAACACAAAAAAGCAGTTTTTGAAATTCTTTTCTGTTTGTCTGTGCGTCTGTATGTCTGTGCGTTTGGAGGAGCATCACGCATAAACCACTGATTGGATTCAAAATTTAGGTACTTCGAAATAAGTGATAATCGGAGCAACATTTAGTGTTTATTTCATCAAAATCGACCCACAAAATCAAAAGATATCGAATTTTATAGTTTACGAAGAAACTTCATCGAGCGCTAAAATAGGTTGTTTTCATTGAGACTTCAGATACTTGCAATGCCATCTATTGAGAAATTTTTTAATAAGAAATGTGTGAAAAGACCCCGAAACAATGTATTTTTGAGTTATTTTTTAATTAAACACATAATGTTTATAATTATATGTTATTATATTATCATTATTTATCGTAACGTGTAAGCTTCTAAGTTTGAACTTATGAGTAGTTATGAGCATAAAGACAGTTCAGTTACGTTGTAGATCGATAGATGGCGTTGTACTTATGACGCGTTTTTCTGAATCGCGGTGTTAAGATTCTCCGCAGTAGCATAAGGTCAGCCCCATGTTTTATGTTGTTTAACTTAAAGACGTACAATGTTGAAATTAATAATTTAGCTATGGATGGAAGTATGGATTTGAATGAATTACTAGATTGTTTTTCGATTTACTGGGAGGAGAGGAGAGTGATGGGTAACTCGTCATTTTTAGACGAGGTTGAGGAAGCACCTCATTTTACCTCGCGAGGTACTCACGAGGTACCCCTCATTTGATAGAGGCATCAAACGTGAGCGTATTCACCTCATGAGCCGAACTCAGCCGATTGTCCGAGGCAGTGGCAAGCGAGGCGATCGGGCGCGTCGACTCACGGGTACTCACGATTCCGATTTTTACGTCTCCCTCAAACACATCATTTTCTTTCGCTCCTGAATTTTAAACCACCAAAATAAACGAATCATTGACACTTGAATATTGAATACCAATCTAATACCAATGTTTTTAGAGTTTATAGTTAAAGTTTAGAGTTCATAGTAATAGCAATAATAAAAACATTTTCTCTTTATTTCATTTTGAGTACAAAATAATGTTACCATTCACTCACTAAGCTCACTCAATCACTCAATACTCACTCGCGAGTACCTCGCCTCAATATAGTGTCAATGTAATTTTTTAAGTAAGGACACGTGAACGAGTGAGGTGGTTCAATTTTGAAATTCGAGTAACTCTTTCAATTTGCGATCACGAGTACCTCAAATGAGGCACCTCATGAGTGAGGGACACATCTCTAGAGGAGAGTCTCCTCCGGAGTCCGGAGTTACCTGTATCCATAAGTAAACTGTTTTACTAACAGAAGAGATGAATATTTCGACGGTCCCTACGTACAATCCCCTAACTGCAAATGTCAAACTTTACAGGAGAGCCCTTTAAAGTTTTAAACACATGTAGTTCATATTCTACTTAGCAGAAAGTCATGAAATTTGGAATTCAGGTTTCATATTTGATCTATTTTATAACAAAAATAACTACAACTTTTAAAAGGCCTTTCGAGCGTATTATTTGTCAATTACTTACTTATACAGCGGAATCATCCCCTGTGGTAAATAATGTAAGTGGTACTTATTGAGTTTTACGCCGGAGGTATTAAATTAAACAATGTCGCAATTGCCATTTATAAAGATTTACGTGGGGATCATGGTACAAAAACTGTTATAAAAAGTAGATAAGTGATTGACTCACTCAAAAAAGACATTTCGTCACAAGATATACAAATTATTTGCATTACGTTTTATTTCGAAGCAGGTTAAATGTAAACAAAAACGTTATTTTATTTTTATATACTTATTTATTTATCGACAGTACGATGTATCTTCAGTATTTGTACCTAATTTAATCAGTCCTGATTTCGTCTCCAAAGCCGGCGCGAACGCTTATGTCTCGCAAGCGACAGTTGCGGGGGAGGTGCGCGGGGTTACAATGGATTGTCCCGCGTAAAATGACTGGATTACCACTATTGTTGTTCTACGTCGGAAGTTTTAGTCAATTTGGTAGTTATGCGAAATGTCGTGTGTGTATTTCAAGGTCAATTTGCCACCTTTTATTACTTTTTATTAAACTGGACGATAGTTTAGGTTTGTCTGAATGTCACGGAACAAAAAAACACAAATCACGTATCTACCACTTAGGTGATTATACGTAGGGACCATCGATTTGGTATTATGTTTCAATGTGGCTAAACTATATCAGCCGAACACGTCGATCTTCAAGGTTAAGCAACGCTTGCCGAGGTCGGTCTGTGAATGGGTGACCATTATAACAACCTAGCCTTTTCCTTACTATATTGGCTCGGCTTCCAGACAAACCGGATTCAGCTGAATACCGGTGTATTTTACGTGGCGCGGCTGCCTACCAGACCTCCACAACTCATTCAATGCAAGATTTCAGTCAGATTTTACCGGCTTTTGACTATCCGTAACGACTGCCAAAGATCTACAAATGACAGCCGGGACCAAAGGCTTAACGTGCTTTCTGAGGCACGAAGGAAACTCGGTATGTCAAAATGGTCACCCACCCACAGACCAACCTTCGCAAGCGTTGCTTAACCTTGAAGATCGATGCGTTCGTCTGTTATAGTTTAGCCTTGAAGATCGGCCCGTGCGGCTTTAGCCACGAGCTCCTCTTTAATAAATCGATTCTATGAACCCAGTAAAACTTTTTTGATATTATAAAATCTTAAAACAAACTATATTTATCAGTGGTCTACGATCAGCAATATTGTCAGTAAAAATCGGAGAAAATGTGTTTCTTTTTGGACTGTTCTGGACGAAATTAAGAATCCACTTGATTCAGCACCATTCGTTCGATAGTTGGTTTTGTTGATTTTGATTCAAGATTAGTTTGTACCAGGAGATTAGGTACCTGGGCTGGTCGGCATTTCAACCGATAGAGATGATACAGTGCCCTGCATTAGGTACCCTCTTCATAATTATATTCTTAATTCGAGAGAGAGATCAGGATACGTAACTGAACGTAGATTTTGTATATTATGCAATCTATACTAATATTATAAAGCAGAAGAGTTTGTTTGGTTGAACGCGTTAATCTCAGGAACTACTGGTCCGATTTGAACGAGCTCCTTCTATAATAAATCGATTCTATGAACCCAGTAAAACTTTTTTGATATTATAAAATCTTAAAACAAACTACATTTATCAGTGGTCTACGATCAGCAATATTGTCAGTAAAAATCGGAGAGAATGTGTTTCTTTTTGGACTGTTCTGGACGAAATTAAGAATCCACTTGATTCAGCACCTCTACCACCAGCAATCTATACTAATATTATAAAGCAGAAGAGTTTGTTTGTTTGGTTGAACGCGTTAATCTCAGGAACTACTGGTCCGATTTGAAAAAATCTTTCAGTGTTAGATAGCCCATTTATTGAGGAAGGTTATAGGCGTATATATATATATATATATATATATATATATATATATATATATAATCACGCTGAGACAAATAGGAGCGGAGCAGTAATGGAAAATGTGACGCAGACGAAGTTGCGCGGGTCAGCTAGTCTATACTAATATTATAAAGCAGAAGAGTTTGTTTGTTTGGTTGAACGCGCTAATCTCAGGAACTAAGTACTGGTCCGATTTGAAAAATTCTTTCAGTGTTCGATAGCCCATTTATCGAGGAAGGCTATAGGATAAATATCATTACGCTAAGACAAATAGGAGCGGAGCAGTAATGAAAAATGTTACGCAGACGACGTTGCACGGGTCAGCTAGTACTTAAATAAAATTTTATACATGTAAGTAGGTAATTAATAATTAAGTCCCCAAACATTGGGAACATTAAAGGCTGACTTACTTATAATGTGTCCAGGTGGAGCCCCTGAAGAGAAGGAGGATCCCTCAGGCTGGAGGAACGCAGTGAGCAGGAAGGTGAACACCCCGTGCTCTCTGACCGCCGTCACAGTTAGCGTGGCTAAGAAGATCAAGTTTGAGGACCTGGATGACGAGTATACGCAGCAGGTACTTACATATAGATGGTTTTCCAGAAGTGCTAGGTCATTTTTTAAGGGCGATATTAGGGAGTTGAAAAAAAAAATCAAAAAAATCGACGACAAGAAATTACTAAAAAGTTCTGAACAATTCAATTATTAAGCAAAGAGGCGGTTAAGAAACTCTGACACTAGGGAGTGTGGGGTCGTTATACCTTGCTGCAGTTGCTGGCCACACAATAAGAAGAAGACATAACTCCCTTTTTAGGGTTCCGTAGCCAAATGGCAAAAACGGAACCCTTATAGATTCGTCATGTCTGTCTGTCTGTCCGTCCGTATGTCACAGCCATTTTTCTCCGAAACTATAAGAACTACGCTGTTGAAATTTGGTAAGTAGATGTATTTTGTGAACCGCATAAAGATTTTCACATAAAAATAGAAAAAAAAACAATACGTTTTGGGGGTCCCCATACTTGGAACTGAATCTCAAAAAAAACATTTTTATCGTACCCATACGTGTGGGGTATCTATGGATAGGTCTTCAAAAATGATATTGAGGTTTCTAAGATCATTTTTTTCTAAGCTGAATAGTTTGCGCGACAGACACTTCCAAAGTGGAAAAATGTGTGTCCCCCCCCTTAACTTCTAAAATAAGAGAATGATAAAACTAAAAAAAATAATATATGATGTACCTACATTACCATGTAAACTACCAGCGAAAAATGGTTTGAACAAGATCTAGTAAGTAGTTTTTTTTTAATACGTCATAAATCGTAAATCGCAACTTCTGCTTACGGAACCCTCAGTGCGCGAGTCCGACTCGCACTTGGCCGGTTTTTTTTTTTGTTTTTGTTTTGCTTATGTTTTCCTTAATGATATCATGTCCTACCCAACAAAACGCCCTCTACAGAAAGAGAATACACCATCGCTATTTAGGTATTATAAACTAAGTCCTCTGCCGCGTCTGTCTGTCTATCTCTTCGCGATAAACTCAAAACTATCGAACGGATTTTCGTGCGGTTTTCATGTTTCACAATTTTTTTTTCTGGATCTTGTATTTAAGGTTTTTTAAGAGGAGCTCGTGGCTATTTAATTAACTAGCTGACCCGCGCAACTTCGTTTGCGTCACATTTTCCATTAATGCTACGCTCCTATTTGTCTTAGCGTGATGATATATAGCCTATAACCTTCCTCGATAAATGGGCTATCTAACACTGAAAGAATTTTTCAAATCGGACCCGTAGTTCCTGAGATTACCCCCTACATACAAACTTACAAACAAATGTTACCTCTTTATAATATTAGTATAGATAACAGCCACACGGGTCGATCTTCAAGCAACGCTTATTATTTATTTATTAGTTAAGCAACGCTTGCCAGGTTTGGTCTGTGGATGGGTGACCATCTTAACATACAGAGTTTCCTCCGTGCCTCGGAAAGCACGTTAAGCCGTTGGTACCGGCTGTCATTTGTAGATCTTTGGCAGTTGTTACGGATTGTCAGAAGCCAGTCTATCTGACTCCAGATCTTGCCAAGAAGTACCGTGTTATCCAGTTATAGGGTTGTGGAGGTCTGGTAGGCAGCCGCTCCGCTTAAAATACTGGTACTCAGCTCTAAATTCGGACTGTTTGACTGGAAGCCGACCCCAATGTAGTTGGGACAAGGCTACGCAGATGATTGTTATTTAAGGTTTTAAGTAAAGTAATTTAAAAAATGTATGAAGCCTAGTTTTTTTTTACGTTCGCCTTTTAAAATAATTGTGTTACCTATTCCACAGGACCTGTCCGACGATGGTATCTACGTGTTGGACACCGGTGAGGAGCTGTACGTCTGGCAGGGAAAGAACATCCCCGAGCGAGTGAAGATGGCCAAGAGCGACATTGTCAAGGTGAGCAATCAGATGGGCAAGTTCTAGTAGGTACATCCGCTGCCAGCCACCTTTAAATCATCGGTCCATCGTGCCGCAGGGCGTCCCACACTACGTTTGCCCACACGCCGTCTCCACTCTAACACATGTCTGGTCCATCTACCGTCTGTCCGTCTACAGCAGCCTTAGTCAACCTTTGTTCTTTCTGGGCCACATTGCGCTTCTGCTATTGTCATGATGGGCCGCACATTGTGCTTCTGCTATTGTCAGTTGAAAAAGATTCTCCCTAGGGCTGAAAAGTAATTACTTTCAACCCGCTCCTCGGGCAACTTCAGGCCTACTTTCCGAGTATGAGTAATGAAAAATTGTTTTTTTTTCATTGTTATTGTTGTTTTAATAGTATCTACCTGAATAGGACTTTTGAATTTGTGACCTAAGGACCGTTTTCAAATGACATAGGCCAACTTTTTCATGTTAATAGTGGGTGTGGAATAGTTTCAGCACATCAAGGAGTGAATCAGTACCTACATACGTAGACATTGATACACTGACTAATAATATACCATCAATAAATTAATGTTCTAGGTAGAGCCACACGGAAAAGCTTGACGGGCCACATGCGGCCCGCAGGCTGAGTATAGCTGGTCTACAGACATGGTCCACTTCCACGTTTCACCCTTTACTTTTAGTGCTTGCATCACAATGTTCCATTATTTACTTACAGGAATACATTGAAGACGATGGCTTGGACCGTACTGTGGACACAGCTCTGGTAGTATTTGTGAAACAGGGAGAGGAGCCAAGCGTCTTCAAGAAGCTCTTCCCGGAATGGGACAACGATATGTGGGATGTAAGTATAGCTGTATTAGATCGATTTTTCTACGAAACCAATTTAGGTACTTACCAAACTTTTGTAAAACAAATGTTTTTGGAAAATGAACTTTAAAACTAAGACATAAGAGTAAAATTTCTGCTACAGCCTAAATTAGAACGAAGAAAACATGTGTTTTTGAAAATAGAACTTTATGTGTAAGGTATAGAGTTCAATTTGTGCTTCTACTTCGAGTTAGATGACTTTTCGATGATACCAATCTGGCCGTCAATAAAGTCACCTTCGATGGCAATTTACTTACTAATCATGTGCAAAACAGTAGTGTTCTTGAAAAAAAAAACTTTAATTCAACACACTTACCGTTCAGTTTGCACTATAACTACGTAGATGATAGTGTTTCCACTCTGCCCCACCAGGAACTATAAAAGCGAACGACGCCGCGAGCAAAAGCGAGTATGTTTTAAATTTCCTATTTTCCATTACAGAACCAGACATCTTACGAAGACATCAAGAATGAGACCAAGGAAAAGAATTCTAAGTGAAAAATTTAAAAAAAAATATATTTTATTTTTTAAAATTCACATTATTTTACATTTAATTATATTACGCTTTGGAAATATAAACTATTTATAATAATTTATACATGATGTTTTATTTAAACTAGGAGAGGATTTCCTAAAATTCCTTCGGGAACGAGAAAAAACAGGAAATGCGTGACGAAGTCGTGGGCAGAAGCTAGTACACTGATAAAAGAAAATTTTATACAGATTTTTATCTCAGAGTGAAAGAAACACGAGATTAATCAAGTGTTTGAATGTGGCTGGAAAGGACAAAGAGGCCAAAGAACCAAACTGGCTTCCATCTTCGGCCTAATCATCACTTTCCATCAGGTGAGATTTGGACCAAGAGTTTCACCGTTTTGTATAAACAAAAAAATAATGAATTGTGTCTGCAGTGATATGAAAGAGAAGGTGATAGAGCTATACCTACATATACGTGTATTTTAAACGAATAAAAAGTGTTGCGCCGACCTCAAGTAACATGGGCTAAGGGCAGGAAGATAATGAATCTCGTGTAAGCAACTCACTCTGGAGTCTGGACTTAAAGGCGGCTCTGATTTGTCCAAGCGTGTCTAAGAGTATAAGTCACGAGCTAAACAAGGGGGCCCATCAAGTATTACGGCAGCCAATTTTTTGTCATTTTTAAGCCCCTCCCCCCCTCCTTGTCAGCAATAGTAAACTCCTTACACTCCTTACCCCTCCATTGTCTGCTTACGTAAGCATAGCATTGGTAAAGTTGTTTTAGTATTTGCAAACAAAAAAAAAACAACGGGTTGAACTCCGGGACTGCCGGCAGAAGAGAAAACTTGAACATTAACGTTGTGATTTCTGAAACATCCGGCTTAAGAATTTTCGATCAGGTCACGTGTCCTGACGCAAGTTTAACATTTTATACCCATCCCAAGTGCTCAACGCCGCTAAAGAAGATTTCACTTCTAAAAGTAAATAAATATTGCTGAAATAATCACCATTCAGACCTCTCCATCCTCCATTTTTTTTTTTAATATTATGTCCTGCTCAGCCCATACTCCATGTCATAAAAAATAAGCATAGTAAAGACCCCCCCATTGGTGCTCACGTAATACTTGAACGGCCCCAAGTGAGTTAATTCTAGAATAGAAGAACATTATATGTAGGTTCTACAAATCAAGCAGCAGCTATACATTGATTTATAATCTGCACTAGGTTTTTATTCTCTAACGCAGCGGCGATCCTCTCCTTGTCAGCGAGTTGTTTGTTGACGGCATTTTCGGACACGTGGGACCCTTCTGAGACCTCCACCGTCACTTTGAAGCGGCTCGGTAAGGCACGGAGCAGTTGGACACGGATTGACAGGCCTGGAATAAGGAGGAATGTTTGAGTTAAGTAGCATACGACGTTTAACGGAATGAGCACAATTAATAAAAAAAAACCGGCCAAGTGCGAGTCGGACTCGCGCACCGAGGGTTCCGTACAAACCTGTAGGTATTATATTATAAGCAAAAGTTGCGATTTACGAGTTATGACTTTAAAAAAAAAACTACTTACTAGATCTCGTTCAAACCAATTTTCGGTGAAAGTTTACATGGTAATGTACCTACATCATATATATTTTTTTTAGTTTAATCATTTTCTTGTTTTAGAAGTTAAGGGGGACACATTTTACCATTTTGGAAGTGTCTCTCGCCTAAAGTAAGTATTCAGTTTAGAAACCTCAATATCATTTTTGAATACCTATCCATAGATACCCCACACGTATGGGCTTGACGAAAATTTTTTTTTGAGTTTCAGTTCTAAGTATGGGGACACCCAAAATTAATTGTTTTATTTTTTATTTTTGTGTGAAAATTTTAATGCAGTTCACAGAATACATACCAAGTTTCAACAGCATAGTCCTTATAGTTTCGGAAAAAAGTGGCTATGACATACGGACAGACAGACAGACATGACGAATCTATAAGGGTTCCGTTTTTGCCATTTGGCTACGGAACCCTAATAATGGGTCCAAATAATACTTTTCGGGGTGTGTTATAAACTAATAATGAATACCTATGAGATAAAAATCCAAATCCAAGCAAAATTTACGTCATGAGTGTCCTTTTCATGGCTTTTGGGGTAGAATATAATGAATATGCTTCTTTTGTGCAAGAGTCCATTTGTTCAATAGTTCATTTGAGGAAGAGTCCATTTGTGCAAGATTTATTTAATACTTTACACACACACACACATCAGAGGCGGACTTAAGCCTTAGGATTGCATTTGAGCAAGAGTCCATGCATGCCAATGTCTTTCGCTAAAGTGTCCTCTTACCATTAGAGAATCATAACATGTGTTGATTGAATTTTTCCTAAAATATAGTTATAAGTAATGGTCCTATTATTAAATTATCTAATTTGAAATTTACTTAAAAATAAAAAATTATGCAGTTTTTTCAATCTCCTGTAAAGCTGCTATTTTTGACTTTCTTGGTAGACTAAGCAACAATGTGTGTATCTTTAGTATACTCCTATTAAGGTATATTTAGGTTGGTTTACCCTTGGGAGGAGACAATATCTGACAGCCGGCATGAGTCGTCAGCACAAATTAATGCGAATGAAAATTGCTAGTGAATAGTTGATGAGCACTGACTGAAGAACCAATAATGTGAAGCGTCAGAGACTCACGAGCTGTCGTCGTCAAACTGACCAATAGAGAGTGCTAAGTAAAGAGTTGTGCCCGTGCATCTATTAACTAATGTAATTAAGTTTTATGTTTGTAAAGGTTAGGTCTGTAGAAGTAGGTACAGCTGCAATTATCGAAATTCTTTCACTGATAGAAAACTATGAGAAAAAATGCACAGCTTTTTATTTTTTAAAAAGAACTCTGCCCTACACAAGGAATTTCTCCTGTATCGTGGGTGCGTTTGCAAACACACCAAGTCACATACACAAACAGCCAGACCCGGAACAACTATCTGTAGACCATACAAATAATTGTTCCGTGAGGGAGTCGAACCCACGACACGCGGCGCAGTAGTCGATCGCTCAACCACTGCGCCAACCGTGCCGTCGACGTCGACGGGGGATAGATAAAAAAATCGAAGCCACGAGAAAAAGCTAGCTAACCGGTCAGTGGGTCGTCTTAGGGGCGGATTTACCTTATAGATAGATCTTCCTAGAACTTACCTATCAAAGTAGCCATACTGCAGTGAGGAATTGTCGGAGTAAAGTTAACAAACACGGTATTATCCTTATTATCTACCCTAATATTACTCTCTTCGATCACTCGCAGCTCTTCCAATGTCAGAGGGTGCTCAGGATCGTTGATATTGCGAATTAAATCGAATATTTCACGTTCATCAAACAAGTCTTCAATGTCTTCGTCAAAGTCCGCGGCTGTCTTTTCCCGCTCAGATTCCTTGTCGTATATGTTAGGATTTACGTTGTCAGCTACTGACTTCGTCATTTTAATGCGGTTTTTTGTGGGTTTTTTGAGAAAAAAAGTTCAAACCAGAGAATAAAACAACGCAGAAACAGTCTGTCAAACAGATCAGATGATGAGATGGTCATGTTGTGAAATTAGTATTCGTTCAAGAATCTCGTTTCTTTACAAACGGTTTAGTGTGTAGAATGGGAGAATGTCTTTCAAAAAAATCTATGAAATATAAATACAAAATCAGCTCCAAACAAAAACTCAATATGTGAAAGCAATTCTAGTTCAGTGTTTTACCTAGCAATCTAATAATTAACTGGTTAGAAAGACTCAAAAACATAACATTGATTTTTGTAAACAATGGGAAATATTTATGAACGAAACCTCAACTGACTTTTGCAACGTTCCAAAACATAATCGTTCACCTTTAGCTATTTCAAACTTAACACTATCTTCTTACTCTTTCACTCTACGGGCAGATTCTGCATGATCTCTCTCTTTGCTAAACTGGGTTACAGAAGCTGAAACGCGCT